>CM035844.1:305429081-305956992 GCA_020510985.1 Pholidichthys leucotaenia
GCCTCTGGCCAGCGTGTGGTGCGGTCTATCATTGTTAACAGGTGTGTGAAACCTTGGGAGGAAGGTAGTGGCCCCACGAGGTCGACATGAACGTGGTCGAACCTTCTAGCAGGGATTGGAAAAGGCTCCAGAGGGGCTTTTGTGTGTCTGTGTATTTTGGCGCGTTGACAAGAAATGCAAGTTTTTGCCCATTCTTTTATGTTTTTGCGCAGGCCTGGCCACACAAACTTTTCGGCGACTATTTTAACCGAGGCGCGCACACCTGGGTGCGCGAGGGAGTGAATTGCGTCGAAAATGCGGCGGCGCCATGTAGCTGGTACTAACGGGCGAGGTCGGCCGGTTGAAACATCGCATATTAGGGGGGGCACGCCGTCGCGTAAACCCTTTTTCTCCAGCCTTAACCCTGTTGGTCCAGACAGGAGTGCGCGCACGTCCGCGTCACCGCTTTGTTCCTCCGCCATGGCTGCATAATCTATCCCTGCATGGATAGGTGCTGCGTATGTGTCTGCGTTAGTGAAGAGTTCTGCTGCGGAGGCAGTATAATCTGTCTCCCCGCGCTCTGGTGGTGTCACAGCGCGAGAGAGACAGTCCGCTACTACGTTAAGTTTGCCTGCCACGTGTCGAATGTCTGTGGTGAACTCTGAAATCGCAGCTAGCTGTCTTTGTTGCCTGCCTGACCATGGTTCTGAAATTTTAGCCATAGCAAAAGTGAGCGGTTTATGGTCTACAAAAGCCGTGAAACTCCGCCCTTCTAACCAGAACTGGAAGTGGCGGATGGATAAATGAAGCGTCAGCAGCTCTCTGTCAAAAGTGCTGTATTTCCGTTCAGTTTGGTTTAGCAATTTGCTAAAGAATGCTAAAGGTTGCCAGACCCCGCTGACAAGTTGTTCTACAACTGCCCCTATAGCTAGGTCTGAAGCATCTGTGGTTAGTGCAATGCGGGCCAAGGGATCTGGGTGAACTAACAATGTGGCGTTAGCTAGAGCGCTTTTTACTTCCGCGAAAGCGCGTTCGCGCTCCGGGGTCCATTCGACCGCGTTGGAAGCTTTCTTTTTTTTGAGCGCGTCATATAGGGGCTGCATGAGCTGACCTGCGTGGGGGAGGAAGCGGTTGTAAAAATTAACCATCCCTAAAAATTCCTGTAGCGATTTGACCGTTTGTGGCCGTGGAAAACTTTCTATCGCATGAACTTTGTCTCGAAGTGGAACTGCCCCCTTCGGATAGACTTTGTGTCCTAAAAAATCAATTTGTGACACGCCGAATTTGCATTTGGCTGGATTGATTATTAGCCCGTGCTCTTCTAGCCTCTGAAAAACCGTAGTGAGGTGCTGCTCGTGTTCTTCCTCAGACGAGCTGGCTACCAGCATGTCGTCGAGGTAGACGAAAACAAAAGGGAGGTCGCGTAGGGCCGCGTCCATCATTCGTTGAAAAGTTTGAGCAGCGCCTTTGAGGCCGAAAGGCATTCGCAGGAATTCAAAAAGGCCGAAAGGGGTTATTACCGCTGTTTTAGGAATGTCCTCTGCTCGGACTGGGACTTGGTGATAACCGCGGACTAAGTCTATTTTTGAAAAAATGCGCGCACCCGCTAGATGTAGTGAAAAATCTTGAATGTGAGGGATTGGGTAGCGGTCATGCGCTGTAGCGTTGTTTAATCTGCGGTAATCTCCGCACGGTCTCCAAGAACCGTCGGATTTCGGAACCATGTGAAGTGGTGAGGCCCAGGGGCTCTTCGAGCTTCTAACAATGCCCAATTTTTCAAGAGTTGTAAACTCGTCCCGTGCTATGTTGAGCTTGGCCGCGTCTAAGCGGCGAGCTTTGGCAAAAACGGGAGGTCCCGTTGTGGGAATGAAGTGTTCCACCCCGTGTTTAGCCACAGTGGCTGAGAATTTGGGGATTGTGAGTGCTGGAAATTGGGTGAGGAGTTGCTCAAACTTACCTCCTGCCGTGGTGACGTTGGCCTGCACAGGTGGTGGAGAAACTCGGGCTGAGCATGGAATAGAAGCAAAAGACAGTGCATTAACCAGGCGCCTATTTGCTAGATCCACTAATAACCCATGTGCACACAAAAAATCTGCGCCTAACAAGTTAAAACTCACCGCCGCTACAACAAATGTCCATCTGTAGCTGCGGACGTGGATGAGGAGGTGCAGGCTCTTTTCGCCGAACGTGTCGATGTTAGAGCCGTTGGCTGCCACGGCTCCGTTGCCCTGGGTGCCCATGGCTCGATCTGCGTGGGAGGGCATGACGAAACTCAGCTGAGCTCCTGTGTCGATGAGGAACTGCTTGCCTGTGTGTCCATCCATCACGTACAACAGCTTATTTTTCTCGCCGAGAACCGCTGCTGTTAACGGCTCTCGGCTTTGGCGTTTCCCGAAATTGTAAATTTGCAGGGGGGAACGCATTTGCGGGCCTTCTCGGCGAAACGGTGGTGATAATAACAGACGTCGCTCTGTCTGTTACGTTTTGGCCGCGTCGCTGTCACCGTGGCCTGGGTCTGCTCCGTGGGTTGTGGCTCCTCGTGTCTCGGGGCGTCAGCTTTGAGGTCTGCAGATGCTGCTGTGGGTGTCAGCTCATTGCAGGCGTTGACGAGCCGATGAGCTTCACTGGCCAGTGTGCGGAAGTCTTGGTGGGTGTTGCACTTCATGCTGGCGAGTGTCCCTCTCATGTGTGGCGGCAGCGTGCTGAGGAAAATAAACTGGAAGAGGAAGTTGTCATTGTCCTCCTCCTTGAGCTGCAGCAAATCCTCCATGAGGGCCTTCGGTTTGCACCCTCTGTGGCCGTAGACCGCCAGGATCTTCTCAGCTCTTTCTTCCGCTGATGGGACGTAGTTCGCCACGATGGTCGCTTTGACCGTCTCATATTTGTCCCGGGCCGGTGGTCGCTGGATCATGCTCCGCACACACTTCGAAGTGGCGGAGTCGAGTTTGGAGACGATATGATAAAATTTAGTATCGTCAGCCGTGATGCCCGCCAGTGTAAATTGGGCTTCAGCCTGCTGAAACCAAGAGGCGGGGTCTTCTTGCCAGAAGTCTGGCAGCTTGACAGCGACGGCGTTCGTGCACACCATCACTGCTGTGCCCGCCGGGTGAGAGTGCCTTGCCTCGGCTCTCACGGCGGTGCTGGTGCTCGGTTGAGCCCTTTCAACCTCTTCTGCCGGGGGGAACAGCTGTCAATCTGCTCCCTCGTCTGCGTGGCTGCTGGCGTCTGCCTGAGTCGCCGCGGATGAGTCGATTGCGGGAGAACGCCTCCGGTCCATACTCGCGTCAAGGTCACCAGTGTAGACGAGCTTGGCAATGAAGAGGCGATTTGGTTTAAAAGCAAAGTTTTAATATTCAGCTCTTCTAACAAGTCTCATCTGGTGCAGAGAGCGGCAGAAGGGAAAAGAGACAGAATTTCGCCAACTCACTGATTTTATACATGCACACAACAAAAGACATGCATAACAAAGGCTGACATCCCTCATTATCTTAATCCCCCCATTGTCTTGGTATTTCCTCTCCTCGTCTTGGGAGGTGATGGTATTTCCTCTCCTCGCCTTGGGGGGTGAGGGTGGCTCCTCCGGTCTCCCCCGCCGCGTCCGGGAACATCTTTGTTCTTCACTCGGCGGGTGAGATTCCTTTGTCCTTTCAGAGGTGTGAAGTTCCTTACATATGTAATCACCAAACATTTCCACATGCTCTAACATATGTAGGTTATGGAATATATGGTTAATATAGACCACAGGTCTCCAATTTTCATCACAGGTATACCTCAACTATGAGAGACTGGCTCTCACAGACATGTAACTTCTTCTTTAAGAGGCTCCTCTGTCCTCCACTCGTTACCTGTATTAATGGCACCTGTTTGAACTTGTTATCAGTATAAAAGACACCTGTCCACAACCTCAAACAGTCAGACTCCAAACTCCACTATGGCCAAGACCAAAGAGCTGTCAAAGGATACCAGAAACAAAATTGTAGACTTGCACCAGGCTGGGAAGACTAAATCTGCAATAGGTAAGCAGCTTGGTGTGAAGAAATCAACTGTGGGAGCAATTATTAGAAAATGGAAGACATACAAGACCACTGATAATCTCCCTCAATCTGGGGCTCCACGCAAGATCTCACCCCATGGGGTCAAAATGATCACGAGAACGGTGAGCAAAAATCCCAGAACCACATGGGGGGACCTAGTGAATGACCTGCAGAGAGCTGGGACCAAAGTAACAAAGGCTACCATCAGTAACACACTACGCTGTTAGGGACTCAAATCCTGCAGTGCCAGACGTGTCCCCCTGCTTAAGCCAGTACATGTCCAGTCCCGTCTGAAGTTTGCTAGAGAGCATTTGGATGATCCAGAAGAAGATTGGGAGAATGTCATATGGTCAGATGAAACCAAAATAGAACTTTTTGGTAAAAACTCAACTTGTTGTGTTTGGAGGAGAAAGAACACCATACCTACTGTGAAGGATGGGGGTGGAAACATCATGCTTTGGGGCTGTTTTTCTGCAAAGGGACCAGGACGACTGATCCGTTTAAAGGAAAGAATGAATGGGGCCATGTATTGTGAGATTTTGAGTGAAAACCTCCTTCCATCAGCAAGGGCATTCAAGATGAAACGTGGCTGGGTCTTTCAGCATGACAATGATCCCAAACACACCACCCGGGCAACGAAGGAGTGGCTTTGTAAGAAGCATTTCAAGATCCTGGAGTGGCCTAGCCAGTCTCCAGATCTCAACCCCATAGAAAATCGTTGGAGGGAGTTGAAAGTCTGTGTTGCCCAGCGACAGCCCCAAAACATCACTGCTCTAGAGGAGATCTGCATGGAGGAATGGGCCAAAATACCAGCAACAGTGTGTGAAAACCTTGTGAAGACTTACAGAAAACGTTTGACCTCTGTCATTGCCAACAAAGGGGATATAACAGAGTATTGAGATGAACTTTTGTTATTGACCAAATACTTATTTTCCACCATAATTTGCAAATAAATTCTTTAAAAATCAGACAATGTGATTTTCTGGATTTTTTTTTTTTCTCATTTTGTCTCTCATAGTTGAGGTATACCTATGATGAAAATTGGACACCTCTCTCATCTTTTAAGTGGGAGAACTTGCACAATTGGTGGCTGACTAAATACTTTTTTACCCCACTGTATATATATATATATATACAGTATATATATATATATATATATATATATATATATATATATATATATATATATATATATATATATATATAGACACACAGTGCGGAGCATTATGGTTGGTGAATGTGCAGCAGAAAGTCTAAGCTCTCTCTCCGCGGATGCGGCGGGCCAGCTTGAAGTCTTTGGGCATGATGGTGACCCTCTTAGCGAAGAAGAGACCCACCAGGTAGGCCTCGCTGGCCTCCTGCAGAGCCATGACGGCGAAGCTCAGGAAGCGCAGGTCGGTCTTGAAGTCCTGAGCGATCTCCCTCACCAGGCGCTGGATGGGCAGCTTACGGATGAGCAGCTCCGTGGATTTCTGGTAGCGACGGATCTCTCTCAGAGCCACGGTACCGGGCCTGTAACGGTGAGGCCTCTTCACTCCGCCGGTGGCCGGAGCGCTTTTTCGAGCAGCCTTGGTGGCTAGCTGCTTCCTGGGGGGCTTTTTCCTCCAGTAGATTTTTACGGGCGGTCTGCTTGGTTCTTGCCATCGCTCTTTATTATTCTGTCTTATATTTCTTGCACGCCGCCTAAACTCCAGCCCGGCACCCGCGTTGTTTTCGCTTCAGTTCCCGGTATGTCGAGTTTCTCCATTAGCCCGGGTGGCGGTTGAGTGCTAGCTAGCAATAGCTCTTCCTGCTGTAACGTCTCCTGCTGTAAACAGTGGCTCCATCCGCCGACTCGGGAGACCTTTGGGGCAATCTGTGTGTCCGTGATATATATATAGAGTGAAAGGTGTAGAAAGAAGAAGGAAGATAAAAAAAGGCTGTTGCAACGGGCAGCCAACTCGTGTGGCGCCGCCGGTCCGGCAGAACCGGAACCGGGACCAACCCCCTACCCCAGGTGAAAACCTTACGTACTTCGAAACCTAAATGTTCACAGGTATGCATCATACTCTTAACGAATAAATTCAGACAGACCCAAAAACTATTCATAACGTTGCAGAATATTTCAGCTGAGGCTGGAGTCATACATCATTATGAGTGTGTTACCTGTAGAAAAGCTGCATCAGCCTCCCCTCACTTTTCCCACTGTTGGGATAGGGAGGGAGATACCTCTCTGAATGTGTGCACCAGGCTGCTGCAGCGCATGCCGGTACAGGGGAGAGAACATGTGTGAGAGGAGGGATCATATGATTTGCATGGCTGGGGTGTTTTATTTTCATTTTTAAAATGTTTAAATGACAGACTACTGAATATGTTTTGGATGTTATTTCAGCTTGTCAAAGAAAAAATAAAATTTTATAATAACTTTTCTCACTCCAATTTTTAGGGGTGCTGAGTTCAAATTCAAGGGTGCTACAGCAAGTCTTAAAAAGTCCTGACACCACCTGCGATTAGCTATAGGGGTTGCCACATCATAGCACTACACTTGCCAGATGTTGCAAGAGTACTGGTTATTTCCGCTTCACTTGATGCTAGATAAGACAAGATAAGATTAGGAAAGATGCTACTCCAGGGAATGGGCCTTAGGAACGCCTCATCAATTCAAAACCACATTATAAAATGATTGTGTGATTGGTGTTCTCCAGTCCTCTAAAAACATACTCAAAGAAAAACTGTACCTGAGACTCTTCTTATAAAAATATGGATTTATTTATATGATGGATGGCATCCAGCTTGGATGAAACAGGATCTACCATCCATGGACATAAGCAGACCACAAACAATGTTGTTACGAAAGTGTCTGTTGAACTCTGATCTCTCTCGGTGTGACCTGATCAGACTATTAAGGTTATTCTAAAACATTCATTTAGCATTTAAGGGTATCAAGGAATCCCATATCACTTGCAACATTAACAAAGAGAGATAATTACAATATATTGTACCTTAAAGGGCTGATGACACATTTTTGACATTTTTTAGCATGTTGTGTAAACCCAAAAGTCATTGTCTATGATCAATATAATATTTACAACAGCGCCTGCATAAACTAGTTATCATCAAAAAACCGCAGCCGCTGACTGGACTGTGGTGCCGCCCACCGAATGAAGGGTGGCACCCCAATAACGTAATCGACAGAATGGACTTCGGTGTTGTAAACTGGAATGACAGCAGCTTTGTAGCTTACAGTTTCTCTGGTTTCTTGTTTTAATTTTACAGATATGTCTTCGTGTTGTGTCACAGACTTAGATAAACAGCAGGCCGTGAAAGACCACATCACACGCTTCATCTCCAACTGTCATAAGCCTCCTCGTGCGCTTCTCCTGCGCTTTTATGCAGCGCACGAGGAGGGGAAAGATTAATGGATTGACGCGCAGCTTTGATCTACTTTCTGTGATCACATGGTGACATCTCACTGGTCCGGCCACGTTCCCTCTCTCATTATCATCAGCTGATTCAAATTCCCGCTGATCATGTTTCCCGGTCCTCGCCCAGGTGCTTCTCATCACACCATCACCAGCAGTGTGTGTACATATTAGCTGGCCATTTGTCAGTCACGCACTGCTAGTCAATAGTATTATCATCTGTGCTGTTAGTCTGCCAGTATTTTCAGGACTCTCACAATGTGTTAGTCACTCCATGTTCGCCGTGGTTCTCGTGCATTCTTGAAACAATGTCGGCTCTGGGGCACACCTGTGGCTAACACGTCTCCTCTCATTCATTCTCTGGGCGATGCCAGCCCCCGAACACCATCAGTAAGTGTGTTTGGTTTTTTTGTACGTCTTCACCTTTTTCGGATTTTTTTTTTTTTTTTTTTTTTTTTTTTTTTTTTGTCTGTCTTTCTGCATTAAATGTGCTGTGGTGAACCCTGCACGTAAATCCTCATTATTTCATCCTCCCTCTCCGTGCCCTGCATAAGAGCACACGGAGGGTCATGACAAGGAGTGCACGAGGAAGGGAAGTAAGAATGGATTTTTGTGCATGATTCACCAAAGCACATGTATTAAACATAAAGACTGATCCCAAAAGGTGAAGACTGACAAAAATACACAGAAACACAAACAGTAGGTGTTCTGGGCTGACATCGCCCAGCAAACATGGAGAGGAGACGTGTTAACCACGGTTGCGCCCCAGAGCCGACATCGCTACAAGGGGCGCAACAGAACCACAGCTGTGTGGAGTGACTAACATGTCGTGATAGGGTTGGCAATATTGGCTTGCTGACAACACAGCAGATGATGCACACAAAACATGAACAGCTGACTGTCACTCTGTTTTTGACTCGCTAGGAATGATGCCCTCTTGGCACGGCTCAAACCTGTACGGTCTGATGCCCCCAGATTCTTCATTGTCATCCCATTCTTCGGAACTATAATTGTCTGAAGATTGGACAACACAAACCAACTCCAGACTACATGTGCTGAAACCATCGTCGATGTTTTCTACCACTTCCATCCTGTGTGTACAATGGGCAGCCAAGCGCTGTGTTCCGTCGATGACATTACAACATGGTCGGGGGGGTTTCCAGCCACTGACGCAATTGGTGACGTGGTGCTCATGAAAACGTTGGATATTCACATGAAAAAAGCCTGTTTGACTTAGAACTGCACAGACCAACCTATTTCATCATATTGTATTATGTGTTGAAAAATTACATGAAGTCAAAAACGTGTCATCAGCACCATCCATCCATTCATCCATCTTCTACTGCTTTTCCGGAGGTCCTGGTCGTGGAGGCAGCAGTTCAAGCAGAGAAGTCCAGACTTCCCTCTCCCCAGCCACCTACTCCAGCACTCCAGAGAGGATACCAAGGCACTCCCAGACCAGCTGGGAGACATAGTCTCTCCACCGAGTCCTGGGTCTGCCCCGGGGTCTCCTCCCAGAGGGACGTGCCTGAAACACCTCAAGTGGGAGGCGTCCAGGAGGCATCCTAATCAAATGCCCATACCACCTCAACTGACTCCTTTCAATGTGGAGGAGCAGCGGTCCTACTCTGAGCCTCTCCCGGATGGCTGAGCTCCTCACCCTATCTCTGAGAGTGAGTCCAGCAATCCTACGGAGAAAGCTCATTTCAGCCGCTTGTATCCGCGATCTTGTTTTTTCGGACATTACCCAAAGCTCGTGACCATAGGTGAGAGTAGGAACGTAGATTGACTGGTAAATCGACAGCTTTGCCTTAGAACTCAGCTCCCTCTTCACCACAACAGACCGGTACAACGTCCGCATCATTGCAGATGCTGCTCCGATCCGTCTGTCAATCTCTCACTCCATTTTCCCCTCACTCGTGAACAAGACTCCAAGATACTTAAACTCCTCCACTTGGGGCAGGAGCCTGTCCCCAACCCGGAGAGGACAATCCACCTTTTTCCGGCTGAGGACCATGGACTCGGACTTGGAGGTGCTGATTCTCATCCCACCCGCTTCACACTCAGCAGCAAACCGTCCCAACAAGAGCTGTAGGTCATTGCTGGATGAAGCCAGCAGGACAACATCATCTGCAAACAACAGAGATGAGATCCTGTGGTCACCAAGCATGACACCCTCCATTCCCTGGCTGCGCCTAGAAATCCTGTCCATAAAAATTATGAACAGGATCGGTGACAAAGGGCAGCCCTGGCGGAGTCCAACTCTCACTGGGAATGACTCTGACCGAGTGTTGGCAATACGAACCAAACTCTCACAACGGTCGTACAGAGACCGAATAGCTCGTAACAACAAGCCCGATACCCCATACTCCCGAAGCACCCCCCCCACAAAAAACCACGAGGGACGCAGTCAAATGCCTTCTCCAAGTCCACAAAACACATGTAAACTGGTTGGGCAAACTCTCACGAACCCTCAAGAAGAGGGTAAAGAACTGGTCCGATGTGCCACGGCCAGGACGAAAACCACATTGCTCCTCCTGAATCCGAGGTTCGACCAACAGCCGGACTCTCCTCTCCAGTACCTTGGCATAGACCTTCCCAGGGAGGCTCAGGAGTGTGATCCCTCTAAAGTTGGAGCACACCCTCCGGTCCCCTTTTTTGAAGAGAGGAAACACCACCCCGGTTTGCCATGCCAAAGGCACTGCCCCCGTCCTCCACGCAATGTTGCAGAGGCGTGTCAACCATGACAGACCAACAACATCCAGGGCATCGAGGTACTCAGGGTGAATCTCATCCACTCCCGGGGCCCGGCCACCAAGGAGATTTTTAACCACCTTTGCGACCTCAGCCCATGTGATCAGAATCAGAATCAGAATCAGAATCAGCTTTATTGCCAAGTATATTTACAAGTAAACACACAAGGAATTTGACTTGACATAAGACGCGCACGTTAGGCGCATCCAATGACGCGTCGCCATACAAGGCGCCTGTCAACAGTGGAGGTAAAGAGGGGGGAGGAGGGGGAGGAAAACACAATAGGAGAGAGAAAAAACATAGTAATCAGAATAAACGCTCATATGTGAGCCAAATTTTGACTACACAGAAAAAAACCCTCATGCATTAGCATACAATAGAATTCACAAGACACAAGAGAGCAGTGTACAGTATCTTTAATCAGTTCATGAATCAATGTGTGTGCGGTGTTGAGCAGTGTTGATGATAATAAGAGAGACCCAAGGACCCTTGGCAGAAGATGTTTTGTCTGTCTGGCGCCCAGTCTTATCTGGCGCTGCAGCTGGCTGTCCAAGGCCTTGTGCTCATGATTTTGAAAAAAACACAGACTGCAGACAGCCAGGAGGAATTTTCATGGGGAATAATAGTGCCAAATAGGACTGATCACAGAGAAGACTTGTATTTCTTCTGTAGATTCAGTACATTAATCCTTCATTGCGCAGCTTTGAATTCGTCGTGGAAAGACCTGAGCGAACCCATGATGTAATCCACCTTACGAGACAGTTCTCCAGTAGTCGCTATCATGGTCTTCTCCAGTTTCTCAATTTGTTGGATGCACCTCGCCTGGCCAGCATTTTGATAGGTTGAATCCATCTTCAGCAATTTGCGGTAAACCAAGACAATTCCTGTCCCAATCAGAATTATCCCAATCACCAAGATTACGAAGATAAACAGATCTTCAATATCTTCGATAGAAAGATTAGAGAGACACAGCATTTTCCATTTACCCGTGTCACATAGATAGCCCACTGGAGCCGTTCCAGCGGGGCAGACAGCTTCCCCCGGAGCACTTTTCCTTGTTGAAAAAATAGTGTCAATTGTGTTCAAAGCCCAGCTTATTAACTCCATAATTTCTTTTCGGCGGTCGCAGTTAGACGCAGGCAGACAACAGCAAGCTGGGATCTAGTAATAACAGGAGGGGAGGAAAAAATCAGCAGGAGAGAAGAAAAAAGCGTCTGCTCTCTTGGGAGGGCGGAAGTAGGAAGGATAGGTGAGTGATCCCCCTCATCCCCAAACCCTGCTTCCTCTGTAGAAGGCGTATCAGTGGGATTGAGGAGATCCTCGACGTATTCCTTCCACCGCCCGACGATATCCCTAGTCGAAGTCAACAGTGTCCCATCCGCACCATACACAGTGTGGACAGGGAGCTGCTTTGCCCTCCTGAGGCGCCGGACAGTTTGCCAGAATCTCTTTGAGGCTGACCGAAAGTCTTGTTCCATGGCCTCACCGAACTCCTCCCATACCCGGGTTTTTTCTTCAGCAACCACCCAAGCTGCACTCCGCTTGGCCTGCCGGTACACCTCAGCTGCTTCGGGAGTCCCACAAGCCAACCAAGCTTGATAGGACTCCTTCTTCACCTTCATGGCCCCCTTCACCACTGGTGTCCACCACTTGGTTCGGGGGTTGCCACCACGAGATGCAACGACCACCTTGCGGCCGCAGCTCTGGGCCGCTGCTTCAACAACAGAGGTGGAGAACATGGCCCATTCAGACTCCATGTCTCCAGACTCCCTCGGAATGTGGTTGAAGTTCTTCTGGAGGTGGGAGTTGAAGACCTCCCAGACAGGGGCCTCAGCCAGACGTTCCCAGCACACCCTCACTATACGTTTGGGTCTACCAGGTCTGAATGGTTTCCTCCCCTGCCATTGGATCCAACTCACCACCAGGTGGTGATCAGTTGACAGCTCTGCACCTCTCTTTACCCGGGTGTCCAAGATATATGGTCGCAGGTCTGATGATACGATAACAAAATCGATCATCGACCTGCGACCTAGGGTGTCCTGGTGCCAAGTGCACATATGGACACCCTTATGCTTGAACATGGTGTTCGTTATGGACAAACTGTGGTTAGCACAGAAGTCCAATAACTGGACACCACTCGGGTTCAGATCAGGCAGGCCGTTCCTCCCAATCACTCTCCTCCAGGTTTCACTGTTGTTGCCCACGTGCGCATTGAAGTCCCCCAGTAGGACAATGGAGTCTCCAAGAGGAGCACCCTCCAGCACCCCAGTCACAGACTCCAAAAAGGGTGGGTACTCTGAAACATCATTTGGTGCATAGGCACAAATGATGGTCAGGACCCGTTTCCCAACCCGAAGGCTCAGGGAAGCAACCCTTTCGTCCACCGGGGAAAACTCCAAAATAGAGGCAGCAAGGTGGGGGGATACAAGAATACCCACCCCTGCTCGTCGCCTCTCGCCCGGGGCAACTCCAGAAAAGGCCAAGCTCCAGCCCCTCTCCAGGAGACTGGTTCCAGAACCAGAGCTATGTGTTGAGGTGAGGCCGACTATATCTAGCCGGTATCTCTCAACCTCGTACACCAGCTCAGGCTCCTTCCCCACCAGAGAGGTGACATTCCACGTACCAAAAGCCAGTTTAGAAAGCTTGGGATCAGTCCGCCAAGGTCTCCGCCTTTGACCGCCACCTAATCCACATAGCACAGGACCCCCATGATCCCTCCTGCAGGTGGTGAGCCCACTGGAGTGTGGACCCATGTATCTCCTTCGGGCTGAGCCCGGCCGGGTCCCATGGGTGGAAACCCGACCACCAGACGCTAGCCTTCGAGCCCATCCCCCAGGCCTGGCTCCAGGGTGGGGACCCGGTAACCCCATACCGGGCGGGGTACACTGAATCCTTGCTATAGAATTTATCATGAGAGTCTGTTGGATCGTTCTTAGTCTGGCCCTTCACCCAGGACCAGTTTGTCTTAGGTGACCCTATCAGAGGCAAATTGCCCCAGACAACATAGCTCCTGGGATCACTGGGGCACACAAACCCCACCACCACGATAAGGTGACGATCCATGAGGGGGTGTCATCAGCACTTTAACACTTAATTAGTTTAACAATTTTCTTTTTTTCAAATTGATGTATAAACTTCTACATCAATATGTTATGATTTTATATAAATTCTATGTGGTTCTCTAGGTGGAATTATGCTTAAATATCTTTGACAAAAGAATTCTCACTCTAGCACCCACATCACGAGGGCGGGAACACCAAAAATATCCTCCTCTAGTTTTCAGGGTTTTTTTTTTTTCAGTTTTTGCTTGTTTTGTTTTTTTGGGTTTTTTTTCCCCCAGGGGTCACTGACTGAAAAATGGTGTGTTTGTAGGTTTTAACTGTCTGAAATGAGTCTACTGGTCACCTAATTATCAGCAAATTTTCAAAACAATCAATTGTCTTCAAAAAACACATCTTGTTTTTCTCTCTCAGAAATGCCAGAAATGTTTTTGATTCATCTGTCTAAATCGTTAATGTCACAATTGGAAAATGCCAACCCACCGCTGTTGTTGAGACCCACCCACTGCTCTATTATTGGCTCACCTAGCTGTCTGTAATGTAGATGGAAGGGGTGCTAAAGGTAGCCTATTAGTCTGACATATTACCCTCCAAGCTAACACTGGCACCACAAAGCTCGAACCATGCATGGCTTATGTCGTTATTTTCTTCAGATCTTAGTTATGCTAAAAACCATCCCTGTTACCACCTGGTTCACCAGTTCACAGTCCACAGCATACCTTGCGTCGTTTCAACCCATCTCCCAGACTCTACAGCCGGCACCGGCATGCTGGTTGTGGCAACCGCCTCCGCCGCAACCCAAGGCTGCTCCCCTGAGCTTCCCCTCCATCCTCTGGGGCTCAGTGTGACTCCACTCTATTCTCGAAGACAACATAGGGGAGACGCTTCATGATAGTGCATCCCTCAGCTGGCTATTGGAGAGGAGAATAGACCCACAGAGTGAGACACTGCACTTTGAGATCCCGTGGCTCAGCAGCTCAGCTTGGCCAGTGGCGTGAGGTTCTGGTGAATGGTGGGTCACCTAGCGCGCAGTGCTGGCAATTTGTTTTGGTATCCCAGTGAGACTGTTGGGAGATGGGCTGGAATGACGCTAGATCACACAATCAACTGTGGATCAGTGAACCAGCGCTGCTCATCTAAACTGGAAGGAGGCTAGAAGCTACTCAGCCAATGGCTAACTGATGAAAGAGGGAAGGCGGAGTTGAACAGCTGAAGGATGTTTCTTAAAGTGATAGACTTTAAATCAGAGCATTTCAAGTAAACCAGGAAAAAAAACTAATTTGAAATTAAAGAAAATGTTAAAAAAAAATATGTCGCAAACACTTCATTAAGACATGAGAATTGTCATGGCGGCCGCTGGGCCGTCATCATCATCATCATCACCACTAGCTGTGCGCACACCGGCAGGTGCCAATCAGCGGTCTTTAAAGGCCAGAACCACCGACGGCTTGGCACGGAGTCGTCTGTCGCCTTTGCCCAGCAATGAGCCGAGATCACGACCTCAAGCCAAGTCTAGGACCTCACATCAGGACAAGCCACGTAAGCAATACCTGCATTCATCTTCTCCTAGTCTTCTCCCCTGTGCACAGGTGGACTTCCCTGGCGGCGGACAAACCACCCCAGCTGACGGGGCATCACCTCCTCCTCCTCGGAGTTCCTCCTCACCCCCGCTACGTCGAGCACCACGAGCACCGTTTCGCACGGGCACTCGGAGCCAGCAGAACATACCCTGCGGCACCTGCAAGTAAGCGTAACCATCTGCAAATCCTCCACCTTCACGAGCAGCTGTAATTGTTTGTGCTTGTGTGTTTCAGGGTTGCCAGGTCGCCATCAGAAACGCTCAGCTCCTGTGACCAGACATCCACACATTCACTCACTCACTCACCATACTCATCAATTATTAATAAAGAATAATTGTCTTAAATCTACTCGTGTCAGCGTCTGTCTCCTGGGTCCCGAAACATGTCAGTACGACTCCGACAAGTTGACCCAGTGGACAGTGCGCTGTCGCGCAGACTAAACACCCTTAGCGCTCGAGTAGACATGGCAGCATACAAACAGACAGTCATTCTCCACCAATTAACACAGGTTAACAGCCGGCTGGATCGTCTGGAAGGAAACCAGATGTTTCCCCCGGCCGCCGGGGTTTTTTCAACCCCTGTAGGCACATCTACTAGCCAAGCTAATGTACCATCTGTACATCGTCTCACTCCCGTGCCAACCCCCGCCCGCTTTAGCGGAAAACTCTGGGAAGCACGAGGATTCATACTGTAGTGTGAATCAGTGTTCCTCCGCGTCCCGGGGGACTTCGCCACAGACCCGAGTAAAATAGGATATATCATCAACCTGTTGGGGGGTAGGGCCTTAGACTGGGCCTACACGGTTATTGCTAAACCAGGTTATCCTGTTTTAACTTACCAGCAGTTCTTGGCGGAGTTTATGGAAGTGTTTGACCATACGGACCGGGGCGCAGTGTTAACTGAATGGCTGCTAAGCCTGCAGCAGGGCAGTAGATCCGCCGCTGATTATGCCATTGACTTCCGGGTCTTAGCCACTGAGATTGGGTGGGGGGAGCCAGCGCTTTGCGGTATTTTCCTCCGCAGTCTTAGCTCCGAGTTGAAGGATGAGCTAGCGGCACGGGATAAGCCAGACAAATTAGGGGAGTTAATTGCCCTCACCATTAGCCTGGATAGTAGACTAAAGGAGTGAGCGGCCGAACGGCGGACAGCTCCCCGTTTGAGTAAACCCCGCCCTTGCTCCACTAGCTCTCCCCTTCTCACTCTACCTTCGTCGGAGGAACTTCCGGAACAAGAGGATATGATAATAGGGCAATCGGGAGTGTCAGCGGCTGAAAGACAGCGCCGCAGGGATCTGGGCCTTTGTTTTTATTGTGGCAATGGGTCTCATGGGGTTGCTGAATACCCGAATCGGTTAAAGGGGGGGGGGGGGGTCTGTGGATCACAGTAGGGGGATTCACGGACAAAAATCAAAGGAAACCCCTCACTAGTTGCTGCATCCCCATTAGGCTACTACATAAACACAAGGAACACTCCACACATGCCTTAGTTGACTCTGGAGCTGAGCAAAATTTTATCTCCAGAGACCTGGCAACCCAGATGGGCCTTAGCTGTCAACCTTTATGTCCTCCTGTTCATCTCGTCACCTTGTCCAAGGCATCACTGACAACTGTTTCCGACCAGACTGCCCCTGTGTCAGTGATAGTCTCTGGAAATCACAGAGAGGAAATTAGGTTCCTAATTTTGCCCATCTCCTCCTCACCTGTCATCCTGGGGTACCCCTGGCTCCGGCTTCATAACCCCACTTTTGACTGGCAAGCTGGGAGTATTACAGCGTGGAGTTCGTTCTGTCTGAGTGCCTGCCTTCAATCTGCGGCGTGTGCCCCTTCGGTCTCGGTGCCTCTACCTTCGACGCCACCCCCGGATCTGTCCAAGGTACCTGAAGTCTACCACGACCTGGGGTCAGTATTCAGCAAGTCACGGGCACTGTCCCTACCCCCCCCACCGTCCATACGACTGTGCGATCAACCTCAAGGCTGGGGCCCCTCTTCCTGCGAGCCACCTGTACAGCCTGTCCGCCCCGGAGCGCGAGGCCATGGATACTTATATTAAGGAGTCTCTGGCCTCTGGTATCATCCGCCCTTCGTCCTCGGCTGTGGGTGCTGGGTTCTTCTTCGTGGGGAAGAAGGACGGTTCGCTACGCCCCTGCATCGACTTCCGGGGTCTCAACGAGATCACGATCAAGGATTAATATACTCTGCCCTTGATGAACACCGCCTTTGACTCCCTCCAGGGGGCATCCTGGTTTACCAAGTTGGACCTCCGGAACGCCTATCACCTGGTGCGCATCAGAGAAGGTGATGAGTGGAAGACAGCTTTCCGGACCCCAAGCGGACAGTTCAAGTACCTAGTGATGCCGTTTGGGTTAACCAATGCTCCGGCCATCTTCCAGCGATTGATAAATGACGTTCTTCGGGACTTCCTCAACTCCTTCGTGTTTGTCTACCTCGATGACATACTCATCTTCTCACGCACGTTGGAGGAGCACCAGGTGCATGTTCGGCGGGTCTTGCAGTGCCTCCTGGAGAACCAGCTGTTCGTCAAGGCAGAGAAGTGCGAATTCCACACTGACCGGACCTCCATCCTTGGTTTCATCATCGCCCGGAATCAGGTGCTCCCCGACCCGGCCAAGGTCAAGGCGGTGGTGGATTGGCCCACGCCGACGTCCAGAAAACAGTTACAGGGGTTCCTGGGCTTCGCCAATTTCTACCGTCGTTTTGTGCCTAATTTCGGAAATATCACACGCCCCCTGACTGCTCTCACTTCCCCTAAAACCCCTTTTCGCTGGAGTGAGGAGGCTGACGGGGTGTTCGAAAAACTTAAGGAGGCGTTCGCTTTGGCCCGTGTGCTGACCCAGGTGGACCCGGAGCTGCAGTGCCTGGTGGAGGTGGACGCTTCGGATTCGGGGGTGGGGGCCGTTCTCTCACAGTGCTGTCCAGTGGATGGCAAGATTCGACCGTGTGCTTACTTCTCCCATCGCCTGACGCCTGCAGAAAGGAACTACTGCATAGGAGACAGGGAGCTGTTGGCAGTGAAGCTTGCCTTGGAGGAGTGGAGACACTGGCTGGAGGGGGCTGTCCAACCGTTCGTCGCTTGGACTGACCACCACAACCTTGAGTACCTCAGGACGGCTAAGGGTTTGAACGCACACCAGGCTCGCTGGTCACTCTTCTTCGGCCGCTTTAACTTTACCATCACCTACCGGCCGGGGAGCAAGAACGGTAAGCCCGACACCCTCTCGTGGCAGTTCGACGCACCATCCACCGAAGATCAGGAGGTGACCATCCTACCGTCCTCTTGTGTGGTGGGCGCTTTGTCTTGGGGTATCTGCAAGAGGGTCCGAAGAGCACAGAAGACGGAGCCAGATCCGGGTGGGGGTCCCCCGGGTCGCTTGTTCGTTCCCTGCTCTATCAGGGGCCAGGTAATTGAATGGGGCCACGCGTCCAAACTGGCGTGCCATCCGGGTGTGGGTCGGACTGTTGATCTCCTCCAGAGGACCTTCTGGTGGCCAGGGTTGAGAAAGGATGTCCACAGTTATGTCCAGGCCTGCGCTCAATGCGCTACTGGGAAAACATCATCATCCCCCCCGGCGGGTCTTCTGCACCCTTTGCCCGTTCCTTCTCGCCCCTGGTCCCATGTTGCCATGGACTTTGTAACCGGCCTGCCCCCCTCTGATCATTTTACTACTGTTTTGACGATTGTGGACCGTTTTTCTAAGGCGGCCCATTTTGTGCCTCTCCGGGGGCTGCCTTCGGTGCGGGAGATGGCGGACCTTCTTGTTCAACATGTGGTCCGTCTTTACGGCATCCCCACTGACATTGTTTCCGACCGAGGGCCACAGTTTGTTTCCCAAGTTTGGAAGGCGTTCTGCGCAGCACTAGGGGCCACAGCCAGCCTCTCCTCTGGGTACCACCCACAGAGCAACGGCCAGTGCGAGCGTGCAAATCAGGAGCTGGAGGCTGCGCTGCACTGTGTCATCTCCTCCTGCTCTTCTTCTTGGAGCACGTATCTACCTTGGATCGAGTACGCCCATAACACCACAGTTTCCTCGGCTACGGGGATGTCCCCTTTTAAGGCGTCTCTAGGATTTGATCCACCACTGTTTCCAGAGAAGGAGAAGGAGGTAGCGGTCCCTTCAGTACAGACCCACGTCAGGCGTTGTCGGCGGGTCTGGTCCATCACCCGCAGGGCCCTTCTGAGAACTACTGAACGCAACATCCAGGTGGCCAACCGCCACAGGAGACCCGCCCCGGACTATAAGGTGGGTCAAAAAGTCTGGTTGTCTACTCAGAACATTGGTGTGCCGGCTGAGAAGCGCAGGCTAACCAAGCGCTTCATCGGCCCCTACGCCATTTCTCGTATTGTCAATCCTGTATCTGTGCGTCTGTCTCTCCCCCCTTCCATGCGCATCTGCCCCACCTTTCATGTCTCCCAGGTCAAGCCGTACATCTCTGACCCTTTGTGCCCACCCCCCGCGGCTCCTGCCCCCCCCCGAGGATGATCGATGGCCATCCAGCCTGGGGGGTGACTGCCATCTTGGATGTCCGCCGGCGGGGCCGAGGTCTTCAGTATTTGGTGGACTGGGAGGGGTTTGGTCCTGAACATCGCTCTTGGATTCGCCCAGCATTGATCCTCGACAAGCAGTTGATCCACGATTTCCATCGGGCGAATCCAGGTAGAATTGGGCAGGTGCCTGGAGGCACCTCTAGAGGGGGGAGTACTGTCATGGCGGCCGCTGGGCCGTCATCATCATAATCATCATCACCGCCAGCTGCACGCACACCGGCAGGTGCCAATCAGCGGTCTTTAAAGGCCAGAACCACCGACGGCTCGGCAAGGAGTCGTCTGTCGCCTTTGCCCAGCAATGAGCCGAGATCACGACCTCAAGCCGAGTCTAGGACCTCACGTCAGGACAAGCCATGTAAGCAATCCCTGCATTCATCTTCTCCTAGCCTTCTCCCCTGTGCACAGGTGGACCTCCCTGGCGGCGGACAAACCACCCCAGCTGACGGGGCATCACCTCCTCCTCCTCGGAGTTCCTCCTCACCCCCGCTACGTCGAGCACCACGAGCACCGTTTCGCACGGGCACTCGGAGCCAGCAGAACATACCCTGTGGCACCTGCAAGTAAGCGTAACCATCTGCAAATCCTCCACCTTCACGAACAGCTGTAATTGTTTGTGCTTGTGTGTTTCAGGGTTGCCAGGTCGCCATCAGAAACGCTCAGCTCCTGTGACCAGACATCCACACATTCACTCACTCACTCACCATACTCATCAATTATTAATAAAGAATAATTGTCTTAAATCTACTCGTGTCAGCGTCTGTCTCCTGGGTCCCGAAACATGTCAAGAATGACATAAAATGGAGAAAAAGTTCAGTCAATGACCCCTTTAATAAAATTACAGTGGTGTGAAAAAGTGTTTACTGAGTTCTCTTTTTTTTTGGGATGTTTGTCACAATTAAAAGTTTCAGATCATCAAACAAATTTAAATATTAGACAAAGATAACACAAGTAAACACAAAATGCAGTATTTCAATGAAGGTGTTTATTATTAAGTGTAAAAAAAATCCAAGCCTCCATGGCCCTGTGTGAAAAAGCGGATGCCCCCCCCCAAAAAAATACATGAATTAACTGTGTGTAACCCCGTATTCAGTAATAACACCTGTAGCATATATTAACAACCACAGGTATGTAACTTGTGTGTATAATTTGTCACTCAAAATAAATAAATGATTAGCCAGTACAAGTTATTCAACTGGACCAGTAGGTTTGGCTGCTGGAGCAAAGTGAAGCATTTAAATGAAGCACAGAGACAGGATTGTTAAATTGAATAATTGCTGGCTTTAGTAACAGTAATTGAAATAAGTCCAAAATATTTGAAACCGTCAAAAACACAAAAATAAGTCCACAGTTCCAGGGAAAAGAAAAAAGCAAAAATGTCAGTAGTGTCCAGAATCCAAGGGAAAAAGGGGAAATGTATGTGGGATGTTGGGGGAAAGGGGAAATTGTATGATGGGCTGAGTGTGAAAGCATCTGCAGATACTGGACCTACCACACCGAGGAGTGCAGCAGAACTGGTCCAGCATCCAGTAATATGTTGATGATTCTTTCTAGATCCTATTGGGGCGGCTCGCCATTAAGGTCAAAGCGTGGATCCTCAAAGGACAGATTCACTCAAGACAATAATCGTAGAATCAAGGCACATTAAAAAAAAAACTTACCTTGTAGAGACTTGGGTGAGTCAGCTCAGACAGCATCTCAGTCAGGATGCAGAGGGTAAACAGAGGAGGACAATAGTCAGGGATATCATGGGGAGTTGGCAGGAAGAAGGAGTCGGGGGGGGTTTAAGGGTGAATGTATTGTGATGTTAAATGTCATGCAGATGTGAGATGAGCGGTTGGGATAAAAGGAGAAACCGTGCTTGGTTGTTTCATGCTTTTTTCTGTGTATGACTGATGAGAGAGTGTAATAAACGTCGTCTGCTCGTAAACCTGCCTCCTCATTTCACACTCTCCACACTGGTGATCCTGGACGAATTATGCAACACGAGGCAAGAGCCCCGGAGTCGGCCCGGACGGGAAGCCCCAGCAACGCAGCAAGCATCCCACAGACGGCCTGGTCGGGAACCCCCAGCAACGCGTGCACTGTTTCAGTCAAGCTACCGGACTTTTGGCAGCACAACCCGCGCTCTTGGTTCCACCACACCGAGGCCCAGTTCGCCCTCCAGGGAATAACGGCAGACGACACCAAGTTTTACTACGTGGTTGCAGCACTGGACGCTCGCACAGCTCAGCAGGTAGCGAGCCTGCTCGACCAGCCCCCAGCCCACAACAGATACGAGGCTCTCAAGGCTGCGCTGACCCGGCGCTACACGCTCTCGGACTGTGAGAGAGCAGAGAGGCTCCTGAGGCGTTCCGAGTTAGGAGATGGTTCGGCTGTCGATCTGATGGAGAAGATGTTGGCGTTAATGGGCACGGACGACGGGCATTTTCTGTTTGCCCACCTTTTCCTCCGGAACCTCCCAACAGAGGCAAGAGCGGTTCTGGCCAATTCGCCGTTGCTGGCCGCACGTGACTACCGTGCGCTAGCCCAGGAGGCAGACCTGATCATCTTCACCACCAGAGCACTCACAGTCAACGCGGCGGCGTCGGAACCCAGCGAGATGACCAGAGGAGGCGAGGAGCCACCGACGGTAGCGGCAGGGGGGCCAAGGAGCGCCAGAGAGACACGGTCTGCTTCTACCACCGCCGCTTTGGAGAGAACGCACGCAGATGTGCGCCACCGTGCCAATTCAAGAGCTAGGGAAACGCCAAGGCCGGCAGTCGGTAGCAGCTGTGACCGCCGGCGAAGAGAACAAGCTGCTCTACGTGACGGACTCGCGCTCAGGGAGGCGTTTCCTTGTAGACACCGGAGCCCAGAAAAGCATCATCCTGCCGACCTACGCCGACCAGCTGGCAGGACCTAGCGGCCCCGGGCTGGTGGCAGTAAACGGCTCGGACATTAAGACCTTTGGTGAGAGAACACTGGCTTTATCTCTACACGGCCGTACATACAAGTGGACTTTTGTCATAGCAGCACTGAGTTTCCCAATCCTGGGAGCTGATTTTCTGTGTGCACATGGTTTACTAGTTGATGTTGCTAACAGGCGCCTGGTTAATGCACTGTCCTTTGACTCTCTCCCCTGTACAGCTCGAGGGGCTGGGCCAGTAACACAAGCCAATGTCATAGCTCCAGGCGGTAAGTTCCACACACTGCTCACTCAGTTCCCAGCACTCACGGTCCCGACGATTTGGCGGCCATCGCTAATCACGGGGTGGAGCACTTTATAACCACCACCGGGCCGCCCGTTTTCGCAAGACCTCAGCGCTTGGACGCAGCTAAACTGGCCATTGCGCACGAGGAGTTTGCCAATCTGGAAAGGTTGGGTATCATCAGGCGTTCGAACAGCCCATGGGCATCCCCACTACACATGGTCCCAAAGCCTGAGGGGTCGTGGCGACCGTGCGGTGATTTCCGCAGATTGAATAACGCCACAGCACACGACCGCTACCCGATTCCCCACATTCAGGATTTTTCCATTCATCTCGTCGGAGCATGCATTTTTTTCTAAAATAGACCTGGTCTGCGGTTACCACCAGGTCCCAGTGCGTGCGGAGGACGTACCCAAAACAGCGGTAATAACTCCGTTCGGTTTGTTCGAGTTTCTGCGCATGCCATTCGGATTAAAAGGAGCGGCACAGATGTTCCAGCGCATGATGATGCGGTGTTGCGCGATCTCCTGTTTGTGTTCATCTACCTGGACAATATCCTGGTAGCCAGGGCATCCGAAGATGAGCACGTAACCCACCTCAGGACGGTTTTCCAGAGGTTGGAGAAGCACGGGTTAATAATCAACCCGGCGAAGTGCCAGTTCAGCGTGACGGGGATTGATTTTTTGGGGGCACCGCGTCTCACCGGAGGGAGCAACACCCTTGCCCGACAAAGTGCGCGCCGTGGCAAACTTTCCCCGGCCTCAGACGGTCAGGGCGCTGCAAGAATTTTTGGGGATGGTTAACTTTTATAACCGTTTCCTCCCCCGCGCAGCTCAACTCATGCAGCCATTGTACGCTGCGCTCAAGAGACGGAAACCCGCGGATGGAGTCGAATGGACTCCGGAGCAAGAGCAGGCATTCTCTGAGGTTAAAGCAGCCCTGGCAAATGCCGCACTGTTGGCGCACCCAGACCCAGCGGCCCGGATAGTGCTCACTACCGACACCTCGGACGTGGCCATAGGGGCTGTCGTGGAGCAACATGTCGCCGGTTCTTGGCAGCCGCTTGCTTTTTTCAGCAGGGCTTTGCGCGACAGTGAGCGTAAATACAGCGCGTTCGTTACAGCAGATATGGGACGAGACTGAAGCCCAAAAGGCGTGAGGACTGAAACTCTGTCTGGGGGTGGTGGTGGTGTAGAGACTTGGGTGAGTCAGCTCAGACAGCATCTCAGTCAGGATGCAGAGGGTAAACAGAGGAGGACAATAGTCAGGGAGATCATGGGGAGTTGGCAGGAAGAAGGAGTCGGGGGGGTTATGGGTGAATGTATTGTGATGTTAAATGTCATGCAGATGTGAGATGAGCGGTTGGGATAAAAGGAGAAACCGTGCTTGGTTGTTTCATGCTTTTTCTGTGTATGACTGATGAGAGAGTGTAATAAACATTGTCTGCTCGTAAACCTGCCTCCTCATTTCACACTCTCCACAACCTGTCGATAGACAGGGTCAGGGAAATATCATAAATCAAATATCCATACAGTTCTCTTTTTTTTTAACCGCAGTCACATCATGACATCTGTATTTACTTCCTTTTAAGAATAAAATAAAATACATCATTTAACATGAAATGTTTCACTGTTTACATTTTCTTAAAATGTTTCACCATGAAATCAATGCATATGGCAATTTAATTCCCACAAATTAACTTTTTCCTTTAACAAGTAAAAATTACAATAGCTTATATTCACTGAATAAACATGATAAATAAACCTTATATTCAACAGCTATAAATTCAGGAGAAAAATCCAGACGACCAAATTAAACTACATTAATTGAGCATCATATGTATTACCTTTCAGCTTCAGGCAGTAAAGAACAAGTTGTAGAAAACTGTTGGGAAGCTTCACTTTTTCAGCTGTACGAGGGGCGACAGTTAAACGGAGACTTAGCTTAGCATTTAGTGCTAATCAGTATCTACTGAGCTGATTTAGCTCACTTATGGTTACTTTTTATAAGTCACAGCTTCATTAAAAGTAATTTACCTTCAGTATATGGTAGGTTTATCTCGTTTCACTCTCGCACCATTTCTTATCATGTACTCCCGCTCACGTACACTGTGGTCATGTACATCTGCTGCTGAAATCCAGACGTCTCTCTGACTCACAAACAGTGTTACCCACTCTACTAGCAGGTGGGTGGGACTAACTGCAAAGAGCAACATCTCAGATTGGCCGAGCCAATCTTGTAACTACATTCTGAACTATTTATTGGGTGAAAATGTGCCACTTCACATTTGACAAATAATGGCAACAAAAATGATATAAAAATATATTCTTTCTCTCTTAGCGCAATAATTGACATGTTTCACTTAGCAAAACTTGAAAAGAGTAACTAATTTCAATTAACTATTTTATCTTTGATGTTCTGCATGTTTAGTGTCTTTTATGTAGCCCATTTTATCATGTGGGTTACATATGGTTTATCACATCTTTGGAAAGCTGAGCTCAATTTCTCTACCCACACCTGTTCTCAATCAAGAAATCACTTAAATAGGACCTGCCTGAAAAAGATCCTCAAAAGCTAGACATCATGCTGCAATCCAAAGAAATTCAGAAACAAATGAAAAACAAAGTCATTGAGATCTATCAGTCTGGAAAAGGTTATAAAGTCATTTCTAAAGCTTTGGGACTCCATTGAATCACAGTGAGAGCCATTATCTACAAATGGCAAAAACATGGAACAGTGGTGAAACTTCCCAGGCGTGGCCAGCCAACCAAAATTACCCCAAGAGTGAAGCGACTACTCACCCAAGAGGTCACAAAAGACCCCACAACAACATCAAAAGAACTGCAGGCCTCATTTGCCTCAGTTAAGGTCAGTGTTCATGACTCCACCATAAGAAAGAGACTGGGCAAAAATGGCCTGCATGGCAGAGTTCCAAGATAAAAACCACTGCTGAGCAAAAAGAACATAACGGCTTGTCTCAGTTTTGCCAGAAAACATCTTGATGATCTCCAAGACTTTTGGGAAAATACTCTGTGGACTGACAAAAGTTGAACTTTTTGGAAGGTGTGTGTCAGATTACATCCAGCGTAAAAGTTACACAGCATTTCAGAAAAGGAACATCATACCAACAGTAAAATATGGTGGTAATAGTGTGATGGTCTGGGGCTGTTTTGCTGCTTCAGGACCTGGAAGACTTGCTGTGGTAAACTGAACCATGAATTCTACTGTCTACAAAAAATCCTGAAGGATAATGTCCAGCCATCTGTTTGTGATCTCAAGCTGAAGCGCACTTGGGTTCTGCAGCAAGACAATGATCCAAACCACACCAGCAAGTCCACCTCTGAATGGCTTAAGAAAAACAAAATGAAGACTTTGGAGTGGTCAAGTCAAAGTCCTGACCTGAATCTGTGGCATGACCTTTAAAAGGTGTGTCATGCTCAAAAATCCTACATTGTGGCTTAATTACAACAATTCTGCAAAGATGAGTGGGCCAAAATTCCTCCACAGCGCTGTAAAAGACTCATTGCCAGTTATCGCAAATGCTTGATTGCAGTTGGTGCTAAGGGTGGTCCAACCAGTTATTAGGTTTAGGGCTCAATCATTTTTTCACACAGGGCCATGTAGGTTTGGATTTTTTTTTACCCTTAATAATAAACACCTTCATTCAAAAACTGCATTTTGTGTTTACTTGTGTTATCTTTGTTTAATATTTAAATTTGTTTGATGATCTGAAACATTTAAGTGTGACAAACATACAAAAAAATGAGAAATCAGGAAGGGGGCAAATACTTTTTGACACTACTGTATGTAGCTGGCATGATGAAATTCATGAAAAGAACAAAACAACAGTCAATGATGGTCATCTTTTTGATTTAATGACTCGTTCAAGAGATCAATCTTACAACTTGACCTTATGTCCAAGATATGAGTTTAACACATTTATTGTTTTATTATAATCTGGTCAAAAGAACTCTAAAACCAGTCTAAACTTCATCCAGAAAGACGTAGATGACATAAAAGCTGATTTATCTAAACAAGCAGACCACAACAATATGATGCAATTACATGCTTTTAAAGTGTGTGACAGTCCATTGACTGTCACCGACAATTTTGAATACCTGGAAGGACAATCCCAGAGAAATAATCTGGTATTTGATGGTGTTGTGGAGGCACCAGAAGAGATTCAATTCAATTCAATTCAACTTTATTTGGGAACCCCCACAGTTGCAGAAAGACCCCAGCAATCAGGCGATCCCCTGTGAGCAAGTGCTTGGGGACGGTGGAGAGGAAAAACTCCCTTTTAACAGGAAGAAACCTCCAGCAGAACCACGCTCAGGGAAGGGCAGTCATCTGCTGCGACTGGCTTGGGGGTGAGGGGATAGAGAAAATGAAAGGAACAGACATGTAGAGAGCAAACAGCACGATGGGGACTCAATCTATGGGAGAGAACAAACAGATGTTAATGACCAGCAAAAAAAAAAAAAATATTTCATTCAAAGTGAAGAAAGGAGTGAGGCCCAATGCATTATTTGAGGTCCCCCGGCTGACTAAACCTATTAGCAGCATAACTAAGGGAGGGTTCAGAAACACATGATCCCTCCCTAATTGTAGGCTATATCAAAAAGGAAGGTTTTAACCCTATTCTTAAAAACAGAGGTTGACTCTGACTCCCGAATCCAGATTGGCAGCTGGTTCCACAGGAGAGGAGCTTGATAACTGAAGGTTCTGCCTCCCATCGTACTTTTGGAGATTCTAGGTATTACAAGTAATCCTGCATTTTGGGAGTGTAGTGTTCTGTTAGGATAATACGGTAGTATCAGATCTTTTAAATAAAAAGGAGCCTGATTGTTTAGAGCTTTGTAAGTAAGAAGAAGGATTTTAAACTTAATTCTAAACTCTATGGGAGGCCAATGAAGGGAGGCCAGAACCGGAAAGATATGATCTGTCTTTCTAGTACCTGTTAAAACTCTTGCTGCAGCATTTTGGATCAGCTGAAGACTTTTTAAAGATGTTTTAGGACAACCTGATAATAAAGAATTACAATAATCTAATCTCGAGCTAACAAAAGCGTGGATCAGTTTCTCAGCATCACTCTGAGACAAGATGCTCCTAGTCTTGACAATATTATGCAAATGATAGAAGGCAGTCTTAGAAACAAATTTAATATATGAATTGAAAGACAGATCTTGATAAAAAATATTCCAAGGTTCCTCACAGAGCTATTAAGAGAAAGATCAACCGCATCCAAACTGAAAGTTTGATTTGGAAAGGTATTTCTAAGGGTTTTTTGGACCAACAAGAATGACTTCAGTCTTATCTGAATTTAATAGAAGGAAATTACAAGTCATCCAAGCTTTGATTTCCTTAAGACAGGCTTCCAGCTTGGCTAATTGATTACTATCATCTGGCTTCATTGACAGGTATAATTGTGTGTCATCTGCATAACAATGAAAATGTATAAAGTGCTTTCTAATAATGTTGCCTAACGGAAGCATATATAAACTAACAAGATTAGGGCCTAGCACAGATCCCTGTGGAACTCCATGACTGAGCTTTGAGTTGAAAGAAAATGTCATGGCGGCCTCTGGGCCGTCATTAGCATCATTAACTCCAGCTGCGCACAGATCCACAGGGGTTAATCAGCAGCTGTTAAAAGCCAGCGTTGCTGACAGCCCGGTACGGAGTCGTCTGTCCTCCTTGTCTGAGAAAGAACCAGAACTCCGTTCTCTGGCCTCGTCAAGGTATTCTCTTGTCTCGTCAGAGTCTGTCTCGTCAAGAATTGTTTTGTCAAAAACTGCCTCGTCAGAAATTGTCTCATCAGAAGCTGTCTCGTCAGGAATTGTCTTGTCAAGAACTGCCTCGTCAGAGACTGTCTCATCAGAAGCTGTCTCGTCAGAAGCTGTCTCGTCAGAAGTTGTCTTGTCGGAAGCTGTCTCGTCTGAAGCTGTCTCGTCAGGAACTGCCTCGTCAGAATCTTCTCTGGCCTCGTCTAGAACGTCTCTCGCCTCGTCAAGGACATCAGTTCAAAGTCAGGCACGTAAGAGAGCTGTTTGCTACTCTACTCCTAACCTCTACCCCTGTGCACAGGTGGACTCCCTTGGCGGCGGACCTGCGTCCCCAGCTGACGGGGTTACGCCAACTCGCTCACGTAGCGGCTCGCTACCACCACGACTACCGGTACGTCTGGCTCCACAAATTCCTGAATTATTACTGTATCAGATACAGGAGTACTGGCCACCGTTACCGGTGGAGTTTGTCTCATCGTCATCTGTTGTGTCCTCGTCACCACGCTCTGTGGAATCACTCACCTCGTCGTCGTCTGTATTGCCATGGTCACCACGCTCTGTGGAATCACCCGCCTTGTCATCGTCTGGATTATCATCGTCACCACGTTCTGTGGAATCACTCGTCTTGTCATCAGCTGGTTTGTCATCGCCCCGGTCTGTGGTGTCACAGCCGGAGTCACTGGAAGACCTGTCCTCGTCTCAGTCACAGGTGGAAGCCCCAGCTCGTTACCGGACGCCTTCACCTCCACGTTGCACGGCCGCTGGTTCTCAGCAGGACGTAACCTGCACTTCTCCCAAGTAAGCCTCACTACTGATAGCTTGTGATTAGCGTGGGACAAAAGTAATGGTCTGTGCTTATATGTTCCAGGGTTGCCGGGTCTCTGTCCAGAGTGCTCAGTTCCAGTGACCAGGATACTATCCACACGCTCACGCTTGCACTACACACCCTTTCACTCTAATAAAGATTATTGTTCACTAATTTGCCCGTGTCAGTGTCTGTCTCCTGGGTCCCGAAACATGTCAGAAAACTCATTATTGACATGAACAAATTGGAACCTATCGGATAAATAAGATCTAAACCACTGCAATGAAGTTCCATTAAGTCCAACATAGTGTTCTAATCTATCAAGTAGAATATTATGATCAATAGTATCAAAAGCTGCACTAAGGTCTAAAAGGACAAGTGCAGAAACAAGTGCATTATCAGATGCGAAGAGGATGTCATTAGTGAACTTCGCTAAGGCTATTTCAGTACTCTGATGGATTCTAAACCCAGATTGAAACTCTTCAAGTAAACCATTTCCCTGCAGGTGGTCAAATAATTGCGTAGCAACAACTCTAAGATTTTTGAAATGAAAGGGAGATTAGAGATTGGTCTATAGTTAGCTAAAGCTCCTGGATCCAGCGTTGGCTTTTTGAGTAAGGGTTTAATTACAGCCGTTTTAAACGCCTGCAGTACATGGCCTAAAGTTAATGAAGAATTGATTATATGAAGAACAAAGCTACCAATAAGTGGAAAGACTTCTTTAAATAACCTGGTAGGAATAGGGCCTAAAAGACAAGTTGAAGGCTTGGATGAGGAAACTATTTTGTCTAACTCTAAAAGGTCAATTGGAGTAAACTCATCAAGACAGATATCAATTGAAGGAGTTGTAGTAGTTACTGTATTTAAGTTAACGGTGGGAAGAATCTGATTTTTATCTCTGATGAATGAAATTTTATTATTGAAAAAGTTCATAAAGTCCTGACTAGTAAGCCTTAAGGGAATGCTAGGATTGACAGAGTCCTGACTCTTTGTCAACCTGGCTACAGTACTGAAAAGAAACCTGGGATTATTCTTGTTCTCTTCTATTAATGCAGAATAATAACTCGTTCTAGCTTTTCTAAGAGATTTTTTTATAAATTAAAAGATGATTTCTCCAAGCTAAATAGATTACATCTAAATTAGTGGAGTGCCATTTTCTTTCTAATTGACAAGTCTTTTGTTTTAAGCTACGAGTTTCTGTGTTGAACCAAGGAGTTAGAAATCTCTGATTAGACTTTTTCTTTTTTAAGGGGGCCACAAAGTCTAGAGTCTGATGCAGAGAAGCTGTAACACTATCTACCATGCTATCAATTACAGAAGGAGCAAGCTCTCCATAGCTTATTTCCGTTGTGTTGACACATGGCATGGAGGAAACAATCTGCATAAATTTGGTAACAACATCATCTGAGAGGCATCTACTGTAGTAATATTTTTCTTTAGGAGCCAAATAGTCAGAAATAGTAAAATCAAAGGTTAACAGACAATGGTCTGACAGTACAGGGTTATGAGGAGACACTACCAGATTTTCTATTTCTATGCCATATGTCAGAACAAGGTCCAACGTATGGTAGAGATAATGAGTAGAATTTCCTACTTTCTGAGAAAACCCCATCGAGTCTAATATTGAATTAAATGTCACATTAAGGCAGTCACTATCTACATCTACATGTATATTAAAGTCCCCTACTATAATTATTCTATCTGATTTCAGCACTAAATCAGCTAAGAATTCAGCAAATTCGGATAAAAATTCTGAGCAGGTTGATGGAAGACGATAAACTATGGCAAATAAAATTGGGTTTAGCCTAAAATTGCTAAAATGCCCAATACTGAGGGCCAGGCCCTCAAAGGAATTCTAACATGTTTTTTGCTTTACATTAACTAGTAATTCGGAATGGTAAATTGTTGCTACTCCTCCTCCACGGCCAGAAGTTCTGGGAGTTTGACAGTTTAAATAACCAGAGGTAGTTGATTCATTTAAACCAACATAATTCTCTTGTCCTAACCAAGTCTCTGTAAGGGATATTAAATCAATCTGATGATCAATTAACAGATCATGGACTAACAGAGACTTGGCAGTTAGAGACCTAACATTTAATAAACCACATTTAATTTTTAAATTATGAGGAGGAAGAGAAGCCAAATCATTCAATTTAGAGGCTTCATGTTTAAATTGAGTTTTACCAACTTTTTGTTTAATCACTTTGGGATACTTATACATTATATTTTTATTTACTTTGGAGGAAGCAGACAATGATTCTCTGATGGCGAAGATAGGGGCTAAGCTGAGGGGTGGTGGATGAAGAGGAGCTGCAGAGAGGTGTGTAAGACTGCGAATCTACTTCCTGGTCCCAACTCTGAGTTGTCAATGTTTTGGAAATTTGGATAAAAATGATGCTAGATTGTTAGATAAATGAGACGCACCATCCAAAGTGGGATGGACGCCGTCTCATCTAATAAGACCAGGTTTTCCCCAAAATGAGCTCCAATTGTTTATGTAGCCCACGTTGTTTGCAGGACACCACACAGACAGCCAGCGGTTGAAGGATGACGAGAGGCTAAACATGCCATCATTGGTCAGATTGGGGAGGGGCCCAGAGAATACTACAGAGACAGACATTGTTTTGGCAAAGTCACACACCGATTCCACATTAAGTTTCGTGACTTCTGACTGCCGGAGATGGATGTCATTAATGCCAGCGTGAATAACAATTGTGGAGTATCTACAGTTACTTTTAGCCAGCATTTTCAAATTTAACTCGATGTCGCCTGCTCTGGCCCCAGGAATACATTTGACTATGGCTGCTGGAGTCTCTAGGTTCATGTTTCTGACCACAGAGTTGCCACAATCAGAGTTTTTTCCTCAGCAGGTGTGTCGCTGAGCGGGGAAAAATGATTAGAAACGTGAACAGGTTGGTGGTTAACCGGGGCTTTGCGGCTAGGCTTCCATCTCACCGTCACCCACCCAGTCTCCTCACTGCTGAGGAGGACCAGAGGACCGCTAACAGGGCCTATGCTAGTGAGCGCCGCTGCAGCTTGGGGACGTCCGTCAAGATTAACTGGCACAGACGGTGTTTCAATGCAGCGGAGCCGGGATTCCAGATCAAACAACCTCGCCTTGAGCGCCTCAAAAAGACAACATTTATTACATTTACCGTTATCACTAAAAGAGGCAGAGGTATAGCTAAACATCTGGCAGAGAGAGCACACCAGAGGAGGAGAGGAAGAAGAGCTAGTAGCCATAGCTAGTGGCTAACCCGAAGCTAACAAAAAAAAAAAATGATGAAAGGTGAATAGAAGGCTGAAGAGGGTGATTAGATGACACTGAGTGCACACACAGGTGCAAGAGGCTTGATAAACAGAAATAAGAACTAACGGTAGATGGAAAAAAGTGGTTAAAATACAATTAAAAGCAAAATCCTCAGGAGAGTGAGGAGAGCAAGCCACTGGGACAGACAGCAATACAGGAGGTGACGATACGTTACCACAAGTGATGTGTCCTCAGTCCATTGAGATCTGGGCTGATACGGAGGAGAAGATTAAAATATTCTCATGGAGAAACTACAGATACCACTGGGGATTGAGCTGGAGAGAGCCTACCACACGGGGAAACCTGGAGGAGAAAGACCAAGGCCCATTGTGGTCCAATTCCTGTGGCACAAGTCCAGGATGGCCATTCTTCAAAGAGCCAAGTCTCTCAAAGGAACAAAAATCTTCATCAGTGAGGACTTCACTGACGCAGTAAGAAGGAAGAAAAAAGAATTAATGCCGGAGCCGAACACTGCAAGAGCACAGGGGGACATAGCCTATTTAAGGTATGACAGACTCATTATTCACCCACGCCATCCCCATAACAGTACACCAAAATCAACCAGAAATGACATTTCATTATTGTCAGAGAGCTATAAATGGTTCATTTGTTTCCATTGACTGGAATAAGTAACATACCAACTTTTATAGGAAACAACCTCATTTTTAAAATATACTGAGCATAAGCCACACAATGCTGAATATGAAACTGATCCTGAAAATCACTTTTTCGACAGTATTTTATTTAGCGAATGCAAAGTCCTTAAGCCAAGCAGTTGCCTCCTGGTTTGCTGTATGGAGGGTGTGTAATCCTCCTTCCAGTCTTTGGAGCGGGCAAGCCTCTATGATGTGTTCCATTGTTTACTCCTCTCCACATGCGCACAGTGGGCTAGGGCTACTGCCCCATCTGTAAAGGCTGGCCAAGCAGGGGCCATGTCCAGTCCTGAAGCGATTGAGTGTAGACCACTGTCTCCTTGGGAGGTTGGTGCCCGGGACCTGTTGGTTGGGGTTTATCACCAGCTGTTTGTTTGGGACCTCCTTGGTCTCCCATTCCTCTTGCCAAGCTGTCTGGATGATAAAGTCAGCTGGGGGAGGGTTTTTCCAAATCGGCCGTCTGGATGAAAGCCGGGCAGTGGGTGGGGTGTAGATATCTGCATGGATTGGTAAGTGAGGAAAATCTTTAACTTTTTGGAGCATCCTTTGAGTTAATGCTGCTCGCCGGATGTGTGGAGGGGCTATGTTTGACAGTACAGAGAGCCAGGGGAGTGGTGTTGAGCGGATTGTTCCAGTTATAGTTCTCATGGTTGAGTTGAGCTGGGTGTCTACATGGTGTGTGTAAGATGACCTGGACCAGACAGGGGCACAATATTCTGCTACAGAGTATGAAAGGGCCAGTGCTGAGGTGCGCAGGGTGGAGACTGCCGCCCCCCATTTTGCACCAGCGAGCTTGCAGAGCAGGTTGTTTCGTACTTTCACCTTAGCAGCCGTCCCCTTTAGATGTTCCTTGAAGGATAAGGTCCTATCAAGGGTCACTCCAAGATAAGTTGGATTTGGGGCATGCTTAAGCTTGAGTCCGCTCAGGTGGATGTTTAGTTCTCTGGCAGCTTTTGCATTGTGGAGATGAAATACACTGGAGACGGTTTTTGCTGGGCTTGGTTTTAGGCGCCAGATTTTGCAGAACTGGTCCAGTTTAGCAAGATCTTCCGTGAGCACCCGTTCCAGTGGTTCAAAGTCTGGTGCTTGGAATGCCAAACAGATGTCGTCTGCATAGATGAATTTGCGGGATTTTGTAGTAGGCAGGTCGTTTATGTAGAGGTTGAACAGAGTTGGAGCTAGAACTGAGCCTTGTGGGAGTCCGTTTTTCTGCATTCTCCATGCACTTGTGTTCTGACTGAGGTGGACTCTGAACCTTCGGTTGGTCAGCAGGGTTTTTATAATTGCTGTTGCCCAAGCAGGGATCGCCTTTTTAAGTTTCAGGAGGAGGCCTTTGTGCCAGACCGTATCATAGGTGGCTGTAAGATCGAGAAACACAGCCCCTGTCTTCAGTCTGCTCTCGAAGCCATTTTCAATGAAGGTGGTTAGGGCCAGTACTTGTTCTCCTGTACTGCGGTCCTTGCGGAAACCTGCTTGATCCACACTTAGAATATCCTCAATTTCTGGGGAAATGCGTTGCAGTTTTAGGCGCTCCATGATTTTGTAAGGAACGCTGAGTAGGGAGATTGGGCGGTAGCTTGCTGGTAGTTTGTGGTCTTTGCCAGGTTTTGGGATGGCAATGACCTTTGCTGTCCGCCATTTCTTTGGGATCGAGTTTGTTTGTGTGATCCTTGTGTAGAATTGTGTCAACCAGGTTAGGGCTCGGGGGCCAAGATTTTTCATGAATTCTGGGAAGATGTTATCGTATCCTGCTGCCTTTCCACATTTCAGGCCCTGTAGGACTTTCTCCAGTTCAGCAGCCTCGAAGGGTTCAGGGTTCGTTTCCTCTACAGGCATTTTTTGGTGTTTTTTTAGCTCAGTTGTAACTGCTCTTCTGGTGTCTTTGTCTTGGGGTGCTTTGGCGATAGTCAGTAGGTGGGATGCAACTTGGTTGGGTGTGACGGATGCTCAGCTTTGGCTAGGGGGCTTCTGTGCAGCTCCTAGGCGATGGATGAGGCTCCAACATTTCCTGCTAGAGTGAGTAAAGCTCCAGTCAGCAACTGTCTCCTCCCATTTCTTTCGCCGGGCTGTATTTAGCGATTCAATGAGATGGTCTGCTATCTCTGGGTCCCCTGATGTTTGATAGGATTGTAGGAGGGCAGCACTTTCTCCGTCCAAACATGGGACATAGAGGGGTCGGTAGCCTCGTGGGATTGCAGTATGGGCAGCCTTGAAGATTGCGCTGCAGAAGCGGTTGTATGCTTCATCTACAGTGATGGTGTGGAGTGGGATGGTAACAACGCTCCGGTCCAGAGTTTCACTGAATTTCTTCCAGTTGGCTTTGCGGAAGTTCCAGCGCATCTTCCTTGGGCTGTATATGACTGGAAGTTGTAGGCCAATGTGTACAAGCAGGGGCCGGTGTTGGCTGTGTGGAAAATCATCAAGAATGAGGATCTGTGTAGGATATGGCTCCCCATTCAAAGAGCTGACCCAACACAGGTCAGGAGAATAGTCCTTCTTCCACCTAGCAGAGTGGAAGGTTCCTCTTTGTTTGGGGTCGTATATCAAAGCGAGGTCATTTCTGGATGCCCAGTCTGAAAGTGCCTCCCCATCACTGTCCACTGCTGGGTACCCCCAGTCAGGGTGATGGCTGTTAAAGTCCCCCACATAGATGGCAGGGTGGGGTAGGGTGGGTAAGACCTGCAGATCCCAGTTGGCATTAGGGGACTTGTACACATTGACAATATGGAAGCCACCAATGATTATGGTGTCTGAGAAATGTGTTGTTATCAGGTGATTTGCTTCAACTATGTCAGAACGCACATAGGTGGCACACCCATGTTTAGCATGTAGAACATAGCACAGGAGGTCAAAGCCTTTGATGGTGAAGCGGCCAGCTTCCTCTGTGCCAATATGGGTCTCTTGGAGGCAGATTACATCAATCGAATGTTGGAAGGCGAGGACTTCGATAAGGCTTCGCTTGGCTGCAGATAGGCCTTCAATGTTTAGTTGTAATATGCGAAGGGCAGATCCTACCACAAAGTGCTCTTGGGGCTGTTTGCTTTCAGCTTTAGGACTGTGACTAGGATTCTTCTTTGACTTGGCACAGAGGCGTCGTCTCTTCGAATTTAGTCTGCTGGTAGGATCATTAGCTTCCCCAGGCGAGCCCGGGTACTGGCGGAGGGCGTGACGAGAACGCTGATCCATTGCCCCCTTCGACAGTATAAAACATCACTATAAATTCTTTAGCTCAGACCAACTAAAAAATTCAATTTCTGACCAATCATTGTCAATAATATACTTTAATAGTAAAAGTCTCAACATGAATTTTTCTAAAATCCCGGACAGTTTTTCCTGGATATAACACAATATAGCACAAATTTTTCTGCTGTTGCAATTTCTGAAACTTGGCTAAAAAATGACCAACTTCTTCCAGTGCAAATGAGAGGCTATGATTTATATACCACAAACAGGCCAAAAAAAGGGTGGTGGTGTTGGTTTATACATCAGGTTCTGCTACTAAATCCAAGTTGTAGATAATATGTCTTTTGAAATTGAAATCACCATAGAGTGTGTAACTGGAATTAATCACAACAGCTACAAAAACATCATAATAAGCTGTATTTATAGAGCACCATATTGACATTTTCAAAGAGAAATTGTCTGAGCTATTCAATGCAGTAGGTAAGAAGAAGCTGGTATTTATGTGTGGAGACTTCAATATTGAGTTGTTAAATCCAAATGGCCATATACAAATAACAGAATTCATAAATTCTGTGTTTTGTATGGGTTTCTACCCTTTAATAACATACCCACTAGAATAACAACAAATTCAGCAACGCTTATCGATAACATTCTCACAAATGTCCCTGAGGGGAATGTAACTGCTGGCCTCCTTATTAATGATGTGACAGACCATCTGCCTGTTTTTGTTTCTTCAGACACTGGTGTAACACACAGTGGTGAAATAGACAAGGTTTTGAAGTGATTTGTTGCAAAAACCACAATCAACCATCTTAGAAATGATCTAAAAATACAAGACTGGAGCAGTATTTATGTTGACGACATTGACACAGCATATGGAGAATTTGTTTCTATTTTATCCAAACTATGTAATAAACATTGGCTTGTAAAAAGAAAAATCTCTTGTAAAAAATGTTTCTGAAACTAAGAACTGGAAGCTGAAAAGAAATACAAGACTTACAAAAATAATCTCATCAGTATCTTAAGATCGAATAAAAAATATATTACAGTAAATTATTGGAAAATAACAAAACTAATACATGTAATATATGGAAGGTGTTAAATAATATAACAAAGAGAGGAAAACTAAATTCCAACCACATTTCTTATTTCAATTCAGAAAATGGAATAATCAATGCAAATAACTTGATCCTCAACACTAGTGAATATTTTGTTAATATAGGAAAAAAGATTGTCAACTCCACTGTATCATCAGCAAATACAAGTGGTGTTAACAATGTTGTCAACATAAACACTTACTCAATGTTTGATAAAGAAACAGATGAAAAAGAAATTGTATACATTGTTAACAAATTCAAAGACAAAAAAATCAGCTGACTGTAATGATTTCAGTATGTGCTTAATTGTATTACTGATTGTCTTGTTAAACACTTCACTTACATATGCAACATGTCACATACTGCTGGTAAATTTCCAAAGAAAATGAAGACAGCAAGAGTCGTTCCTCTGTATAAGACTGGTGACAAACACATTGTCGCACTACAGACCCATCTCATTGTTACCTCAGTTCTCCAAAATATTGGAAAAAATATTTATTAAGAGACTAAATGATTGAACTGATTAGCACAATATACTCTGCGAACAGTATGGATTCGGGAAGAACCGGACAACCTTACTGGCACTCACGGACTTTGTTGAACAGATTACAGATGCAACAGATAGAAGAGAATACATTGTTGGAATATTTCTGGACTTACAAAAGGCATTTGATACAGATGACCATAAATTACTCCTCAGTAAATTACACAAGTGTGGCATCAGAGGAATTGCTTTTGACTGGTTACACAGCTATTTACAAGATAGACATCAATATGTTCATGTGAATAATTCCGACTCTGAGTTGCTGAAGATGACATGTGAGGCACCACAAGGTTCTGTACTCAGTCCATTGCTATTTATTTTGTATATTAATGATTTATGTTCTGTGTCTAAATTACTCAAGTGTATTTTATTTGCAGATAATATAACTTTTTTGTACTGGAGAAAATCTTAAGCAGCTTCTGGATTCAGTTGAAAATGAACTTAAACAAATCAATCACTGGTTCACTGCCAACAAATTACTCTACTCACAAAAAGTTAGGGATATTTGGCTTTCAGTTGAAATTTATGGAAAATGCAAAAAAGTTCACTCTACAGCAGGGGTCACCAACCTTTTTGAAACTGAGAGCTACTTCAAGGGTACCTACCGAGTGCTACAAAGGGCTACCACTTTAAACACACACAAAAAAAAAGTTTCACCATTTAAGTTTATATATTATTATTAATGATTACTGATATTCATCTATGTGAAGACACTGATCACTTTAATACATTCCCACAATAAATATTAAAATGATTTAACAATGTAGGAATCAGATACATTTTAACATACACTTTATTTCTAATATCTGTAAATGTCTTTCAAATGATCACTTCTACAACATTTTGTAAGAAATCTTAGTCCCATTTTTAAGAAATCCTGAACCATGTTTGTATAAGTTATCATTTATGTAAGACTACAAAAATCAACTCTTTCAGATTTTTAAATCTTATCACATTTTGTAATAATTACCAAATCTACAGGATTTTAACAAAATCATGTCTCTCACACTTCATGAAAATATTTGAAACAATTTTTTAATATTTATATTTAATCTTGTCATGCCACTACCATGTTGCCACTTAAATCATCTGGTATCTGTTGAGAAGCCTGGCATTGCATGCTGTTCACCAGTCTGCTGTGATCTGGGGTGTAACTTGACACTGCAACTCTGAATGAATCTTTCAGGTGTGCATCAGTGAGGCGTGTTCTGTGTTTGTTTATGAGGGTGTTCATGTCAGAAAAGGCTGATTCACAGAGACAGGTTAAACCAAACAGACTGGCAACCTTCATAGCTGCTGTGCATATACCATTGTACTTTTCTGTGTCCACAAGGCACCAAAAGTTTGGTGCAGCCTGGTAGGCTTTGAGGTGGAGGTTGTTTTGCATTATTACAATTTCAATCTCCACCTGTCCAGCATCTAAGTTGAATGTTGTACTTAGTTGTTCAGCAGTGCATGTTATGTCCATTTGCATGAAAGGATTGGAAATGAATGACACAAGGGTATTTTCCAAGATGGCGCCCACAGTGGTCGCCATGGTGTTTCGCTGCCCTTTAATTTGTTTAATTTGTTTGTTTCTGTTTGTCGATTGTGTGTCTGCCAGCTCTTACACCCGTGAAGAGCTATTAAATATCAGGACTCTCACTCCTACGGACCTTCTCCCAGTTTTTTTTAGCTCCTGCCGCCGATCTGATTCATTGTTTGGCTCAAAAAGTAAGACGGCGAAAAAGAGGAAAGCGAGGGGGGGTTCTCGCTTGGCTGCGAAGGAGAGGCACGTGAATAGCCTTGCCTGGCATATTTCTATCCAATGCCAATTCTCTCTTGAACAAGGTAGAAGAATTAAGACTGCTGATGCGATTTAAGGACCTCGCTTCCTTGTCTGTCATCTGTTTCTCTGAGACCTGGCTTAAAGGGAACATACCGGACAGCGCGATCAGCCTCGAGGGATTTCAGCTGTTTCGTGCTGATCGCGTCACAGAGCTCTCCGGTAAGTCTATTGGAGGAGGAGTCTGCTTCTACATCAACAACAGCTGGTGCTCTGATGTAACGGTGATTTCACAACACTGTTCTACCGATCTAGAATTTCTCTCTATTAACTGCAAGCCATTTTATTCCCCACGGGAGTTCGCATCATTCATTTTGATCGCTGTGTACGCCCCTCCCGACGCGGACGCGCGCGAGGCCCAGCACGCGCTCGCAGATCACATCCTACATGCGGAGCGGACTTTTCCAGACTCTCTGATTATTGTGGTAGGCGACTTTAACCAGAGCAATCTGAGTCACGAGCTCCCCCGATACAAACAGTTTATTAAATGTCCAACCAGAGGAAAAAACACGCTGGATCACTGTTACACTACAGTGAAGGACGCATATCGCGCTGTTCCCCGCGCTGCGCTCGGACTATCTGATCACGTGATGGTCCACCTCATTCCCACATACAGACAGAGACTGAAACTCACTAAACCTGTTGTGACCACCACGAAGAAATTGACCAGTGAAGCTGGAGAGAAACTGAACACATGCATGGAAATAACTGACTGGGACATGTTTAAAGGAGCCACACATGATCTTAATGAGTACACAGACACTGTGAACTCATACATCAACTTTTGTGAGGTGAGCATTCTTCCATCGCACACCAGGGTGAGGTACTCTAATGATAAGCCCTGGTTCACTGCCAAGCTCAGACAGATCAGGAAGGAGAAGGAAGCAGCGTTGAAAAGTGGAGACAGGGACTGCTACAGGGAGGTCAAATATCGGTTTAACAGAGAGCTGAAGAAAGCTAAATCTGTGTATTCTGAGAGACTCCAGCAGCAGTTCACTGCTAATGACTCGGCTTCTGTGTGGAGAGGACTGAGGCAAATCACCAACTATCGGCCTCAGGCTTCTAAAGGTCAGGATGACAAAGCCCTTTGTCAAAAACTGTCCCAACATTATGCCCGTTTTGACACCTCGTCAGCTGTGTCCAACTCACCCACTCCACCCAGCTCCACTGCCTCCTCGGCCCCTAGTTCATCAAAAGAGGTCCCCCCCTCCTCCTCCCCCCCTGCCCTTGTCATCAGTGAGCAGGACGTGCACAGACAGTTCTCCAGACTGAACCCACGCAAGGCCCCCGGGCCGGACGGTGTGTCCCCCTCCACCCTGAGACACTGTGCGAAAGAGCTGGCTCCTGTCTTCACAGACATTTTTAACACCTCCCTTAAGCAATGCCGTCCTGCCTCAAATCCTCCACCATCATCCCTGTCCCCAAGAAGCCACGGATTACTGGACTTAACGACTACAGACCTGTAGCGCTCACCTCTGTAGTCATGAAGTCCTTTGAGCGCCTGGTCCTGTCTCACCTCAAGTCCATCACCACTCCCATCCTGGACCCGCTGCAGTTTGCCTACCGTGCCAACAGGTCTGTGGATGACGCAGTCAACCTGGCCCTCCACTCCATCCTGCAGCACCTGGACTCCCCGGGAACCTACGCCAGGATCCTGTTTGTGGACTTCAGCTCTGCATTCAACACCATCCGCCCCGCTCTGCTCCAGGACAAGCTGTCCCTGCTCGGCGTGCCTGACTCCCTCTGCAGGTGGATCACCAACTTCCTGACGGACCGGAGGCAGCATGTGCGGCTGGGGAAGTCTGTCTCGGACTCTGTTAGCATCAGCATCGGATCACCTCAGGGCTGTGTACTTTCCCCCCTACTCTTCTCCCTTTATACCAACTCCTGCACCTCCTCCCACCAGTCTGTTAAGCTGATCAAGTTTGCGGACGACACCACCCTCATCGGGCTCATCTCCAACGGCGACGAGTCCGTCTACAGGAAAGAGGTGGCCCAGCTGGTGTCCTGGTGCAGCCACAACAACCTGCAGCTGAACGCTCTGAAGACAGCGGAGATGATTGTGAACTTCAGGAAAGTCACAACCCCCCTGCCCCCCCCCTCACCATCACAGGCTCTCCCATCACCATTGCAGATTCCTTCCGCTTCTTGGGCACCACCATCACCCGGGGACCTCAAATGGGAGCCAACCATCACCTCCCTCATCAAAAAGGCCCAGCAGAGGATGTTCTTTCTGCGGCAGCTGAGGAAGCTCAAGCTACCCACCAAGATGTTAGTGCAGTTCTACACGGCCATCATCGAGTCCATCCTCACCTCCTCCATAACCGTGTGGTATGCAGGAGCCACTGCCAGGGACAGACTAAGGCTGCAGCGCGTCGTGCGCACTGCTGAGAAGGTGATCGGCTGCAAGCTCCCATCTCTCCAGGACCTGTACATCTCCAGAACCCGGAGGTGTGCAGGCCGGATCATAGCCGATCCTTCACACCCTGGTCACGTACTGTTTTCCCCCTTCCCCTCAGGTAGAAGACTTCGGTCCATTCAGACTACAACCTACCGGCACATGAACAGCTTTTTCCCCTCTGCCATCAGACTGTTGAACATTAAGTGACTTATTGACTCTCGTGCACTATATATAGCAGATCAACCAGACTCATGTCATTCATCACTGTTTTTCTGTTGCATTATCGACTGCACTGTGGTATCCCATATTATCTGCTACTTGTTAATTTATTTAAAACTGCCTTGACTAGTATTACTCATTATTATTATTATTATTACTTATTATTCTACACTTATTGCATGTTTTTAGTCTTTTAGTTTTTTAGTCTATCTCTTTATCTCATCATGTTTTTAATGTTGCAGCATGGCACTGAGACAAATTCCTAGTTTGTGTACTACATGAACAATGGCAATAAATCTGATTCTGATTCTGATTCTGACATATGGCGGAAGCTGTTCAAAGTCACAAAACCTGTTCTCAAACTCTTGCCCTAGTTTGTTTATCTCTTGAGAGTACTTTTCTGCAACTTAGTCAAAAGTCTTAAATGCACAACTGTTGTCTTTCAGCACTGACAGCATGGAGGGAAAGTGCAGCACTTTTTTCCTCTGTAATTGCACAGAGAAAATGTTCATCTTGGCTTTAAATGCATTTATAGCACTTATCATGCCAGCAATAGTCTTACCTTTGCCTTGCAGCTCACAGTTCAAAAGGTTTAGTTTCCCGGTGATGTCCGTTAAAAATGCAAGGTCAAGTATCAACTCAGGGTCCTCCAGAGTGAGACATCTTCACCTTTAGATTGTATGAACTCTTTGATTTCACATAAAAGGGTGTGTGTTTATATATTTATATATCTACATATTATTCCATCTAGCTACATTGCTCCGCACTGTGTGTGTTTATATACTTGCATATTTATTCCACCTAGCTGCAATGCTCCGTACTGTGGGTGTTTATATATTTACATATTTATTCCATCTAGCTACAATGCTCTGCACTGTGTGTTCATATATTCATATATTTATTCCATCCAGCTACAATGCTCTGCACTGTGTGTCTGTGTGTGTGTGTATATATATATATTTTATAGTAATACGTACATATGTTTATTAGCTGCTCTTGCTTGCTTGTTTTTTTTCTTGCCTTCTGATTGTTGCTCTGAGTGTTGCTATCCCTGTGCTGTTGCAATCCTGGAATTTCCCCGTTGTGGGACTAATAAAGGCTTATCTTATCTTATCTTATCTTATCTTATCTTAAAAGTGACAAAAAACACTGCAAAACTCTTCCCCTGCTGAGCCAGTGGATTTCTGTGTGTAATAAAAGATCACCATATTCAGCTGATAGTTCCTCCAATAGCACTTTCAATATCCTGTGTTGTTTGGAGCGGATGCTGTTTATGATTTTCATGACCGGAGTCATCACATGTTCAAATCCAGTCACTTTTGTACATATGGTCTGTTGATGAATGATGCAGTGGTAATGCAAGAATGATGGGAAGTCTGTGTCACCTTTACAGCGCACTATGAAACCTGCATGTTGGCTGGTCATAGCAGGAGTCCTGTATAAACTCACTGATACCAGCTTTTTCAATGGTGCCTTTTTTCCGCTAAAAACTTCTTCACCACGTTACATATTTCTACTCCCCTCGTAGTTGTTTTAAGAGGCAGTAGTGTCAGGAGTTCTTCTTTTGTGGAGAAATCATCAAACACCATCCAAATGAAGATCATCAGCTGCGCTGTACTGCTGCTGTCCACGGACTCATCGTACTTGATGCTAAACCACCGGCATTTCACCAGATCCCAGTCCAGCTGCTCAGTCAAATTCTCAGACATCGCTGACACTCTTCTAACCATCGTACTTGCCCCCATTTGCACATCGGAGAGAGTGGAGATGACATCACTTCCATTCTTTACATCTTTAAATACAGTGTTTGCCACTGTCATCATTGCTTCTTTAAAAACCTCCCCATCTGTAAATGCCTTCTTCTTGATTAAGAACTGTGTGGCTCTAAATAAGGTTTCAGTTGTTTTGGGGGAATTTTTCTGTGGCCTCATGAAAAGAAACTGCTGTTTGCCCAAAGTTGCTTTTAACTCACGTGCTTTCTCTGCCCGCAGTGCGCTGCCCGGTGGGTAGTTAACTTGGTAGCTTTCATGGCACCTACTGAAGTGTCTTTCAACATTGTGCCGCTTTGCCATTGCCACAGTTGCCCCAAAAATGAGACACACAACTTTTCTTTCACCATAGTAGAAAAGAATGCTTCTTCCCTTTCACTATGAAAATGATGTTTTCTTTTTTTCTGTCATGTTTTTGGAGGTAGAATCTGCGTTCAACTCCTCATCGTTGTGTCACCTGCTAGCTTATCTCACCAAATGCCGAAACTTGTCATGTGCACAATACTGACTTTTGAACCAGAGTAAATCATAGTATATGAATACTAAACATTTTTATTTTTAATTCTTATTCCATTTTAGTTTTAAAATCTACACATAATTGCAAGTGGGATTCATAATGTTAACAATTTAAGATGAAGCTTATTAGTGTTGAGTGCTATTTTCAGAACATTTTCACAGGCGACTCATGCGGTCCCTGTGGGCGACCTGGTGCCCGTGGGCACTGTGTTGATGACCCCTGCACTACTGTGATATATCATGAAAGTAGGGCATTTAAGTAGAAGCATGCAATGTTGATTTCCTCATCTCAAACAATTTATTGAAATAAAAGCCAATAACAGTGGTGGGTATACCACAACAAAAAATGTCAATATCATTTGTTAAAATAAACAATGCTGAAATTGATACAGTTTTGGAAACCAAGTTCCTAGGGGTCATTGTTGATAAAATAAACTGGAAATCACATAAACTGTCAAAACTAAAATGTCTAAATCCATTGCATTGTATCAAAGAAACCTTACCGTGAACCAACAAGTCCAATATTCATTCAATTACATACTCTTACATTTAGAGATCTAGTAGATTATGTCATTCAAATCATGTACAAAGCAAATTTTCCTTTTAATATTCAGATATTTTTTTTAAAAAAAGGGAAAGCAAATATGAGCTAAGAAGCAACTGTTTTTCACAAACCAAAGATCAGAACAAATACAGAGTATCATTGCACGTCTGTCACTGGAGTTAAACTGGAACTGCTGCTCTGAAATTATTAAAATGTGTTCTACTTTGAAGCAGTTCAAAAAGTTGTACAAAGATGAGAAAATCTCTCAGTATCTCACTGTGAATGCTGGGAAGTAAGCTTGTAATCACATAAGGTTTTTGTTTCTTTGTTTTTAGTCTGACTTATTCTATTTGACTTTCTTTGTTGATTTTTGGGTATGACTTAAATTTTTATGTTACTGATTTTAAAACTGTAAGGAGGTAGGCGCTATATAAGCACTAACTTCAGCCTACACCCCTTCAGTTGTTCTTTCATGTGTCCTACATATATTTTTATTGTTTGTCCATTACCAAATAAAAATTCACATTTATTCATTCACATTCAAAATGCATAAGCAACAGTCAATGGTAATTAATGCTCTTTGTAAATGAACAAGTCTGTTAGGAAATATAACAAATTTAAAAAATGAATGGATGGACTTCCGGGAAGATGGCGGAGAGACATAACACTTAAACAGAGAGCTCTCCCTAGCCGGATTAAAAATCATCGGTAAATGGCCAACTCGACATAAACGGATCAATAAACTAAGGGATGAAAACACGAAGGAACCGGGCACAAGGACAAAAACAGGGTAAAATTGAAGAATTCCTCTCCAACAACGCAGGAAAAACCGCTGTACGCAAAGCCCAAAAAAACGAGATGTCTACAGCAGAGAAAATGGAGGACACCAGACTCGACAACATGACCACTGGCATCGCCAGTTTGGGTGAAGAGTTAAGAGAATTCAAGCGACAGCTACAACAGGATTTAGCGGCTCTTAAGGAGGAACTGAAAAAAGAAATTAAGGAGGAAATCATGGACCTCCGAAGAGAAATGGAGCGTAAATTAACGGAAAACATGGAGGAGCTGCGCTCCCAGCGGGCGTGTATGACAGAAGCGCAGACCCGAATTTCGGAACTAGAAGATTGGAAAAGCGAGGCAAACGAACAACTACAGACCCTGACGACGCAAACGCAGAGGATGCAGGAGAAAATAAACGACTTGGAGAGCAGATCCAGACGAAGCAATATGCGCATCTTTGGAATTCCGGAGGGCATTGAAGGCAACTCGATGACAAAATTCATGGATCAGTTCTTAAAAAAAGAACTGGAAATACCCGGAGAAACGGATCTGCAGATTCAGCGGGCGCACAGAACACCGGCACAGAACCCGAAAACAAACGCTACACCCAGGTCAGTTGTGGTAAACTTTGTGAAATATGACATAAAGGAAAGAATCCTGACGCAAGCATGGAAAAAAAAGATACGAATCGGCGACAAACAGGTATTTTTTGACCATGACTACCCGACAGAAATCGTGCAGCAGCGGAAGAAATATGCCAACATTAAAAAAACGCTGAAAGAGAAAAAAATTAGATTCCAAACGCCGCTAACGAAAATGAGGATTCATTGGGAGGAAGGCACAAGAACCTACAACACGGCCGAAGAGGCAGCACGGGATATGATGGAGTGGGGCCTTGAGGTGAGCGTGCCGAAGGAGACGGCTGGAGCAGCGGCGGCCCTGAACGCACCACGACAGACGGAGTGGAGACGAGTGAACGGCAGAAGAAGGGGGAGAGACGTAGAGCAGCGGGCCCAGGACAAGCTACAAGGCTTTCAACTGAAAGCCTAGATCATAACAAAGATTAAGAAAGGCACAGAAGAAATGAAGGCCAAGAAGACAAGGTAAAAGAGAAACAGACGGCTAGGAGAGGTTTAAGTGATATTTGTTGGACATTTCTAGACTTATGACTATTACTTTGATAGTAATTAGAAGTCTAGGGAGGGCCCTTCACTCTGTGAAGACAAACCCCCCACCCACCAACAGGGACCAGTGGGCAGAAGAAAGGCCCAAAGTACGGAGGTCGAGATTTTTTAATGTGTTTTTATATAAATATGTGTTATTTTTGTTGTTAAAGGGGCTAGGAGCACAAGTTAAAAAAATGGAAAAACATGAATATGGGTAAAAATTTTAAGATAATGACACTAAACGTGAATGGTCTGAACTCACCTGTTAAAAGGGAAAGAATAATAAGGAAATTCAAGAAGGAAAAAGCTGAAATTATATTTATGCAAGAGACACATTTGAGCAAGGCAGAACATGTGAAACTAAAGAGATTTGGCTATAAGAACTCCTACTACAGTTCATTTGGCTGCACGGTGGCGCAGTGGTTTAGCACTGTGGCAGCACAGTTTACTCTCGGCCGGGGGATCACGGGGATCATGAGATCGTGGGTTCGATCCCAGCCCCCGACCAACAGTGAGTTGTGTGGAGTTTGCATGTTCTTCCCGTGTTGCGCGGGTTTACTCCGGGATTTCTCCGGTTTCCTCCCGCATACCAAAAACAAGTAGGTTTAGGGCGCTCGCGCACGCAGCGACCTGCAGCCGGTGGCTTGTCACCAGACTGCAAACCAAATCTACCTACGGGTACAAATAAGTAACAAAAAAAAAAAAAAAAAAAAAATTAAGGGAGGAGCAAAAAGGGGGGTTATGATACTAATCTCAAACAAAATACAATTTGAAAGTGAACAGGAAATCCAGGATAAAGAAGGCAGGTATGTAATAATAAAGGGAAGAATAGATGGTATGCAGATTACATTAGTGAACATCTATGCCCCACCAGAAAGTGACAAGGGTTTTTTTCAACATCTGTTTGATCTCATAGCAACACACAGTGAAGGAGTCCTAATTTGTGGAGGAGACTTAAATGCTGTCATGGATCATGAAGTTGACACAACAAGTGTTAAGAAGACAAAAAAACATGTAACAAAGTTCATAAGAACCTCACTGGCAGAAATGGGTATGGTAGACATATGGAGGGACCTACATCCACTCGAAAAAGACTATACACATTATTCAGCAGCCCATAAAGTACACTCTAGAATAGATTACTTCCTTATGAATGAAGGTGACAGACACAGGGTGAGAAATTGTTGGATTGGAGGGGCAGAAATATCAGATCATAATCCTATATACATGGAAATATATTTAAACAATAGAAAACGACAAACAACATGGAAACTTAACGTAGGACTGTTAAATGATGAGAAAATGAAAGAAAGAATAAAAATAAACATAAACGAATATATCCAAGAGAATGACAATGAAGAAGTGGACCCAACAATACTATGGGACGCACTAAAAGCCGTGTTAAGGGGTAAATTAATTGTTGAAACAGGAAAAGCAAATAAGACTAAACTGGAAGCGTATGAACAAAGATGTGAGAGACTGAGGGAATTAGAACGTAAACATCAAAGCACAAATGATCCAAAAATATATCAAGAAATTAAAGAAGAAAAAACAAAGATAAAAGAAACACAAATGGATGAAATTGAAAGGAAAAATAGATATCTAAAGCAAAAATATTATGAAACGGGGCCAAAAGCCACAAAACTGCTGGCAAAACGGTTAAGAAAACAACAAACAATGAATAATGTATACAAGATTAAAGACCCCACCACAAATAAAACCACAGTTAACCCAGAAAACATCGAAGAAATTTTCCATAATTTCTACCAAGAACTATACTCGCAACCTGAAGAAACAAATACTAAAGATATCAAAAAATTTCTAGACACATTGGACTTGCCATCAATAGGAAATCAACAAAATGAAAAACTAACAGCAGAAATAACAACACAAGAGATCAGAGATGTGATTAAGTCACTTAAAAACGGTAAATCACCAGGTAGTGATGGATACCCATCTGAGTTTTATAAACTGTTTATAGAAGAACTCACGCCACAACTCCTAAAGTCATTTAATTGGACGCTGAACAACAACAAAATACCTCCAGCATGGAACGAAGCAATCATTTCAGTTATTTTAAAACCAGGGAAAGATAAAGAACAATGCGGAAACTATAGACCAATCTCTTTATTAAATGTAGATTATAAAATATACACAACAATTATATGTAAACGAATAAAGACATTCTTGACGGAATTGATAGAAGATGATCAAACTGGATTCATAGAGGGACGCCAAACACATGACAATATCAGGAGAACAATACATATAATTAACCAAATACATAAAGAAAAGAAAAGCGCAGTAATAATGAGTTTAGACGCAGAAAAAGCATTTGACAGGGTTAACTGGAAATTCCTATATAATGTACTGGAGCGCTTTGGATTTAACGAAAAATCAGTACAATGCATAAGGACGCTATATCAAGAACCTGTGGCAAGAATCAAGATAAACGGTAGCTTAACAGACAAAGTAAATATACAAAGATCAACTAGGCAGGGATGCTGCTTATCGCCCACCTTGTTTGCTCTGTTCATAGAACCATTGGCTCAAGCGATACGACAAAATAAGAAATTAAAAGGTGTAACAATAAAGGGGGTGGAACACAAGATTGGGCTATTTGCAGACGATATTATAGTTTACCTTGAACAACCAGATAAATCAATAATGGAAATGATGAACTTGATAGAAAATTTTGGAAAATTATCAGGATACAAGATAAACATAACAAAAACACAAATACTGGCATTCCACTATAACCCTCTAAACCAGATAACTGATAAGATCAAACTAAACTGGAACCAAAAAGAAATAAAATACCTTGGAGTGAACATACCTAAAGACCTAAGCAAAATATATAAAGCAAACTATGATAGGTTGGAACAAGAAATAAAAAAAGATATTGATAGATGGTCAATCTTAAATATGGATCTGAATTCAAAAATTGAGACAGTCAAAATCAGCATACAACCTAGATTACTTTACCTCTTCCAGGCTATACCAACAGAGATTCCAGATGCCCAATTCTCAAAGTGGGACAGGATGATATCGAGATTTGTTTGGGGAGGTAAAAAACCAAGAGTGAAATATAAAACCCTCCAATTACCAAAAGAGAAAGGAGGCATGGGCCTACCGAGTCTAAAGGAATATTACTACTCAGCACAAATAAGATATATCATATGTTGGTGCGACGAGGGATATGAGGCAAAATGGAAAGAAATGGAAAAGGAAATTGAGGGACTCCCAGTACAAAGCATAATAGGGGATAAAGATGCATATAAGCAAATCAAACAAATAGACCCAATCACTAAATTTACTTTAGAACTGTGGTATAAAATAGTACAAAAATATAATATAAGGGAAGACATAAAACTATTGAAATGGGTAGCATTTGACAGTCAGTTTGAACCGGCAAAACAAGATAAGGGATACAAAAATCTGGTGAACAAGGGAATCACAGCATGGGGCAATATCGGAAAAAAAGATCTCGGGAGCTTTGTAAATATCAGGAGAAAATTTAAATTAGAAAGATCGGAATTTTTCAGATATCTGCAGATGAGAGATTACTATATGAAGAAGATTAGGCATAACCTCCAAACAGATGTGAACGAGATTATACAACTTATTTTAAGCTCATATGCAGGAAATAAAATAAGAATTATTTCAAAACTATATCAGAAACTTATGACAAACAATCATACAAGTAACTATATAAAGGAGAAATGGGAGAAAGAGCTCAATTTAAACATAACAGAAGAAAGCTGGCAGGAAATATGGAAAACACAACACACATCAACAAATTCAAGGACATGGAGGGAATTTGGATGGAAAAACCTGATTCGCTTTTTCATTACACCACAGATTCAAGGAAAATATACAAATACCCAATCTTTATGCTGGAGGGGATGTGGGGCTCAAAATGCAGACCACTCACATATGTTTTGGAAATGCTACAAAATATCATCATTTTGGAAATCTATGCTTGTGACAATACAGAGGATATTAGGATATAATATACCAATGAACTGTAACCTGATGTACTTATGTGATCTTAAAAAAGACAATGTAATACAGGCTGAGGACAGATATCTAGTTAAAATCTTGTTGATTGCATGTAAAAAAACTATCACAAAAAAATGGCGATCAGAAGTTCTTCCTGACCAAGAACAATGGACTGACATTGTTGAGGACATACGTATGATGGAAAAACTAACATATCGACGAAGAATGCAAGAAGGAATATGGGAGAAAAAATGGCGGAAATGGACACACTACAAAGTGCAACAACGAGGCAGAAATTGAAAGAATAACCAAAGACACTGAAAAAACCAGAAGAATTAAGAGATGGAAACTAAAAACTTGATGCTCCAACATTTGTCCCCCCCCCCTTTTATTTTTTTTTTATTTTTTTATTTTTTATTTTTTATTTTATTTTTTTTCTTTTTCCCTACCCTAACCCCTTTGTTTTTTAAATGTAGAATGTGATCTGGATGCATTATATATGATGAAAAATGAATAAAAATCTAAGTTACAAAAAAAAAAAATGAATGGATAAAATAACCAGTGTCCTTTTGACATTATAGTGTATTGTCTTATGTCTGGGGCTCAATAAAATTGACCACTGAATATTACTGTATCTGGCAGATGTCTTCCCTCACAGCCCTAGCGATAGCAGATATTGTTCTTGTCACTGGATGGTCCACACGTTCAGCAAAAGCTTCAACGCCTCCAAGTACAGCAGCTCCAGCAACACGAATGAACCAGTTGTTCAGCTCTGCCCTTTCTCTTGCCACTCCTAACTCCAGGAGTGGATTTTGTCTCCGTAGTACTTCCATCTCTTCCCTTATCACTCTCTCAGCCTCTCTGAACATCTCACTGGTGTAGCAGCTTCCTCAGTTTCTCTGAATTCAATTCAATTCAATTCAACTTTATTTATATAGCGCCATTTCACAACAACAGTCATCTCATAGCACTATCAACTGTAGGGAGGACCCCCACAGTTGCAGAAAGACCCCAGCAATCAGGCGATCCCCTGTGAGCAAGCACTTGGCGACGGTGGAGAGGAAAAACTCCCTTTTAACAGGAAGAAACCTCCAGCAGAACCAGGCTCAGGGAGGGGCAGTCATTTGCTGCGACTGGCTGAGGGGTGAGGGGACAGAGAAGAAGAAAAGAACAGACATGTAGAGAGCAAACAGCACGATGGGGACTCAATCTATGGGAGAGAACAAACAAATGTTAATGACCAGCAAAAAAAAAAATATTTCATAGAGAGTGAGGAAAGGAGTGAGGCCCAATGCATTACTGGAGGTCCCCCGGCTGACTAAACCTATTAGCAGCATAACTAAGGGAGGGTTCAGAAACACATGATCCCTCCCTAATTGTAGGCTATATCAAAAAGGTAGGTTTTAGCCCTATTCTTAAAAACAGAGATCGAGTCTGACTCCCGAATCCAGATTGGCAGCTGATTCCACAGGAGAGGAGCTTGATAAATCATCTCGTTGATCTTCTTCAGCAGCTCTCTGACCTGAGAAGGATCCTTGTTTCTGTTGTTGAACACATATCTTCCACCACATTGAAGGATGAAGCCACACAGAGCTGGATTTCCGTTAATTAATTCTTCTACTGTTGTTCCATCTGCCTCCAGATCGTCTCCACGGGTGAATAAAACCATGGTGTAATCTGCTGCCTTTTCTTGAAATGTCTTATGAATTATTTCCACTGATTTTTGTTCTTCTTCTGTGAATCTGCCCGCCTGTAGCACAAACAGGAACACGTGAGGACCAGGATCTGGCATCTGGCGATCTCTCCCTGCACCTCCTCTTGGATTCTGTTGGTGTCAAACAGACCTGGGGTATTGACTACAGCCACTGACTGACCCTCAAACTCTCCTGTTTCCTTCTCACACTGTAACATTACTGAAGAAAATGACGATGTTGATGGAAATGATCTTTTTCCTAAGATGGTGTTTCCTGATGAACTTTTCCCAACTCCAGTTTTCCCAACCAGAATCATCTGGAGCTTAGAGTTCTCTGCATGTGACAAAGACAGAAACAAAAGGATATTATTGATTTGTGGCAACATTATGATGATCTAGTCAACAGTCTATTGCCTAAGGTCCAGTTATTGGTGTGTTCAAGTTGCATCGCTCCTCCTCTGTGGGCTTTAAATCACCCAGTGTAATTTATTGTGTTTACCAAATAAAATTGGCATCACCCAAGATTTGCTGCAGGAAAAAATAAATCAGTCTGCAGCCCTAAAAGATGGAAGTGAAAGACAAATTAAATTATTAACAGACACTCGGTGGAGATTCATGTCACACAAAAGACATAAGAATACATCAAAGACCCTGGTCCACCCAGAGTGGCTGTCCTCTAAACTCCTCTGAGATCTCAGCCTTAATGTCCATAATGAGTCTGTTAATGTTCCCTCTGCTGAGTTTAAAATGGTTGCATTTACCTAAAAGAAACTGTCCCTGGACGAGATCAAATAAATCCTGCTTCTATGACACTTTGGTTTTCAATCATTCTGTTAAGACAATGACAGAAAATGAGGAAATAAATAATAATATCAATCATATATTAGGTAATGATGGTTGCATAAGTCAGCATTGATGTTCTGGCAGGCTGTAGATTACGCTCTACTGTGGCTGCAGGAGACGGCTAGTCCCACAGTGCAATACTGTGTGGTAAAGTTCAGAAGTTAAATTAAAATAACATCCTGATCACTTATAGATAGATAGATAGATAGATAGATAGATAGATAGATAGATAGATAGATAGATAGATAGATAGATAGATAGATAGATCAGGTTCAAGTTCAGATTACTTTATTTGCATCCGTAGGTAGATTTGTTTTGCAGTCAGGTGACATCCTTTTAGACACATATTTACAAACCACAAGTACATTCTGTCATGGTCTGAGTGCCGATCTCATCCGCACTAGGGTCATGCAATATTTTCTTCCCATTCTTTATTAATTCCTTGTGGGCTCTCTGAGCTCACAGTGTCCTGTCCCAGCCCGGGGCCCCAGAGGGTGCAGCATTGTCCCAATCCGGGTCCACCATGGGTGCAGCCATGGCCCAATCTGGGTGGGTTCACTGTGGATGCAGCCATGGCCCAGTCCGGGTCCACCATGGGTGCAGCTCCTCCCTTATCCGTGTCTCTGTGGGTGTTATGTCCCAGCCAAGGGCCGTTGGGGGTGCTGCGCCCCAGTCTTAACCAAACCTGGGTGCTGCGCTCCAGAGTGGGCCGGCTATGGGCATTACGCCCCAGCCCAGGGGCCATCAAGAGTGCAACATTGCCCCAGTCCGGGGCAATCGAGGGTGCAACATTGCTCCAGTCAGGAGCCACTCAGGGTGCAATGTTGCTCCAGCCCGAAGCCACTGAGGGTGCAGCTCCGCTCCTGCCCAGAGCCACCGAGGGTGAAGCTCCGCTCTAGCCTGGGGCCACCGTGGATGCATCCCGAGAAGTTCCCTTTGAACGGCTGGCCTTTGCTGGAGGGTGCTGCCTCCTAGCTCCCATGGCTTGTTGGCCTTGGAATGCTGGGAGGCCGCTGGAAGGGCTGCTTCTTCTGTTTTGTTGGTGCTGGGGTACGGGAAGGCATCCTGATGTGTCCCAGCACAGACGCTGGTGATCTTGGGACTGAGGAAGACTGCCTGAATTGCTCCTGCTACTCCGCTGGTTCTGGGGCATGGGAAGGCCACCCAACGTGTTCCAACACAGATGCCGGTGGTCGTGGGACTCGGAAAGACCGTCTGAACTGCTCTGGCCACTGATCAGTCGGGCTTAGAGTCTCGTGTTGCCACCTGGTAGACAGAGTGTGGTTCATAAGTGTTTTCTTTTTGTTTTTTGCTCTAGTTGTGGTCCCTCTGTGCCTTGGTTCCCACTCCTTCCCTCTCAGAGTGGGTTGTTTCTATGTGTGTGGGAGGTTTGGGTTTTTCTTGCCTCTCTCTGTGATGTTACCCTGGGGTGTCTGGTATCCACCACTTGAGGAGGGGGCTCTGTCATGATCCTGGGGCACAGGTTAGAGCCGTTCCCAGTTTTCCTGGCCAGTGAGCATTTTTCTGTCTGTTTATTATTATCTTTAAGATTATTATTATGGTTTTGAGTTTTGTTGTGTTTGTATTTGCATGTTTCAAGGTGAGTTGGTGTGCTCCGTCTTCGTGCCTTTTTCCCTGTTGTCTCAGCCCTCGAGCCCCATAGCCCTCAGGGTCCTCCGGCTGAGCTTCTTCCCTGGTCAAGTGTTCCCTGACTTTGTACCTCTGACGTTGAGCCCCACTCTCCTCCAGCGTCTGTATTTATGTTTACTTATCCCATTGCACTTTCATTTGTTGTATTTGTTTGAAACATTCTTGTTTGTGCTCTAGGTTGATAAATGTGCCAACCTACAGCAAGTGCTTGGTGTGTGGAGAGCGTGAAATGATGAGGCTGAATTTATTTCTCAATTCAGGTTTATTAACAATCATGTGTCTCCAACATCCTCTCAAACAGAAAAGAGAACCAACTTCCCACATCTCCCCTTTTTATACCCGGGACATCAAAGTACAGAGTCACATTGTCATTCAATCCCCAGAGACAATACATCACCCCCCAGGTCTTCTCTTCTCCACCTAAAACCCTGGTGGTCAGGAAGTCTTCTCACAGACATTTCTAAAGACATATCTCACACCCTCCTGCTGTCCCCCAGGAGGTCCAGACTTATTGTTCCTTCTAAGACGTGAGGTAACAGTAATATACATATGCAGCCTAAGCATCTCAAATATGTGTGCCACATGACCCCCCCCCACCAAACGTCGAAGATGAAACAATACAACATAGTCCACACAACATGATAACATCACAAACATCAGTCCATATGCTGTTTGGGCTTCAAACGTCTTCCGAACTTGCTGTAAGCGGGCTTCGCCGCTCCAGAGGCGCCATTCTGCTGTGAATCTGCTATCTGAGGATGAGAACTGTTAGTCAATCCCTGTGGGGGCTCTGGGGCATGCTCCCTGGGGGGTCTGCCGCGTAGAGGAGCCCTCGCCACTTGCACATCTTCGTCAGCCATCACAAAAGCAAGTTTGAGTCTGTCTACGCCAATTGTTTCCCTCCTGCCCCCTAAATCTAGCAAAAAATGTTTATCACCTGTTTCCAGCACTCTATATGGGCCATCATAAGGTGGTCGCAGGGTTGGGCGCTGAGCCTCATGCCTGACAAAAACAAACTTGGCGTTTTTTAAAGATTTAGGTACAAAAACACGCGAAAAAGTGTGATGAACGGGGCCCGGAAGCGTGTTCGCTCCCATGTCGTTCAGTGACCGCTGAGCAGGGGGACGCTCTGGCGCCGGATTATCAGGAAGAAACTCCCCTGGCAGCCGGAGTGGTTGCACAAACACCAACTCAGCTGGGGAGGCTTTTAAGTCCTCTTTAGGTGCAGAACGCAACCCCAATAAAACCCATGGTAGTCTGTTTACCCAATTTGCATCCGTAAGCGACGCTCTGAGGGCTGCTTTCAATGACCTATGAAAACGTTCGCATAAACCATTAGCCTGGGGGTGGTACGCGGTAGTGCGGTGGATTGTTACCCCCAGGCTGTGGGCCATCGCTGACCAAAGCTCAGAAACAAATTGAGGCCCCCTGTCGGACGTAATATCCGACGGGACCCCAAAACGCGCTACCCAAGCCGTTAAAAATGCGCGAGCCACCTCTGCAGCTGTGGTTGATGCCAGTGGGACCACTTCAGGCCAACGCGTGGTGCGGTCCACAATTGTCAAAAGATGTGTGCACCCCTGCGATGACGGTAGGGGGCCTACGAGGTCGACATGCACATGATCGAACCTCTTGGCCGGGATGTGAAACGGCTGTAAGGGGGCTTTAGTGTGTTTGTGTATTTTGGCCCGCTGGCAAGCCATGCAGGCTCTTGCCCACTATTTAACGTGCTTGCACAGGCTCGGCCAAACAAACTTCTCTCCTACCATTTTTACTGACGCGTGCACCCCCGGGTGCGCCAGAGAGTGAATCAAGTCAAAAACACGGCGGTGCCACGCGGCCGGCACTACCGGATGCGGTCGTCCGGTAGAGACATCGCAGATTAGGCGGGGCATACCATCTTGCAGCCTCCTGCTCTCCAGCCTTAACCCTGTTGGTCCAGACTGGAGCGCGCACAGGTCCGCATCACTACCCTGATCCGCAGCCATGGCTGCATAATCTATCCCCACGTGGACTGGGGCCGTGTACGCTTCCGCGCCGCTATTTTGCTCCGCGGCCGTGGCAGTATAATCTACCTCTGCGCGGACTGGAGCGGTTACGGCACGAGAGAGGCTGTCTGCAACTACATTAAGTTTACCCGCTACGTGTTGAATATCAGTAGTAAACTCTGAAATTGCAGCCAGACCATGGCTCCGAAACTTTGGCCATCGCAAAAGTGAGCGGCTTGTGGTCGACAAACACGGTGAAACGATGACCTTCTAGCCAGAACTGGAAATGACGAATGGCTAAGTGGAGCGCTAACAACTCCCTGTCGAACGCGCTGTATTTACGCTCGGCATCGCGCAAGGTCCTGCTGAAAAATGCAAGCGGCTGCCAAGCCCCGGCAACATGCTGCTCTACTACCGCCCCTATGGCCACATCTGACGCATCAGTGGTGAGCGCTATGCGGGCCGTTGGGTCTGGATGAGCCAACAACGCAGCGTCTGCAAGGGCTTTTTTAACCTCCGAGAATGCGCGCTCCCGCTCCGGGGACCATTTGATTGCATTTGAGGGTTTTTGTTTTTTAAGCGCGGCATACAATGGTTGCATGAGCTGCGCTGCGCGGGGGAGGAAACGGTTATAAAAATTCACCATTCCCAAAAACTCCTGTAGTGCTTTGACCGTTTGTGGCTGGGGAAAATTTGCTACTGCGCGCATTTTGTCCGGCAGCAGAACTGCCCCCTCTGGGGAGACGCGATGCCCCAAAAATTCAATCTGCGCCACCCTGAACTGGCACTTCGCTGGGTTGATTATTACCATAACCCGTGCTCTCCCAACCACCGGAAAACTGCCGTGAGGTGCTTTTCGTGCTCCTCTTCGGACGCGCTGGCTACCAAAATGTTGTCCAGGTAGACGAACACAAAAGGGAGATCGCGTAACACTGCATCCATCATGCGCTGGAAAGTCTGTGCGGCGCCTTTAAGCCCAAACGGCATGCGCAAAAACTCAAAAAGTCCAAATGGAGTTATTACCGCTGTTTTGGGAATGTCCTCAGCGCGTACTGGGACTTGATGGTAACCGCGGACCAAGTCTATTTTAGAAAAAAATGCGCGCCCCCGCCAGTTGAACGGAAAAATCCTGAATATGGGGAATTGGGTAGCGGTCGTGCGCTGTAGCGTTGTTCAACCTGCGGAAATCACCGCAAGGTCGCCACGAGCCGTCAGCCTTAGGGACCATGTGGAGCGGGGAAGCCCATGGGCTGTTCGAACGCCAGATGATGCCCAACCTTTCAAGGTTGGCAAACTCCTCGCGCGCTATGGTCAGTTTAGCTGCATCCAAGCGCCGAGCTTTTGCAAAAACGGGGGGACCGGCGGTAGTGATAAAGTGCTCCACTCCGTGTTTAGCAACGGCTGCTGAAAACGTGGGAACTGTGAGTGCTGGGAACTGAGTGAGGAGTGTGTGAAACTTACCGCCTGCTGTGGCGACGTTGGCTTGTGCTGTGGGCGGGGACACTCGAGCTGCACAAGGGATAGAGTAAAAAGAGAGTGCATTAACCAAGCGTCTATTGGGAAGATCAACCAACAACCCGTGTGAGCACAGAAAATCAACACCTAACATGTTGGAACTCACCGCCGCTATAATAAAAGTCCACTCATATGTGCGGCCGTGCAGGGACAGAAGTAGAGTCCTTTCACCGAAGGTCTTAATGCTCGAGCCGTTCGCCGCTGATGCTCCGTGACTCCCGGGGCCTGCCAGCCGGTCAGCGTAGGGTGGCACGATGAAACTCACTTGGGAGCCTGTGTCCACGAGGAAGTGCCTCCCAGAATGCGCATCCGTCAGGTAGAGCAGCTTGTTCTGTTCACTGAGGACCGCAGCTGCTACCAACTCCCGGTCCTGGCATTTCCTGAGCTCTTGAACTGACACGGCGGTATACACTTGCATGCCCTCTCTGCGAAACGATGATGGTAAAAACAGAGGTCATCTCCTCTGCGATGTCGGGGCTGCACCGCCGCCGTTGTTGGTGTGTCTGCCTCCGTCACCTCTGGCCCTTTGCCGTTCCCGGTCGTCGCGCCAAGGTCTGCCACTGCTGCGGTGGCCGTGTGCCGTCTGCTGGCGTTGAGAATCTGCTGCGCCTCCTGGGCTAGCGTGTGGAAGTCCCGCTGGGTCACAAGCTGAGAGCCCGCCAGGGTCGCCCTCGTCGCCGACGGTAGAGTTCTCAGGAAGATATGAGTGAAGAGGAAATCGTCGTTGTCTGAGCCTCTCAGCCTCAGCATGTCTTCCATCAGGTCGACAGGCGTGCTTTCTCCCAAGTCGTGCAGGGCCAGGAGTCTCTCAGCTCTCTCCTGGGCTGAGGGAGTGAAACGCTGAATGAGCGCAGCTTTCAACTCGCCGTATTTGTCGCCAGCGGGTGGGCACTGCACCAGGATCCGCACATGTCGAGCTGTGCGGCTGTCGAGTTTGGCGATGACGTGGTAGAACTTTGTGTCATCTGCTGTTATTCCCCCGAGAGCGAACTGAGCTTCGGCCAGGAGGAACCATGAGTCCGGGTTGTCCTGCCAGAATTCTGGTAGCTTGACTGAGACTGCGTTTGCCCGGCTGGTCCCTGGCGAGTCTGGTTCGGGGGAATTGTCTCTGCTCATTATACGTCTTAAGGTCACCAGTGTGGAGAGCATGAAATGATGAGGCTGAATTTATTTCTCAATTCAGGTTTATTAACAATCACGTGTTTCCAACATCCTCTCAAACAGAAAAGAGAACCAACTTCCCACATCTCCCCTTTTTATACCCGGGACATCAAAGTACAGAGTTACATTGTCATTCAATCCCCAGAGACAATACATCACCCCCCAGGTCTTCTCTTCTCCACCTAAAACCCTGGTGGTCAGGAAGTCTTCTCACAGACATTTCTAAAGACATATCTCACACCCTCCTGCTGTCCCCCAGGAGGTCCAGACTTATTGTTCCTTCTAAGACGTGAGGTAACAGTAATATACATATGCAGCCTAAGCATCTCAAATATGTGTGCCACAGGTGTCTTATTTTGCGCCCGTGAAATGGGCGTGTTATGGCAAACAGAGCTACTTCAAGGGTACTGAGTACTATGAAGGGATACCAGTTTTATTCAAATGAAAAAAGTTTCACCATTTATTTTATTTTTTTTTTAGATTTAGTATACTTTATTGATCCCCAGAGGGGAAATTGAGGGTATCCACCACTTGGATGGATGAGCAGCCACGCTATGGCGCTATACCTTAACCATTCACACCTAGGGCCACTTTAGAGTCTCCAATTAACCTAACCTGCATGTTTTTGGCATGTGGGAGGAAACCGGAGAAAACCCACGCAAACATGCAAAATCCACACAGACCACTGTTGGTCGGGGGCTGGGATTGATCCCACAATCCCCGGGCCAAGGGTAAACTGTGCTGCCGCAGTGCTAACCACTGCACCACCGTGCAGCCCATTTAAGTTTATATATTATGATTACTGATATTCATCTATGTGAAGACTCTGATCACATTGATAAATTCCCACAATAATTACTAAAATGATTTAACAAGGTAGGAAACAGATAAACATAAAACACTTTATTTCTACACAGCGGCAGCACAGCAACTCACCCATGGATGGGGGATCCTGGGTTCGATCCCAGCCCCCGACCAACAGTGATCTGTGTGGAGTTTGCATGTTCTCCCCGTGTCTGCATGGGTTTACTCTGGGATTTCTCCGGTTTCTTCCCACATGCCAAAAACATGCATCAAACTGGGGATTCTAAATTGTCCTTAGGTATGAATGGGAGAGTGAATGTTTGTCTGTCTCTCTGTGTTGGCCCTGCGATGGACCGGCAATCTGTTCAGGGTGTACCCTGCCTCTCACCCAAAGATGCTGGGATAGGCTCCAGCCCCCCCACGACCCGAAAAGGATAAAGCGGAAGATGGCTGGATGGATGGACTTTATTTCTAATCTCTATAAACGTCTCATTTTCATATGATCACTTCTACAACATTTTGTAGGAAATCTTCATGTCCCATTTTTAACAAAGTGTGAACCATGTTTGTACAAGTTATCAATTATGCAAGACTACAAAAATCAACTCCTTCAGATTTTTTATATCTTATCACATTTTATAATATTCACCAAATCTACAAAATGTTAACTAAATCATAACTCTCACACTTTATGAAAATATTTGAAACAACTTCTTAATATTTATATTTAATCTTGCCATGTCACTACCATGTTGCCAATTATATCATCTGGTCTCTGTCAGTTAGTGAGAAGCCTGGCATTGCATGCTGTTCACCAGTCTGCTGTGATCTGGGATGTAGCTTGACACTGCAACTCTGAGTGAGTCTTGCAGGTGTGCATCAGTGAGGCGTATTTTGTTTTTGATGGTGTTCATGCCAGAAAAGGCTGATTCACAGAGACAGGTTGAACCAAAAAGGCTTGCAACCTTCATAGATGCTGTGCATATACCATTGTACTTTTCTGTGTCCACAAGGTATCCACTCAAGGTTCTCCAGCAGTGAGACGTCTTCACCTTTGGATTGCATGAACTCTTTGATTTCACATAAAATACCTTTGTTCATATTTGTGTTTTGCCCCTCGTGGCTCATTATTTTGTACCTTTTAGCTTTTGTTAATAAATTATGCAAACTCACTGGTCGCCTACAGCGTGTCATTCGCGGTCCATGTGGGCTGCACCATAACATTTATGTTCAATAACACACGGAGCTTTTACAGAGTTTTTACGTGATAACCAGTAACCTCACCTCTGTATCCCAGCATGGATTACTCTCAGCTCACAACAGCACCTCTTTCGGTGGTTAAAGACTGGTCTGTCTGGGGTGGATGTCGACCTTGTGTGTGTGTGTGTGTGTGTGTGTGTGTGTGTGTGTGTGTGTGTGTGTGTGTGTGCATGTGGGGGGCACTCGCAGCAAACCTGATTTTGCAACCCACTGCATACACTCTGGAGCAATTGGAACCACAGAGTCTCTTCAGAGAGTGCCGTTCGTGGTACAGCAAAGAGGGCAGTCTACAGCAGGAGAGCGCCCAAGGGCTCATGCCATAATCTGTCAGGTGGTTACTGATGCAGCAGTTCAGTTCATCTTTTTTCCCCACCAAAGTAAAACAGTCTCCCTTTCCCCCAAATTGTTTCAAAAGGCTTCGGGGTCCGGACGGAGGACTCTCGGAGTCCGGATCTGGACTGGAGTCCACCAGTTGGTGACCCCGTATTTTTCTTTTGGCTGTCACATTTTTGGGAAAATATATATACATACATGTGTTTTGCCAGTATGGATTACTGGTTGCCTTCGAAACATTTCGAGACACCGATCTTTTTCTTTTCTTGGCTGTCTGAAAAAAATTTTTCTTGGTCCATGGAATAAAAGTTATAAAGTTAATAAATGTTAATATAAAGTTAATATAAAGTTTTTTTAATGAAATTTTCAGTCAGAGTCTGTCTAATCGCTGCCTGCTACACACACACACACACACACACACACACGTGTATATATACACATATATACACACACGTGTATATATACACATATATATACACACACTATACGTATATATATATATATATATATATATATATATATATATATATATATATATATATATATATATATATATATATATATATATATATATATACTGTATATACTGTATATATATATATATATATATATACCATAGTTTAAAAAATGTTTTAAAAGCATATCATACACACCATGTTATCACCAAACAAATACTGTACTTTGTCCAATTACATATATATTTTCTTTTATTTAACTCCCCCTTCTCTCTATTTCTTTTTCGTTCCTGCATGTCTGAACTGAGTTTCGATCTAAAAAATCTGTTTTCACCAGCATTTCAATCATTTGCCAAAGGAGCTTAACTTAGGCTGACATAGGTAAACGCTGCATAACTTAGCCCAGCACTCAGGAACTTTTACAAACTGAGCACAGCTTTCACCAACATTCATTTCCAGATGTTGCCAAATGTTCAGCATGCTGAAAATTCTCAACGGATACAACTTTTACCAGTGTTTGCCAGCAAACACTAACTATCATTAACTTTTATCAACTTTTGCCAGCAGAGCCAGACATTTGTCAAAATGTCAGTAAAAGTTGGTCCAAACATATTGTGAATCCACCCAAAAAAGCAAGTCCAAAATGACAGGGAGCCTCCACAACAGCTGATCTTTATATCAGCATTGCCTGATGCTGATGTCTGCTGAACTGCACTGGGTATTCTTAGCTTAAGTTAACCTAAGTTGGCAACTGCAACACATACACTAGCCTAAGTTGGTAAAAGTTTGACAATGCTGAATGTAATGCTGGGAAATGCTAGCAAAAGTCGATAAAAGAGTGTATACGTTCTTAAAAGTTAGTGTGCACTGGATTAAAAAAAAACTGCTCACGAACATAATTTCACTGTTTGGACTGATTTCTCTGATTTTTCAAAACGTCAGTAAAAGTCGGTCAAACCAGTAGGCTGCCTTTTTGCAACAGCAGATAAATTTCTTCCTATTTCTATTTACTATCTGGCGTCTCTTGCTAATCTTTCTGATCCGGCGACACCTTATCCATCAGACAGACACACGGATCACCCAAATGTCTCCTGAGCCGGCAGACGGAGCAACTGTTTTTAGCAGGATACGTTACAGCAGAGACCGGCTGTTAGCACTTAACCGGACCAAGATGCTAGCGCAAGACTTCGTCATACCGGGTGAAATAAAACAGAAACCACATGGATGCAGTGCTGGAGCAAGACGGCGGGCGAGAAATATAAGGTACAGACCCGTCCTTCCATCCTTCATTATGGGGAACATACAATTGCTACTCAATAAGACAGATGAGCTAGCGGCTATGGCTTGTTATTGTTTTGTATATGCTTCCGTTAGGCAACATTATTAGAAAGCACTGTATACATTTTCATTGTTATGCAGATGACACACAATTATACCTGTCAATGAAGCCAGATGATACTAATCAATTAGCCAAGTTAGAAGCCTGTCTTAAGGAAATTAAAGCTTGGATGACTTGTAATTTCCTGCTATTAAATTCAGATAAGACTGAAGTCATTCTTGTTGGTCCAAAAAACCTTAGAAATTCCTTTCCAAATCAAACTTTCAGTTTGGATGCAGTTACTCTTTCTCTTAATAGCTCTGTGAGGAACCTTGGAGTTATTTTTGATCAGGATTTGTCCTTCAATTCACATATTAAATTTGTTTCTAAGACTGCCTTCTATCATTTGCGTAATATTGCCAAGATTAGGAGCATCTTGTCTCAGAGTGATGCTGAGAAGCTGATCCACGCTTTTGTTAGCTCGAGATTAGATTATTGTAATTCTTTATTATTAGGCTGTCCTAAAACATCTTTAAAAAGTCTTCAGCTGATCCAAAATGCTGCAGCAAGAGTTTTAACAGGTACTAGAAAGAGAGATCATATCTCTCCGGTTCTGGCCTCCCTTCATTGGCTTCCCATAGAGTTTAGAATTAACTTTAAAATCATTCTTCTTACTTACAAAGCTTTAAACAATCAGGCTCCTTTTTATTTAAAAGATCTGATACTACCATATCATCCTAACAGAGCACTACGCTCCCAAAATGCAGGATTACTTGTAATACCTAGAATCTCCAAAAGTACAATGGGAGGCAGAGCCTTCAGTTATCAAGCTCCTCTCCTGTGGAATCAGCTGCCAATCTGGATTTGGGAGTCAGATTCGATCTCTGTTTTTAAGAATAGGGCTAAAACCTACCTTTTTGATATAGCCTACAATTAGGGAGGGATCATGTGTTTCTGAACCCTCCCTTAGTTATGCTGCTAATAGGTTTAGTCAGCCGGGGGACCTCCAGTAATGCACTGGGCCTCACTCCTTTCCTCACTCTCTATGAAATATTTTTTTTTTTTTTTGCTGGTCATTAACATTTGTTTGTTCTCTCCCATAGATTGAGTCCCCATCGTGCTGTTTGCTCTCTACATGTCTGTTCTTTTCTTCTTCTCTATCCCCTCACCCCCCAGCCAGTCGCAGCAGATGACTGCCCCTCCCTGAGCCTGGTTCTGCTGGAGGTTTCTTCCTGTTAAAAGGGAGTTTTTCCTCTCCACCGTCGCCAAGTGCTTGCTCACAGGGGATCGCCTGATTGCTGGGGTCTTTCTGCAACTGTGGGGGTCCCCCCTGCAGTTGATAGTGCTATGAGATGACTGTTGTTGTGAAATGGCGCTATATAAATAAAGTTGAATTGAATTGAATTGAATTGTTACCAGAGCATCTTCAGAGAGATTAGCATGACGTTGTTTACTGAGATGTGGCTAACAGCACTAGCAACAGATGCTAACATCAAACTGGAGGGTTTCCACGCAATACGGGCAGACCGAACACCAGACAGTGGGAAGGCAAGGGGCGGAGGAGTGATAATGTATGTCAATAACAGGTGGTGCAGACCGGGACATATCACAGTTAAGGAACAGCACTGCAGCAAAGACATTGAGTTGATAGCTGTTAGCATGCGGCCTATATCTCCAGAGGGAATACTCACACGTGATCTGCATTGTTATTTATGCAAATCCGACGGCGAACCCAGGGACAGTACGTGATGCCATTCACTCAGTAACTGGCAGGCTGCTGACAGAACACCCAGATGCTCTTCTCCTCATCTCAGGTGATTTCAACCATATTTCACTGTCCCCCATTCTGCCCACGTTCACCGAGTATGTCACATGCCACACTAGAGACAATAAAACACTGGACTTATTCTATGCAAACACTAAGGAGGCATACACCTTATCACCACTCCCCCCACTTGGGAGATCGGATCACAACTTGGTTCATCTCCTGCCGGTGTACAAACCCCTAGTACACAGACAACCTCCGGTGATGCGCACCATGAAGATATGGTCTGAGGAGGCAATGGACACTCTAGATGACTGTCTTGAAACCACTGCCTGGGAGCAGCTCTGCGATCCACATGGTGAGGACATCGATGGCCTCACTCACACCATCACAGACCCGTACCCACCAAGACCATACGGTGTTGCTCGAACAACAAACCCTGGATCAACCCTGAGATAAAAACACTTCTGAGAGAGAAGAAGAGGATCTTCAGGTCGGGGAACAAGGAGATGCTGAAGTCTGTACAGAGGGAGCTGAGGAGGAAGATCAGAGAAGGCAAGGACAGCTTCAGGAAGAAGATGGAGGACAAGCTGCAACAGAACAACATCGGCAGGGTCTGGAGAAACCTTAAAACCATCTCTGGGCTTCAGAATACCTCCTCCCAGGCCACGGGGGGCAGGGAGTGGGTGAACAATCTGAACCTGTTTTTTAATAGGTTTGACCAACCGCCCTCCCCCCCCCCGACTGCACACCAACCACTGCTGCCTCTAATGTCATCAAGACCTGCTGTCCACACCCCACTCCACCAACACCCCCCCACTCCTAGCACACAGCCCCCCAACCTGACCCTCACTAAGACCCAGGTGAGGATGGAGCTGAGGAAGATCAAGACGAGGAAGGCCTCGGGACCGGAGGGCATCAGCGCAAAGCTCCTCAAGTCCTGCGCAGACCAGCTGTGTGGGATTGTGGAGCTCATCTTCAACCTGAGCCTGAAACTGGGGAGGGTACCACAGTTGTGGAAAACATTTTGTGTGGTACCTGTACCAAAGACTTCCCACCCCAAAGACCTGAACAGCTACAGACCAGTGGCCCTGACGTCTCACATGATGAAGACCCTGGAGAGACTGCTCCTTGCTCACCTCCGCCCCCTGGTGGGACCAGCGATGGATCCACTCCAGTTCACCTACCAGCATGGCATTGGGGTGGAGGATGCCGTGATCTTCCTCCTTCACCGTTCCCTGTCCCACCTGGAAAAGCCCGGGAATGCGGTGAGGATCATGTTCTTTGACTTCTCCGGTGCTTTCAACACAATCCAATTGATGATCCTGAAGGACAAACTGCTGTGCGCAGGGGTGGGCAGGGTGGACCAGCACCTGTCACCATGGATCCTGGACTACCTCACTAACTGGCCACAGTTTGTGAGAACCCGGGACTGTGTGTCCAACACGATTATCGGCAGCACTCCCCCCCCCCCCCCCCCCAGAACGGCTTTGGCTCCCTTCCTGTTCACCCTTTATACTGCGGACTTCTCACACAACACAACACACTGCCATCTACAGAAGTTCTCTGACGACTCTGTGATCGTCGGCCTCATCTCCAACAGAGATGAAGCTGAATACAGAGGACTTATTCAGGACTTCGTGGACTGGTGCCATCGGAACTGCCTCCAGATCAATGCAAGGAAAACTAAGGAGCTAGTGGTGGACTGCCGCAGGCAAAGACAACCCCTCACAGCACCAGTAAACATCCAGGGAGCAGACATTGAGATGGTGACATCCTACAAGTACCTGGGTGTTCATCTGAACAATAAACTAGATTGGTCACACAATACCGACGCACTCTACAAGAAGGGACAGCGCAGGTTGTTCCTACTGAGGAGGCTCAGATCTTTTTGGTGTACAAGGGGTGCTCTTGAAGACATTCTACGACACGGTGGTGGCATCAGCCATCACTTTTGGAGTGGTCTGCTGGGGCAATGGCATTACAGCAGCTGATAGGAAGAGACTGAACAAACTGATCAAGAAAGCTAGCTCTGTCCTGGGGCAACACCTTGACCCAGTGGAGGAGATAGCAGAGAGAAGGATGGTGGCTAAACTGTCATCTGTAGCATCAACTTCTCCTCAAACCAATCCAGAAAATCCCTTTCCTTCATTCCTTCAGGAATATCACTTACTTTCATATTAAAACAAGCCTCAGTCAAGGCCTGACCAAGAATGTTTTTTCCCACGACCCCAATGTAAACAGTTGCCTCTTGCAGAGATGGTAAGGATCAGAATTTGCTTTTAAAGGCTTAAAGGGACCATTAAAACTCGGAGTCCAGATCCCCAGCGTGGACAGTTCATGTGGATAGCATCCGCCCTGCAGGAAACTAATGCTCTTAAAAGGTCATAAACGTCTTCACCAGACAAGTTTATGACTTTCGACAGATACCAGACCCCCTTTCCAGAGATCACAGACCTAAAGAAATTATCTACAGCTCAACAGTACCTCCTAGTGGATACCTACGGAATGTGTTTCATTATGTATAATCTGACTGTCAATTCTAACTAAACATTAAGTTTCTTTCAGCTTATCATCTCCCCCGGATCCTAAGGACACTGAAAATCATCATTTTGATCATGACCATGGTTTGCAGTAATTCATTAATCTTTGATCGAAATATGAGTGCATGTATTATAAACATGTATAAGAAATGTTATGTTCATGAGTGTGAGTCAAACGAATGTTAATATTAGTAGTAATGGTATAAATTCATGATCACTGAATGTTAGCCAAGTCACTTAATTTAGTTAGATCTTATATTGAGCACCTAATTTTTTAAGAACTGAATGGGTATTAATTCTTATCCGCTATCATTCCTGGCTCCCGGTTTTCTCTCCCTTTTCATGGGATGGTGCCCTCATTTGATTGGCTGCTCCCAAACAAAGAAATGTTTTCACATTGGATAACGACCAGTCCAAACTCCTCTTTATGAAAGTGGATTGGTCTGTCTTGCGACCGGCCCCTGTTTTATGACCCGACGGCACACTCAGTTAAAAGAGTGAGAAGCTGCCCTGCATGAAAGAAGAGAAAGATTAAGAAGAATAGGCAGAGAATAGAAAAAAGAGATTAGAGAAGAAAAAAGCGACAAAACAGAAAGACAGAAATGAAAGGAAAAAATAAAAACGAGAATAAGGAAAGAATAGAGAGAACATAGAAAGAAACGAAGTTTAAGATTAAGATTAAAGAAGCAAAATAGCTATCTAGATCTCAGAGAGAAGTTTGTTTCACTTTTTCAAAGTTCCTCGCAGTTTTCTTTTATCTAAATTATTCTGTGTGAAGTTTGTCAAATCCTGCATTAGCTTTCTCAATTTTCTGGTTACTGAGGAGAAACCACCTTTTTCTTATGAGCTTGTCTTCTTAAATAGAGAGTCAAACTCTCTGGATAATTTTTCCTTCACCTCAGAAGCCATTCTTATCCTAGTAAATGTTTTTCTTAGATTTTCTGACTTTTCACGCCATTAAAGTGGACCTTTAATTTTCCTAATTTGAAGTGAACAGAGACTGTGTTTTTGACTTTCTTTCCGGCCTCATACTCACCTGATTGAGAAATTTATCCTTCAGTTCTTTTGATCTATCCCGTGGCAAGAGACCTCACAAATTAGGACTTGTTGCCAAGGATCTTTCACGCTGCTCTGAGACACCATCCACTGCTGCCATTGTCCTGTAAGAGCCCCCAGCTGAGCCTGCACTTCTTAAGGCTGTGAGGAAGCATAGCAACAGTCACTTTCTCCCAATGTCCTGACTTCAAAACCCAGTGGTACCGACCCGCTGAACAAGTGGACCTTCAGCTGTTCGTAAGTGAGACTCCCATTTTCCTATCTGCTGGGTTAAACGTGATATCCTAACATTCAAAATTACAAATTGAACCTAACCCGTATTTCAGGGTACAATTAGTCTCTCAGCCATAAGATAAGGCTATAAACTGAAGGAAGACTCTTATTCATTTTTAAGTAACTTCTCTTCATTTTTGTAGATTAATTCAGAAGTTCATTTTTAGATAATTAGCTTATGAATTTTCCGTATAAAATTGTGTTCTGTTTTGTTAGACATTTCAGCCTTCATTCACTGTTGAAACATAAGTCTGGTTTCTCCTTGGTTCCACAAAGGTTTAACGCTAGATTTTATGTTCAGGAATCCAATAACAGTTGATGTGATATCAGACGCCTGTTATCATTTGAATCTGTTTATCCATCATTTGAATGTCATATCATGTAACCTGAATGATAGATAGATAGATAGATAGATAGATAGATAGATAGATAGATAGATAGATAGATAGATAGATAGATCAGGTTCAAGTTCAGGTTACTTTATTTGCATCCGTAGGTAGATTTGTTTTGCAGTCAGGTGACATCCTTTTAGACACATATTTACAAACCACAAGTACATTCTGTCATGGTCTGAGTGCCGATTTCATCCGCACTAGGGTCATGCAATATTTTCTTCCCATTCTTTATTAATTCCTTGTGGGCTCTCTGAGCTCACAGTGTCCTGTCCCAACCCGGGGCCCCAGAGGGTGCAGCATTGTCCCAATCCGGGTCCACCCTGGGTGCAGCCATGGCCCAATCTGGGTGGGTTCACTGTGGATACAGCCATGGCCCAGTCCGGGTCCACCATGGGTGCAGATCCTCCCTTATCTGTGTCTCTGTGGGTGTTAGGTCCCAGCCAAGGACCGTTGGGTGTGCTGCGCCCCAGTCTTAACCAAACCTGGGTGCTGCGCTCCAGAGTGGGCCGGCTATGGGTGTTACACCCCAGCCCAGGGGCCATCGACAGTGCAACGTTGCCCCAGTCCGGGGCAATCGAGGGTGCAACATTGCTCCAGTCAGGAGCCACTCAGGGTGCAATGTTGCTCCAGCCCGGAGCCACTGAGGGTGCAGCTCCGCTCCTGCCCAGAGCCACCGAGGGTGCAGCTCCGCTCCTGCCTGGAGCCATCGAGGGTGAAGCTCCGCCCAAGCCTGGGGCCACCGTGGCTGCATCATTTCAGTTCTGGCTCTCGACTGTTCCACAAATCCACCCCGCAGACAGATATGCACATACTTTTCTTGGTTGTTCGTATCTTGGGTTTTGTAAAGTTTAAGTTTCCTCTCAAATTATGATCATTGTCTCTTTTTTTAAATATTTTTTGTATATTAGTTGGGAGTTGATTATTAATTGTCCTGTACATTACTTGTGCTGTCTTAAATTTAACTAAATCGATGAACTTTATGACATGTGACTTTAAAAACAATGAATTGGTATGGTCCTCTTTTTTGTAATGTGCATATTGCCTGTACTTACTTACTGTACTTACTACTTACTTTGAAGGGCTTACTTCCGCCCTCCAAAGAGAGCAGCCGCTTTTTCTTCTGCTCCCGCTCCCTGTCTCTCCCTCCCTAACTGACTGGATCCCAGCTTGCTATTGTCTGTGTCTGCATGGCTCTCTACTGGTGATTCATCCTAACGAAATTATGGATTTAATAAGCTGGGCTTTGAACGCAATCGACACTGTTTTTTCAACGAGGAAATCAGGTCCGGGGGAGCCTATTTGTCCCGCAGGGACTGCTGCTGCGGGTTATATTAAAGGCCAAATGTCACGTAATTTTTTTTTCTAAATGACAACGAATTTAGATAAAATACACATAGCTTAAACCAAATATTCATACCGGAGACCATATCACCCACCTGTATTTACATAATTGCACAAAATACACCAGGTGAAGGCCCCACCTTGCTTGCTGGCTTGTGACAGCCAGTCCAGACCACGCCCATGTTTTTGACATCACCAGTTGTACCCTGGCTGCCCTGCCTATCCACATTCACACTTATCAACATTGGACAATCATGACGGAAAGTGACAGCGATTGTGAACAAATTAGTTTAGTTTTGTCTTTTTTTTTTGTCTTTTTTTTTTGTCAGTGGTTCAGACAGTGACAGAGGCACTGAACCTTACCGGTTCGAGCCGTCCGAGACGGAATCAGATGCTTTGTCTGATGACAACAGTTCCAACGATGACCAGAGAGCAGAACCAGTGGAAAATTTTTTTTGATCCGTCTTTTTGATCCGTCTTTTTTTTTCACCCCACTTATATCACGGACACACAGATCGTCCTAAATGTCTCCTGAGCCGGTGGACGGAGCCACTGTCTATAGCAGGATACGATACAGCAGAGAACAGCTGCTAGCATTCAACCGCCACCCGGTCCCATTGGAAAAACTCGACATACCGAGTGAACTGAGGCGAAAACGCCGCGGCTGCCGGGCTGGAGTAAGGCGGAGGACAAAAAATATAAGGTACAGACCCTCCCTTCCATCTGTTGTCATGGGAAATGTACGGTCGATACTGGGAAAGTTAGATGAGCTAGCGGCTATCTCCCGTTATGATAGCACATACCGGGAGTGCTCTCTCCTTTTGTTTACTGAGACGTGGCTAACTGAACTAGCAGCAGATGCTAACATTGAGCTGGAGGGTTTTCACATGATACGAGCTGACCGAACACCAGACAGTGGCAAGGCTAGGGGCGGTGGAGTGATCATGTATGTTAACAACAACTGGTGCAGACCGGGACATATCACTGTTAAACAACGACACTGCAGCAAAGACATTGAGTTGCTAGCTGTTAGCATGAGGCCTACATATCTCCCGAGAGAACACTCACACGTGATCTGCATTGTTGTTTATGCAAATCCGACGGCGAACGCTGGGACAGCACGTGACGTCATCCATTCAGTAACCAGCAGGCTGCAGACAGAACACCCAGATGCTCTTCTCCTCATCTCAGGCGATTTCAACCATGTTTCACTGTCTCCCATTCTACCCACGTTCACCCAGTATGTCACATGCCACACTAGAGACAATAAAACACTGGATTTATTCTACGCAAACACTAAGGAGGCGTACACCTCATCACAACTACCCCCACTCGGGAGATCGGATCACAACTTGGTTCATCTCCGGCCGGTGTACAAGCCCCTAGTGCACAGACAACCTCCGGCCATGCACACTGTGGAGTTATGGTCTGAGGAGACAATGGACACCCTAAAGGGCTGTTTTGAAGCCACCGCCTGGAAGCAGCTCTGCGATCCACATGGTGAGGACATCGATGGCCTCATTCACACCTTCACGGGCTACCTCAGCTTCTGTGTGGACAAATCCGTTCCCACCAAGACCATACGGCGTCACTCAAACAACAAACCCTGGATCAACCCTGAGATAAAAACACTTCTGAGAGAGAAGAAGAGGATCTTCAGGTCGGGGAACAGGGAGATGCTGAAGTCCGTACAGAGGGAGCTGAGGAGAAAGATCAGAGAAGGCAAGGACAGCTTCAGGAAGAAGATGGAGGACAAGCTGCAACAGAGCGACATCAGCGGGGTCTGGAGAAACCTCAAAACCATCTCGGGGCTCCAGAATACCTCCCCCCAGGCCACAGGGGGCAGGGAGTGGGCGAACAACCTGAATCTGTTTTTCAATAGATTTGACCAACCGCCCTCCCCCCTGACTGCACAACAACCACTGCTGCCTCTAAAGAAATCAAGTCCTGCTGCCCACTCCCCACTCTACCAACACCCCCCCACTCCCAACACACAGCCCCCCATCCTGACCCTGACCAGGACCCAGGTGAGGACGGAGCTGAGGAAGATCAAGGCGAGGAAGGCGCCGGGACCGGACGGCATCAGCGCAAAGCTCCTCAAGTCCTGTGCAGACCAGCTGTGTGGGATTGTGACGTATATCTTCAACATGAGCCTGAAACTGGGGAGGGTACCACAGCTGTGGAAAACATCTTGTGTGGTACCTGTACCAAAAACTTCCCACCCCAAAGACCTGAACAGCTACAGACCGGTGGCCTTGACGTCCCACTTGATGAAGACCCTGGAGAGACTGCTCCTTGCTCACCTCCGCCCCCTGGTGGAACCAGCGATGGATCCACTCCAGTTCGCCTACCAGCATGGCATTGGGGTGGAGGATGCGGTGATCTTCCTCCTTCACCGTTCTCTGTCCCACCTGGAGAAGCCCGGGAATATGGTGAGGATCATGTTCTTTGACTTCTCCAGTGCTTTCAACACCATCCAACCGATGATCCTGAAGGACAAGCTGCTGCGCGCAGGGGTGGACCAGCACCTGTCATCATGGATCCTGGACTACCTCACGAACCGGCCTCAGTTTGTGAGAACCCGGGACTGTGTGTCCGACACGATCATCAGTAGCACGGGGGCCCCCCAGGGAACGGTGCTGGCTCCCTTCCTGTTCACCCTTTATACTGCGGACTTCTCACACAACACAACACACTGCCATCTACAGAAGTTCTCTGATGACTCTGCGATCGTTGGCCTCATCTCCAATGGAGATGAAGCTGAGTACAGAGGGCTTATCCAGGACTTCGTGGACTGGTGCCATCGGAACTGCCTCCAGATCAACGCGAGGAAAACTAAGGAGCTGGTGGTGGACTGCCGCAGGCATGGGCAGCCCCTCACAGTACCAGTAAATATACAGGGAACAGACATCGAGATGGTGACATCCTATAAGTACCTGGGTATTCATCTGAACAATAAACTAGACTGGTCACACAATACTGATGCACTCTACAAGAAGGGACAGCGCAGGCTGTTCCTGCTGAGGAGACTCAGGTCTTTTGGTGTACAAGGGGCGCTGCTGAAGTCATTCTATGACACGGTGGTGGCATCAGCCATCACTTTTGGAGTGGTCTGCTGGGGCAGTGGCATTACTGCAGCCGATAGGAAGAGACTGAACAAACTGATTAAGAAAGCTAGCTCTGTCCTGGGGCAGCGCCTTGATCCGATGGAGGAGATAGGAGAGAGAAGGACGGTGGCTAAACTGTCATCTCTGCTGGAGTCCGAGTTCCACCCTATGCAGGACATACTGAATGCACTGAGGAGCTCATTTAGCAGCAGACTACATCATCCCAGGTGCACAACCGAGAGGTTTCGTAGGTCCTTCCTACCAACGGCTGTCAGACTGTACAACCTAAGCAGGGCTGCTCGCAGAGATAGCAAAAAGACGTAACAAACTAATAGTTTTTTGAATGCAAAAGATGCAATAGACTTACACAATGGTCCTCTCCGGCATACAACTAGGAACATACCGGTCGCTATGGAGGGTGAGAATATGTATGGGCACATAATCATACCATGTAGGATAACTAAGTAGACGGTTATGCTGTTTCATTCCATCTAGCAACAATGCTCTGCACTGTGTGTGTTTATATATTTGCATATTTATTCCATCTAGCTACAATGCTCCGTACTGTGGGTGTTTATATATTTATATATCTACATATTATTCCATCTAGCTACATTGCTCCGCACTGTGTGTGTTTATATACTTGCATATTTATTCCACCTAGCTGCAATGCTCCGTACTGTGGGTGTTTATATATTTACATATTTATTCCATCTAGCTACAATGCTCTGCACTGTGTGTTCATATATTCATATATTTATTCCATCCAGCTACAATGCTCTGCACTGTGTGTCTGTGTGTGTGTGTATATATATATATTTTATAGTAATACGTACATATGTTTATTAGCTGCTCTTGCTTGCTTGTTTTTTTTCTTGCCTTCTGATTGTTGCTCTGAGTGTTGCTATCCCTGTGCTGTTGCAATCCTGGAATTTCCCCGTTGTGGGACTAATAAAGGCTTATCTTATCTTATCTTATCTTAAAATGTCATTGAACTAGACATTAATCGCCTCCAGAATTGCAAAGCCGGAGGGGGTCTGTCGAGGGCGCCCCATAAATATTGATTTTTCGGAAGCCATTATTATTACAGTGGAGGAGAGCCGCTGCTGTCAAGAAATTGACCCGATCAATATGAAAATGGAGGCGCATACCTGTCAAGGGAGACGTTTTCGCCGTATTTTGGTGCCAAGCGCGGCTGTGGGAGACGGCAGAGTGGTTTGGGACACTTTTCTGGGAAATGTTTTAAATGTAGTTCGTGTTGTTATTGTCAAATATTTTAAGGAAAATACGGGGAAAATGCAATTTTAGCAAAAACGGGCGTATTGCCATTTCTGTACGCCCAAAAGAAAAAATATACTGGAAAAAAAACTGAGTGTCTTGAGGACTCCTGTGTGTGATCACTCACAGCTGGGGCTGGCTGATCGCTCAGCGGGAGCGCTTCTCACTACTGTTTGAAGTGTGGAGTCACTCATTAGTTTAATTGTCGGGGCGGGCTGATCGCTTAGCGTCAGCTATTCTCACTACCATGAGAAGTAATTAGGACAATGGTTTAACACGTTGAGCTGTGCAGCGGTTGCGGAACAGACAGATCCCAGAGAGGTGTGCCTTGTTGCTCCGCTGTTCCTTATAGCCGCTTTTTACGGTGTTGAAGTACGGCGAAAACGTCTCACTTGACAGGTATGAAAACATTTCCCAGAGAAGTGTCCCTTATTACCCAGCTGTCCCTGATAGTCCCGTTTTAAGGTATGGGTGAAATATCCAATTTTTTCTTTCTTGTTGCTCACTTCAACCTTCCAGTCTCCATATAAACAATCAATTGAAATACCCCAAGCATCAAACTAGGGTGCAATCGATTTCGTCACTTCCGCCTTCTTCCCCAGGCGATTCCAGGGGCAGTGTCAGGCCAAGCGCGGCAGTTTTAAATTAACGAATATTCCGTTGTTACTGAAGCATATGCACCAAGACCCGAACGGATCGGTTCCCTTTTATATCTAGTTTCAAGATATTTAAAGTACCCTGTTACGTGACATTTGGCCTTTAAGGATACAAGCAATTGGAAACTCTTGTGTCTGTGCGATCTTTCAATTGAAGATATAGAAGATTAGATTAGATTCAACTTTATTGTCATTACACATGTATGAATACAAGGTAACGAAACACAGTTTAGCATCCAATCAGAAGTGCAAAGGACAGCAGTGCAGTAAATACGGTAATTAACAGTATGTGCAATTTAAGCAAATATATGCAAATATATGCAGCAGTGCAGAGAGTTAAGAGTACTGTTATGTGCAAATAATGTGCAATAAGTTAGATGTAGTTATGTAGTTATGCAGTTATGTACAGGTGAGGATGGTAAAAGATGATTGTAAGAGAGTCAGCGGGGAACTAAGTTCAATAACGTGACAGCTGTTGGAAAGAAACTGTTCCTAAACCTGCTGGTTCTAGTCCGAAGGCTTCTGAAATGTCTTCTGGAGGGCAGAAGCTGGAACAGTCCATGAGCAGGATGGTTGGAGTCCCCAAGAATGCTGCGTGCCCGGCGCAGACATCTTTTCCTGTAGATGTCCTCTATAGCTGGAAGTGGAGTCCCTGTGATGCGTTGGACGGTTTTCACCACCCGCTGCAGCGCCTTGCGGTCAGCTACAGAGCAGCTCCCATACCAGGCTGTGATACAGTTGGTCAGGGTGCTCTCTATCACGCAGCGGTAGAAGTTGCCCAGGATGTCAGTTGACAGATGGTTCTTCTTCAGTGTCCTCAAGAAGAAGAGGCGCTGATGGGCCTTCTTGATCAGGCTGGTGGTGTTAACTGACCAGGACAGGTCCTCCGAGATGTGGGTCCCCAGGAATTTGAAGCTGGGGACACGTTCAACAGCTATCCCATTGATATGGATGGGGTCATGTGTCTCTTCCCTCTCCTTCCTGTAGTCCACTATGAGCTCCTTGGTTTTGCTGGTGTTAAGGAGCAGGTTATTGTCAGCGCAAGATCTATATCTATTTGGAGCTACGGTCTCAGGACTTCTACTGATCAGCTTTGGGATTGTCCTGGTGTATCACAAATTAAAGAAGATGGACAGAGCTTATCAAAAAGCGGACCCGGCGAAGCTCTCTCATCAATTCGACCAGCTGGGCAGGACTCTGACAGCGGCCAATGGAGAACTGTATAGGAAGATGGAAAACATCACGGTCACGCTAAGAACTGTCCAGGATATGATTTCAAAGCCTGGCAACGATGGATTTGGAGCACTGAATCCGTAAGAGAATGGAAAGTTTTTTTTTTCTCTGAAGTCAGTGCTATTCGACCTGTTTTTCGGCGCCCTCAGCACTCAGTCCTTCTGATGATGATATCAGTATAAATGTTGACTTTCCTCTTCACAAACATTTGGCGAACAGTATCTGAACTCCCAAGGACAACCATATGTCTGACTCACAGAGAAATCCCATCTGCCGTGCCAAGGACATGTTGCCTCTGACTTTCAGACACTAGTCATAACATCTGCTGAGAGAGATCTCTGCTGTTTCACCAGCAACTGATAACTACCACCTCTGCATCCAACACACACACATGACTGACTCATTATACTGACGAAAACAATCATTCACTGCTCTCTACTGCTGCTGTATGTTAAGTGTGATACATTGTCTGCTAATTGTGCATCGAGGGTTTTTTTTTTTCTGGTGATCATAATTTGGCTCACTTATGAGCATTATTTTGATTAACTATGTTTTTTTTCTCTCTACCTATTGTTTTGTTCCTGACCTTTGCCCTCTATTCTCCTCTGTTGACAGGCGCCTTCATGGCTCGCCGTGTCATTGGGATTCGCCTATCAGGCGTTTCCAATGTCAAGTCAAATTCCTCGTATGTTTACCTGTTGTTTACTTGTAAATGTACTTGGCAATAAACTTTATTCTGATTCTGATTCTGATTCTGTAGGTTGGTCTTGTAGGTGTTTCCCCAGACTTCTACACAGTAGTTAAGATAAGGTAGAAACAGTGAATTGTACAGTAAGAACAATGATTTATAGTCCAAGATGTGTCTTGTCTTCCCCAGTATGCCTATACATTTTGCCAACTTGACCTGGATGTGACTGATGTGAGGTTTCCAGTAGATTTAATTGTCTAGCATCACCCCCAGAAACTTATTTTCCTGTACTGTTTCTATTCTGGTATCATCTATCGTTACCATTATTTCATGATTTATTTTATAATTTCCAAACAGCATAATCTTTTTTTTTTTTTTTTTAGATTTAGAGATAATTTATTTTTGTTGAACCACTGTGTTAACTTTTTCATTTCAGTTGTGACCACCTCTAAAACCTGCTGCAAATTCTCACCAGTGCAAAGGATATTTGTGTCATCCGCAAACAAAATAAATTTCAGAATTTTTGATACTTGGCATATGTCATTTATATACAAAATAAAGAGTTTGGGTCCCAAAACTGACCCCTGGGGCACACCACAGGTGATGTCCATGAAGGGTGATTTGTGCTCACCAATTTGTACAAATTGTTGTCTGTTACTTAAATAACTTTCCGCCCAAGTCAGTCCGACCCCTCTTATCCCATACCTTTCCAGTTTCCTTAGTAGTATTCTGTGGTCAAGGGTGTCAAAAGCTTTCTTTAAATCTATAAATACTCCTACAGCAAACTTTTTTTTTTTTATCTATACAACTAGTAATTTCTTCCATAAGTTCGATCAGTGCCAAAGATGTAGATTTATCTGCTCTAAAACCATACTGGCTGTCTGTAAGGAGGTTGTGTTTTTCAATGAAATCATCCAGTCTCTTAGTGAAGATTTTTTCAAGTATTTTGGAGAATTGTGAGAGTAAAGAGACTGGCCTGTAATTTGTGAAACAATGACTGTCTCCTGTTTTGTATAGAGGTATTACTTTTGCTATTTTCATTTTGTTTGGAAATTTACCAGTTTGAAATGACAAGTTACAGATGTGGGTGAGTGGCTTAACAATTCCTTCAATTACTTTTTTCACTATTGTCATGTCAATTTCATTCCAGTCCGTTGATTTTTTTTTGTTCTTAAATTTACTCACAGTCTTGATAATTTCCTTTTCAGTAACTGCACCCAAAAAGATTGTGTTTGGATTTCTATCTTCTATTTCATTCACAGAACAACTGTTGGGTTTTTTTTTTGTTGTCACTATTGATTTTGCTAATTCAGGACCAATGTTTACAAAAAATCTATTGAAACCACTGACTACATCCTCCATATTATTTATCAACTTGCAATTTTCAATAAAATATTCTGGATAATTAGCATTCTTAGGTCGATTACTAATAATCCCATTGAGTACTTGCCATATTCCCCTTAAGTTATTTTTATTATCCTCTAATAGTCTGTTTTAATATTCTTTCTTACAGGTCCTCATTATATTAGTAAGCTTATATTTATATATTTTATATTTGATCTCAGCCTCCACGGTTCTGCACTTAATGAATTGTTTATATAATGTATTCTTCTTTTTACATGCATTTATTAACCCCTTGGTGACCCAAGAAATATTTTTCTTTTGTTGTCTGTCACTGTATTGTTTTATAGGACAGTTTTTATTGTACAATGATTGAAATATTTGTAAAAATTTATCATATGCTTTATTTATATTGTTTTCATCATAAACTATCTTCCAATCTTGTATTAATAATGCCTTTGTCAGTAAATACATAGATTCTTCAGTTCTTATTCTTTTATATTTAATATTTTTGGTATACTTTTTCTTCCTATAATCACATTGATAGACAACAAAAATCGGCAGGTGGTCACTGATATCATTCAATAAAAGCCCACTCCTGATATTATTTTCCATAATGTTTGTGAATATGTTATCTATTAGTGTGGCACTGTGTGATGTGATTCTGCTAGGTCCAGTAATTGTTGGATGTAAGCCCATACTGTACATTGTGTTGATAAATTTTTCTGTCGAAGTATGTTGTTTTGAATTCATCAGATCTATACTGAAATCCCCACAGATGAATATAACTTTATGAGTTAGTTTTGCATACATTATTTCCATCCAGTCCTTAAATAAGTCAATGTTTGATCCAGGTGTTCTATATACACAGCTCACGACCATATTCTTCACATTGTCCAGACAGATTTCTATTGTAATACATTCAAATAAATCATCCACAGTTACTGACAGATTTTCAACAACCTTGTATTTCAAGCTCTTGTCAACATAAATTGCAACTCCTCCTCCTTTTTTCACTTTTCTATTTATATAATTTAATTCATAGCCATCCATGGTAAAATCTACTCCTTTCTCTTCACTGAGCCACGTCTCTGATATTGCCACAATATTGAATGACTCTTTAAACTGATGTAAATAATCTTTAATGTTATTAAAGTTGGCATAGAGACTTCTGCTGTTGAAGTGAATCATAGAAATATTGAAATCAGATGTGACCATTGTGTTAAACTGTTCATCCGTGTAGTAACTACAGTTATTATTGATGGAGCTAAATAAATTATTATCAGGGTCTATGTTATATTCTACGTCCCGTGGGTTGTGATCCGTATATTCAAAAACTTTCAGTTCCTGTTGTTCCTGTTTGTTAATCTTTTGTTTCATGTTGTTAACTGTCTTGTAGCAGATGAGTATACAGTATAAATTCAGTGTCCTACAATTGTCTCTTGTTGCTGTGACTCCAGTTCATAACATTCATTGATATTTGTCCAGTTCCATAATATTACGGATGTTAATGACCTTGGCTTCTTCAGGTGATCCGTTTAATTTGATGCATATTTTACAGTTTGATGTCCAGGTGTTTTGAATCTTCTTCTGCTTTCTCAGGAATCTTGCTTTTCTGGCTATTTCTGCATTTTCTTTTGTGAGGTGCTCATTTATGTAAATGTTCATTCCTTTCAGTTTCCTACCTTGTTTAAGCAGCGCAGTCTTGTGTTTTCTGTTCACAAACCTCATGATGACAGCCGGTTTGTCGCCGTTTTTCCTGGGCAGAAGGTGGCAAGTCTCAATGGTGTTACAGTCCTGCTGGATTCCTTTGGACTGCATGAAGGCTGCCACTTGTTGCTCCGTGGATTCCTCTTCCAGCGCGTCGAGCCTCCCTCTGCTGTCTGCGGTCACCGCTCTCGCATACCGATCTTGGTTTAATATGGAGCCCCGTGATGATCATGTCGTTCACCTGGGTGTTCTGCTCTAGTTCCGACACCCTGCTCTCCAGATACGCCAGCCTCTTGTCCTTCTTGGCGTTCTGGATCCGCAGCACTTTCACCTCCTCAACCAGGTCCAAAATGTTTCTTTGCTGCAGCTTAACATGAGAATGAGTTTAATAAAAGGATGAATGAGAGAAGTTGAAGCATTTTCCTTTCGCATATATATATATTTCTTAGATCACAGCAGGAAAAGAACCTTAAATTTTGAGACTGATCCATTAAGTAATTGAAGGTACAAAATTAATTAAAACTAAGTTTAATATAAGTGTCTGTTAGGACTGGTGCTTATTTATTTTGTTTAGCGAATGCAGGAGTGAGGGTTTAACGCTGTCCCCTTTCACACCCACTATTAAATAAAATAAATAATTCCTGTACCATCCATCCATCCATCCATCCATCCATCCATCCATCCATCCATCCATCTTCTACCGCTTAATCCTTTACAGGTCGTGGGGGGGCTGGAGCCTATCCCAGCATCTTTGGGCAAGAGGCAGGGTTCACCCTGGACAGATCGCCAGTGTAATTAAATCAAAATGTAAAATCAGTTAAAAATATGAAAAATCTGAAAGAGTCCAGAATAAAATAAACCCTTTGAATAATAAAACCTGGTAAAAACAATTAATTAATTTGTGGGTAAATGTCTAAAAAGCCTTGATGGTGAGATTGGGGAAAAGGGATGATTAATAGCTGGTCTTCTCCATCGAGGCTCCCCTTTCATGGGAAAAAGGGAAGAAGCGGGCGATGCGGGGTAGCCGACTCTCGAGGCTCCGTCTTCTTTCTTCCATTCGCTGGACCCGTGGTCTGCGAAGCCATCTGCAGGGGAGAGGAAGGTGAGAACAGCCCTTGAAGTGGAGACCTCAAATCCGGAGAAATCTTGCAGCCCCGGCTTCCTCTCACTCCTCTGTGGGGATGATGTAAGGTGGCAGGCTGGGAGCGCAGCCAGTTGTGGTGTCTTCACTTCCCTTTTTTGGTTCACCCAAAGTGCTATTTTCCCTTCTTGCTGCAGAAGATTTGTAGCTGTTAAAAACTGAAGAGATGAGATGGTAGTTGATCCATTCCCCTGTGGCGGTCCCCGTGTCTTCAGTCTTCTGCTGTGGGATGATGGAGGTCTTGGAAGTCCACTGAAAATGAACATTTTGGGGCTTTCGGGCTTGGTCTTTATACTCTTTCAACACTCAGTTGTGATTGGCCTGCAATCTCACCATAGGCTTCTTGGCTTCTTATGATTGGCTTAATGTTAACTTTTATATAACAATTACCTCATTCTGCACATGTTTTACCCCCCCCCCCCCCAATTCCAGTAAAGCCATGTGCTTGTTCATGCACCCAGCTCATGGCTGTCTGGCTTTGCTTATCTCATCATTTTCCATTACCAAAATACCTCAACTTGCTGTTCCAACCAACTTTCACTTCCTCATTATCATATGCTTTTCCAACATTTCACAATCTGACCCCACACAAACCTTCCTTTGTGCAGTTAAAATGTACATACAATCACACAGTTTGATTGCATTCATTATTTCTGTTGATTACATACATCTTAATCAATGAGTATACATATGCTTTACTGATTACATAAGATATTACATTTCATGGCATATGCTCTTGATATTGCTTTGCATTCAGTTCTACGATTCACCAGCCATGTCTGCTCCCATCTTTCCTGACCACAGGAGTGTGGGCCTTCTGACAGTTCCGTGACCCCTGCTGACCTCCCTGTGATGTTTTCTGTATTCTTCGGCCACTTGAAGCAGGATTCCCCATTTTCTTTTCATAGGGGGTATATCGGTATGATTGGGAGGGTCTGCTGCTTTCAGCCTTCTTGCTGTGGCTGGGGTCATGTCATGGGGTACTCGAACAATATATATGCTGTACATCAAAAGTGAACTATACATGTATTCATTTAGTATGGCACTCAGAATTTTTACAATAAACCTTTGTATTTTTTGCAGATGTGTCTCCACTTTTATTTTATGTGTGAAGGTTACCACCAAGTGACATAAATGAAATATGTCACTTGGTGACAGAAAAGCTGTCTAAGAACAATCCAGCAGTTTGAGAAATCTGCTGGTTTTGGGTTGGTGTAAGTCTGCCAACAGAATTATGAGCCACAAAGCAGTTTGTGTTAAAATGTTAAATCCCATTAAACCCTGAGTCAGGGGTGTCTAATCATGTGCCATGGAGGGCCGGGACCCTGCAGGTTCTCTCTTCTACCCAGTCTCTTCAGCAGGTGTTCTCACTGATCAGCAGTCAGTGGAAGAAATTCAGTGGAATCTGCTGTTGAACACACTGGTTGGAGGTATAGCCTGTGGGGTCTTGGCCCTCCATGGCACATGATTGGACACCCTTGCCCTAACCCATTATTAGAAAATACAGATGCTAATATGGCCCAGAATTCCTCCATATACTGGTACTATCACTAAAGTGTGCAGTGTCTTCTGCACTGGCACATCCAACAATGCGGTCTTCAGTAAATAAAATAATTGTTTTTGGTTACTTTTTCTTAAAAATGAGCCATTATTTTCAAAGTCTCTGATAAATGGTTTGTACTGTTGACTCTTTTCAAACCAGTGTCTTAACAGACAAAATAGAAAATCATGATGCAAACATATAAGTCACTAAATTGTTTATTACAATCATCAGCAAATTCCAGATTATTTGGAATGTGCAAAATTCAAACTGTTAAAAAAAAACAAAAACAAAAAACTTAGAATGGGTCACACACACCAGCCACGCTGCCTCACTGAGAAGCAAATGGATGTGCCGCTCACACTGGTCCCGGTTCAGCAGATCTTCAGCCTGCATCTCTGTAAATAGTGACGCAAGGTCCGGTTTGGGGTGGATCGTTTTCCTCTTGCCTAGACAAAAGACAGAAATGGGTGGTGGTTAATTAAAGCAAGTTTAAAACATATTTGAGAAATACACTTGTTGCTAAAAGCCAGTGGTGAAATGTGACAAAGTACTTCGTTGTTGTATTTAACCACAATTTTCATGTAGCTGCGCTTCAGTAAAGTAGATTTTACAAGGGCTGGGTTTTGTTTAAAATCATTTGTTTTTAGTGTGGCCTCAGCAATCAGAATGAGTTGATACCTTTAGTTGAATGGAATCTAGCACTTTAACTGAGGGTGTGCATCCCCCGAGTGTGGAGTCACTCAGTCAAGGTATGTAGTTTTTAATCGGTAAAAGTTTAGCCACCGCTCTGTCACCGCTGTGTCTCCCTGGCTTCAGGTGTGGTGGTGTTTCGTACTTGTATTAGTAAAATATAAAAGGAAGCACTACAATTTGTCTCAAATATTTGTAATTTATCCTGTTACTGCATGAGTTTATTGACGATAGACTATAAACTACACATATAAACTAAATCATAATGGTGACTGAATAACTTCCATTCCCCAAAGTGCAAGATACACTATTATGAATATAACTCATAAAGGATCACACAAGTGATCTGATTAAAAATAAACAAACAAAACACAAAACAAGCAGTTTATTTTACAGTGGCTACTATTGGTTGTGCCATTGATTTTCAATTATTCTGTAATTAATATTCACACAATCAAATAAATCTCAGTTCAGTCCCTTTCATATTAAGTGGAAATTGTGCTACTTTAAATTTGGCACTTTACCTTAAAAAGCAAAGGATTTGAATACTTTGTCCACCACTACTAAAAAAAAATAATGGGATGTGCAACTTACCACTCATTACACATTGCTGTGTTGTGCCAAACGTTGCCAGTGTCACAGCAGATGCTGGTCAGACTCGACAACGAAAATGCACACAATTTAAGTACATGCACAGCACGAAAGTGCAACGTAAAAAAAAAACACCTTTTTAACCAGGATTACAACTAGCTTATTTCATCAGATATTGTCAACATAATCACAAAATACAAGGATAGCACAGAGTTAGCATTGACAGCTAACTAGCTAGCTCATTGTTTGCACAAGAGACAACTTTGTAATCTGTTCAAAGTGAACTTTCCACTGCTGGGATAAATAATGTAAAAGATGCACAATATCACATCATATCATATCACATCACTCACCATCTTCTATATCCTAATATCACGGCTTTCAACTGCAGAAGTTGGGTGCTCCCGCGACCGTAAATTCATTTCGGGTGGCTCCGTCTACTTCCCTTTGGATTCTTTCATCAGCCGAAAGGCACGGAAAACTCTGCTGGACCACAGTGTTGATTTCTGTGGGTCTGATTTCTGTGAAGCCATTCTATCGTTGTTGTTTATAATGACACTTGGTTGCTGGCTGGCTCACGGACGAATCTTTGCAAATGATTCTGTAAACTCAGCCTCAAACGTTGCTCTCATGACATTATGCCCGGACCAATCAGTGGCCTGCAGTGTTTTTACGTCGCATTTTCGGGTCGGTATGGCACGGTGAGAAAAAAAAATCCCAAAAATCGGGACGGTAACCGTTACAGTCCCTAATAGAAAAGCATACAAAGCATACCAAACCGAACTGGGCCAAACTGACACTAGTGGAAAAGGGCCATTAGAGATGGTTCTTTTGTTACAAGACTGTATATGTGTGTGTGTGTGGGTGGGTGTGGGTGTGTGTGTGTTCAAGGATAGATGGGGAGACACCTTTAATGCAAACAGTCTTTCAAAAGATGGGCAAATCATGTGAGGTAGCCACTATCCACCCACTTTTATACACTCAGATTATTGTAGACACAGCCATTCTCTCTCAGGTATATGGTTAATGTGTATCTGGAAGAGAAGTGAAAAATACAGTGCATCTGGAAAGTATTTGCGGCGCTTCACTTTTTCCACATTTTGTGCTGCAGCCTTGTTCCGGAAAGGATTAAATTAGTTTTTCCTCAAAATTCTGCACACAATACCCCATAATGACAACGTGAAAAAAGTTTTTTTTAGATTTTTGCTAATTTAATGAAAATTTAAAAAAAAATAAGAAATCACATGTACATAAGTATTCACAGCCTTTGCCATAAAGCTCATAATTTAGCTCAGGTGCATCCTGTTTCCACTGATCGTCCTTGAGATGTTTCTACAGCTTAACTGGAGTCCACCTGTGGTAACCTCAGTTGACTGGACATGAGTTGGAAAGGGACACACCTGTTGATATAAGGTCCCACAGTTGACAGTTCACGTCGTGGCCCAAACCAAGCATGAAGTCAAAGGAATTGTCTGTAGACCCCCAAGACAGGATTGTCTCAAGGGACAAATCTGGGGAAGGGTACAGGAAAATTTCTGCTGCTTTGAAGGGTGCCAATGAGCACAGTGGCCTTGATAATCCGTAAATGGAAGAAGTTCAGAACCACCAGGACTCTTCCTAGAGCTGACCAGCTGTCTAAACTGAGCGATCGGGGGAGAAGGGCCTTAATCAGGGAGGTGACCAAGAACCCGATGGTCACTCTGTCAGAGCTCAGCGTTCCTCTGTGGAGAGAGGAGAATTTTCCAGAAGGACAACCATCTCTGCAGCAATAATTCCTGTACCTTATTACAGTATTTTATTAACTATCTAATAACGCAATACATCTCTGCTGGAGTCCGAGTCCCACCCTATGCAGGACATACTGAACGCAATGAGGAGCTCATTTAGCAGTAGACTACATCATCCTAGGTGCGTGACCGAGAGGTTTCGCAGGTCCTTCCTACCTACGGCTGTCAGACTGTATAACCTAAGCAGGGCTGCTTGCAGAGATAGCAAAAAAAAGTGATGATCTAATAGCATTGAATGCAAAAGACGCAACAGACTTACACAAATGGTCCCCTCCAGTATGCAACTAGGACAATATCAGTCGCTACGGAGGGTGACAATATGTATGGGTACATATTCATACCATGTAGGGTAACTAAATAGACGGTTATGCTGTTTAGTCCATCTAGCTACAATGCTCCGCACTGTGTATATATACTTATATACAGTATTACTGCACAAAAAAATAAAGGGAACACTTTGACAACACATCAGATTTTAATGGGAAAAAAAAGCTGGATATCGAAATTGTGGCAGGCTAGTCCAGCTTACTCAGATTAAAGGAACACTTTTTAATTTGATTCCCACTCTGTCTGCAGTCTTCATGTCGAAGTGTCCTTGAGCAAGACACTGAACCCCCAGTTGCTCCTGGTGGCCAGGCTAGCGCCTGTGTGTGTGTATGGCAGCTCTGCCGCCATCAGTGTGTGAATGTGTGTGTGAATGGGTGGATAGCAGGATCTGTAAAGCGCTTTGGTCATCCAGAGATGAGAAAAAGCGCTATATAAGTGAACGCCATGTATAAAACTGATATTTGACTGAAATAACCACAATAAAAGAGATTTGATGGATTGTTTTAATTGATTGTGATTTTTTTAGCAGTTTACTTTGCAAAATGAAACAAACTAATTAAAAATATTCTATATATACTGTTAATAGAAAAACTGCATTTCAGTGAAGCAGCTTTTTGAAAAAGATGATTTTTTTGCCAGATAATTCCAAAATAAACTTTCATATATTTATTATACAAGAGTGAAACATTTTAAACCTGATGTGATATTGATGATTATAGTTTTTAAAAATTAAATGACAAATCCTGATTTTCTAATTTACTGAGATGGTCCAACTGAGATGAAGCTGTGTTATGGGTGGCGGTTCTGCCGTCACCCACAGTATAAAGGGCCGATGCGGAAGAGGTACGGTCTCTCCGACCACCTCTCTGCCTAGCAGGAGCGTCTGTATGTGCTCAGTGAGTCTGTTAATAAAGTCCTGTTCAGTTCACCACTCGCCTCATTATTGTGCCACGTTTTACGGACATAACACATATGTCCCCCAAAGATCAGAACGACAGCCATAAATCAGCTTTTAGAGGATTTTTTCATGAGTTCATAACTTTTTTGTCATAAATCTGCAACGTTTTTCTTGTAAATTTGTGAGGTTTTTTTCCCCTCTTTTGTCCTAGTTATTTCAGTGCAGATCTTTATTAAAATTTCTTTGAAACGAATGTTGGTGAATAACAGCCATTGTTCTGCAGGTGGCGCTGTTCCACCACAGTCTGACCTTCCTCACCTTCATCTGTTTCCTTTGATCAGGTTTTTCCTGCTGAACTTCCTGGTTCCACATCTGAATGAATTAGTGATGGGAATTCCGGCTCTTTTTAGAGAACCGGCTCTTTCGGCTCGGCTCACTAAAAACAGCCGGCTCTTTCGGCTCCCAAGCGGCTCTTCAGGTTGTTTTGTTGCTTTAATTTATTAATTTAATTTATTATCAACAACAATAAAAAATTATGCACAAAATTAATTACTAATGTAAAAAATGTTTTTTATTTATATATGTTTATTATATAAATATGCTTTTGTTTATTCACTCCACATAAAATGTAAAAAGTAAATTATAAAATTCAAAAACCAACTATTTACAATTCAACTTATAGCTCTTTAAATTTTCAGCTTTTTCCTTTTAAACAAATTTAAAGTGAAACAACACAAAACACTGCAAACCAGTGTTTGAGCAGCTCTTCTGCTAAGTTCTCAGAAGTGTGTTTGTCGCTGAACTCAAAACAATCCAGAAGACAGGACACCATTTTATAATTTTCAATAAAGTGACACATTACTGACAAGAAGGATGTGGTGGTTTGGGATGTCCAGCTGTCAGTCGTTAGACAGACTGCTGTCGCTTTTTTAACCCTCTCTTGCAGTGATGCACGTTCTCTGTCATATAGGCCTGGGATGATTTTTTGGGAGAGTGTTTTCCTGCTTGGAATTGCATACATTGGATTGAGTGCATGAATAAACTTCCTGAATCCTTTATCATTCACAACTGAAAATGGTTGGAAATCAAGTGCAATCATTTTTGCCAGTTCTTCATCAATTGAGTTCTGTCTTGCTGGGAAAACAGACTTCTGCAAAAACTGTCTCATAGAGCTCTGGGTTGTAGGTTTAGCAGCAACAGTTGCAGTAGAGACAGTGGCACCTTCATTAATATCACACTCAACTGACTGTGTTTTATCTTCCCATTGCACTGCTGGGTGGACAGTTCTCAGGTGCCTGTGCAGGTTGTTGGTGGAGCCGGCTCTATATGATATTCTTTTCTGGCAGACTCTACACTCTGCCTTTGTATTGTCAATAAAATTGAAATGGTTCCAGATTTTGCTTCTTTTCCTGGTGTCACTCATTTTCTTTACTATACCTTTCTAAATGTGTCGATGTCATCTCTTCTTGTTTCCCCTGGCTCTCTTTCTCTCTCTCCTCCTGCTCTGCTCGTGTGCTACTGCACTGCTGCTGTGAGTGTAACTACCGCCCCTCCCCCCTCAGCGCAAACACAAGGCAGGCACAAACACATATTGACCAATCACGTGCGGCTAGAAGAGAAAAAAAAAGTGAGAGCGAGAGGGTGAGAGAAAGGAAAAAAAAACAACACGGCTCCCAATAAAGAGCCGGCTCCCGTCGTTCACTTCAAAGAGCCGGCTCTAAGAGCCGTTTCATTCGCGAACGACCCATCACTAGAATGAATGAATGAATGAATGAATGAATCTCCTGGTTAACAGGAGAGGATCTTCAGAGAAAAAAGTGGACATGCTGAAGTTGTGCGGCTGTAAATGCTTTGAAAGTTGCAGCTGTCCTCGGTGGGAGTTTCTCCTCCAGTTTTACCCGCAGCTGGACGTTCATTAAAGGAGGAATAATCAGAGATGGCAGCCAGCGAAGGTGAGCTGAGCTGCTGACGTTTCTTTGTCAAGATGGCTCCTCTAAACAGGATTGTTAAGGAAATATTAGCGCAGGTAGAGGGTAACTTTACAGCAGAACAGGAGCTCAGATTTTTACTTCAGAATTCCACTTCACTGAATAGTTTTATTGTAGAATAATCATGACTACATGAACACATTTATGAAGGAAAAACTGATTTTTTCTACGTTTTTTTCTATTCTAGAAAGAGTTGCTCTCTACTTTGCATTTTTTTTAAATTTGTGACTTTTTTCCCACATTTATTTGCATTTTTTCTCATAAAATTTCAGCTTTTTTCTTGTAAATTTGCAGCTGTTTTTTTCTAGTAATTTTTAACATTTTTCCTTCATAAATTCATGAGTGAACTGTAAGTGTGATAGTTTGTTTTTAGGGAGCAGCATCTCAATTTCGTTGCATTGTTTATTAACAATGGAATGACAATAAAGGCACTTTGACTTTGACCTAATTAGTCATTTTTTTTCCTCATAAATTTGCTTTTTTTCTGGCAAATCTGTAACCTTGAATAAATGTAGTACCATTTTAATAAAATTTGTTCCCTTTTTCCACACAAACTTAGACCTAAGTTTTTTACTTTTTTTCTATTCCACTTGCAACTTTTTCCCTCATAAATTTTCGACATTTTTCTTGACATTTGCAGCTGTACTTTCACTAGTTAGGGATGTTTTCCTCTGTGTCAGGCTGAGGAAAATCATGCAAACTCCACCTGACAGTAGAATTTTGTGAAAAAGCATCCTTGATGCTGAGAGCAGCCAACAGACTGCATAACACAGGGGTCTCCAACCTGCAGCTCTGGGGCCACATTCTGGTCTGTTGCCCTAAACTAGTGGATCCATTAAAATGTCAAAAAGTAAATTTACAAGGTAAGAACTTAATCATTTGTGAGACAAGTCACAAATTAGGTGTGTCCTAAAACATGAAATGGTACGGAATATTCTGTACCCGTCTTGCCAGCTGTCAGTTTTATGTCAACAGCCTCTGTCTGCATGTTCCATACATCTATATGACATAACTGTCCTACCGGCCCTGACTGCGGTACCTCCGTCATTAGTCGCAGTCCACACTTAGCATGTTCTGTATGTGACGGGAATAAATGCAGTTGCAATTATTAATAAATAAATATAATAAACAAAGGAACATACCAGAACATTGTCAGTTGTGAGCCAGGTTGTGTTTGTTAATTAAGCCGGGCAGTCAGTGTGCCGTGGCCACAACTTGCATGCAGCTGATGCCAGTGTGTAAAATGCCGAGCAAGGTGTGACGGATAAAACACAAAAAGCATATTAGTTTTTTCCCCGGATGGTCCGGTTTAGAAAAAATCCTTAATAAACAAACTGTCTCTGAAATGTGTAGCAGGCAGGACCGCTAGAATCCCATACGGAACATTACATATCTATGGAACATGTACATAAGGCACTTGGGACTGCAAGCTAGCAGGACCGCTAGCATCCCATACGGAACGCTACGTATCTACAGAACATGTCTGTAAGGCACTTGGGAATGTCAGCAGGCCGGACTGCGAGTTAGCAGGACCTAAGAACATGTATGTAAGGCAGGAACATTGGGTACAGAACATGATCGGTGTACGGAACATGTATGGAACATTCCATAACATTCTGTCTTGTAGTAATGTTTCACAAATTACATGAATAATGTCACAAATATGATAAAATGTGTAAAGTTGTAAAAAAAAACCTAATTATTTGGCCATTGTGAAATAATCTGGTCTGTTTCTCTGTTTCCTTCTTTCATGAACCCAGGAAGAAGCAGATCAAAGAGTATAGATCTACCTTACAGTAGGAGACCCGTTACTTCCTTTATTGTCTTATTTCCTTGCCTATGTTCACGATTTTTTGAATGAATTTATATAAATGTGCTTTTGATGAGCTGACTGGGTTTTAATTCTCTAACAGACTTCAGGATTGTTCTTGTTGGGAGAACTGGAGTTGGAAAGAGTGCAGCAGGAAACACCATCTTAGGAAGAAAAGCTTTTATAGCATCATTAAAGGCATCGTCTGAGACAAAAGAGTGTCAGAAGGAAACAGGAGAGCTAGATGGTCAAACACTGACCGTGGTCGATACTCCAGGGCTGTTTGACACTGCGTTCCCTCAAAAGAAAGTGATGGAGGAGATTGGTAAATGCATCTCCTATTCTGCTCCTGGTCCTCACGTGTTCCTCGTTGTGATCCAGGTGGGCAGATTCACCAAACAAGAAAAAAAAACAGTGAAAATCATCCAGAAGATGTTTGGCAAAAAGGCAGCAGATTACACCATGGTGCTGTTCACCCGTGGAGATGATCTGATTGAAGATGAAATCACTATAGAAGCGTCAATCCGTGGAAACAGAGCGCTACAGGGATTCATCAGGGAGTGTCAGGGAGGACTTCAGGTGTTCAACAACAGAAACAAGGATCGAGCTCAGGTCAAAGAGTTAGTGAAGAAGATAGAGGAGATGGTTCGGAAAAATGGAGGGCAGTACTACACACACAAGTTATTCACAGAAGCCGACAAAGCCATAAGAGAAGAGATGGGGCGAATCGAGAAAGAAAATCTTCATATGGACAAAGAAGAAGTGAGAAAAAAGGCAGAAAATAACAACTCCTTCATCAGGAAACTGGCTGCTGTGATTTCAGCTACTGCTGCTGGAGGTGCTGCCGCAGGAGCAGCAGAGGGGGGTTTTCTGGGTCCAGTGGGGGCAGCAGTGGGAGATGGGGCAGGAGTGGTGGTGGGAGGTATAGCAGGAGCGGTGACTGTGGCCAAAACGGACTGTGTCATACAGTGACACTGTTTACATGCTCATGAGTAAACCGATTATAATCAGCTTTCTGGAGTTACCTGATTATTCAAACTGTCATATAAACAGAGTAATCCGATTACCTTTATCAGTGAAAGGCGATTATCAGTTTATGAGAATACGGATTAACACACCTATTATTATACCACTGGGAGATCAGTGAGATTAACAGGCACACTCAACGATCTCATTGATATTTTGGTGATCATTCAATGATCTCTCAGCAGTCTTTCAGTGAGCGCCAAATTTTTCCACCACAAAGGCAGAGATGGCAGAGAGATCAGTGAAGGATCACTGGGTGTTTAATAAAAGACCAAGAGAGTTCATTGAAAGATTGGTAGGATATCGGTGAGGTCATTGAGCACTCCATGAGAGATTGCTGAATGATTTTTGAGAGATCACTTCCCTTTGGAGATGAATAACAGATTGTTTTGAAGTGAATCAAAACTTTGAGGACCGTGGATATCATTGAAGACTCCTGAGAGATCATTGAAAGATCATTTGGAGATTTGGCCATTTTGTCACTCAGCAATCTCTCAGTGATCTCCAACCCTGTGTAGAAAATGGATGGATGATAGAAGAGATAATATTACACTTAATATTTAAGTGTATTCATTCCTCATCCAGAGATCATGTTTATAAACGTGTCATTTTAACACTAGAAGTCCCAGAAGTTGGCCCTCTTGTGGCCTCTTGTTGGTCCCCTTATGGGTTTTCTAGGTAAAAAGGCCAAATGGCCCCTCTCTGGGACTTCTTTAAGTTTGAATTTTGATGCAGTTGTAGTGAAAGACTATTAGAGAGTTTATCCACAGATAAAAGTTCAGAAACTTTTTCATGTGAAAAGTCAATGTACATCTGTATATTTCCAGGAAGCCTCTTATATTTTGCCCTGTAAATTTACATGATGTTGTTTGGTATTTATTAAGATTCATGTATTTTAATGTTTGTAACATCAAAAATAAAATGTTACATTGATCTCTGATTCCTGCATGTTTAACTGTCCTGATTGCTCTTGTTTTGAAGTGGATGTTCTACTGAGTATCATGCTGGGTTTTGGATATACTGTTCAATCTTGTGTATATGTTGATTGTGATACTTTTGCATGTTTATATCTTTTGTTGCTGTTAACTGTTATAATTGTTTGGAGTGTTTTCTTGTTTCTTTTTACATGCATCTATCTATAAATTTATGAATTCTCTGTCTGTCTGTTCCACACATACGTATCTCTTGAACTGTTCGTCAGACTGACCGAAGGTTTTATACGTGCGTTGCTGAGGTTATGAGGGGTGTGCATCCCCGAGTATGGAGTTGCTCAGTAAAATGTCATTTTTGTCAAACTTTTATCCACCACTCTCTCTTCATACCCTGGCTTCAAGAAGTGTGGGTGGGGTTTCGGATTTACTCTGTGCTGATTGGATAATACGTGGCATCAGGACCTGTCAGTCACCACAGTGTTCCCTGGACAAAACAATGAAATGAAAAATGACAAATTTGACTAGAAAAATATAATACTGAAGATTTAATGTGTAGTGAAATTAAAGGGTTTTATAGGTAATTTAATGTTGGTACACATATTAGTGTAAATATGAATGTGAGTAGGAATGAAGATTTACTTTCATCACACTCAATTGCTCGTTAGGGCACCATCCACATTTTATAGAGGTGGAAACTCTTATGAACAAAGACTTAAGCTTAAGAATTTAGTAATTGGTAAGTTAAGCCTTAGTTAATTCTATTGAATAATTCTACTGATTTGATCAGTCTCATAATAAATCCTTGTGTGAGTTCTTGTCTCTGATGATCCAGAAGATGGACATAAAATCAAACAGTAACTCCCATATGTCTTTCAGTGATTTAATAAGAAATTTCAGAATAGGGTAACATATTTGTATAACTTTAAAACAGAGAATTCACATGTATCATGGGCATCATAGACTGTTACTGAATTACTTATGAATCAAGCATTTGTGGAACCACATGAAGCCTAGTTTAATTTGTCAGTATGCTGGAATTTGGAAAACCGTAAAATAGCATTGGTTTAGAAAAGTGGATGATTGTATGAAGAAAATGATCATTAACTTTATAAAAATTTAGAAAATTTGTTTTACTCTGAAAAAGAACGTAGATTAATGAAAGACAAGATGCATTTTGAGATTCTGATGGGTGTTTGCATAAAATTAGGTTCAAAGAACTTATACCAGGAATATTCTGAAGACAAGTGTAAATTACATAACAGACTGTCAGCCACAGAAACTTTGCGTCCCCGTGGGTAGCAGGCGGGCCCACTGGATTCTGTTTCACGGGACCAGCGTGGGTCTGTGGGGAGGCTGGCAGACAGACTCCTTACCACTGTTATGGCCTCCTCCTGGGATCACAAAGGCTGGTCTCCAGCAGGCTGGGCGAGATGTTCTTTGATGCACTGAAGAAGGAATTAGTTTACAGTGCAAAGTCTCATCAGAAAGCCAAATTACATCACAGAGTCGTTTCTTCCGATGTTGGTGGTTTAAATGAATTGGTTTAAGCTTTAAACAAAATCTTCTTGCACTGTGGAGTGTGTAAATGAAGAGGCAGCTTCACGTCAGACGATTTATTACACACTCACATCTCACAAGCACAGAACAGAATGACTGGTTACAGCAAGCTCTCCTCTCAATATCCCAAGTCACCTTCACAAGCTTCAAGGCACTTCCTCATAAACAGCATGAAATTTACACTACACTTCATTCAACCCCCTCTCACCCTCTTGAGCATTGTTCTCCCATGTGTATTCATTGTCTCTGTCTGAGGTGCGAAATAACCTGACTTCCAAACCGCCCCCCCCAGTATCTTAGAACAATAGAATATCATTCCACATGCTGTTTCGGCTTCAGTCTCCTCCCATATCTGCTGTAACTGGGATTTACTGCCTCCGGGGCGCTGCTGTGCCGGTGAGGGGCTGCTGGGAGTGTGTCCGACTGCGGGTGAGCCGTGGTGGTGGGGGGGATCGCTCTGTCTGTGTGGCTGCTCTAATGAATCGTTCCCCTGGGGAGTTCCCCGTGGGGGTCTTCCACGCCGAGGGGCCCTCGCCAACAGCACTTGCTCATCCGCCACTACAAAGGCGGGTTTAAGTCTGTCTATGCCAATTTTCTCCCGTCTACCCCCTAAGTCTAGCACAAAATGCTTATCCCCTGTTTCCAGCACTCTGAACGGTCAATCATAGGGTGGGCGCAATGGAGGGCGGTGGGCGTCGTGTCTGACGAACACGAACTCCGCCTTCTTCAAAGTTTTCGGCACGAAAACACGCGGAAAACGGTGGGCCGGGCCCGGCAGTGTGCCTGTGTTTGCGCTATGCTGCAAAAGCTGAGACGGGCAGCTGTCCGGCGCTGGATTATCTGGCAGAAATTCCCCGGGCAGCCGTAGGGGCTGTGCAAAAACCAGCTATGCCGGGGAAGCTTCCAGATCCTCTTTTGGCGTGGAGCGCAACCCCAATAAAACCAACGGCAACCTGTCCACCCAATTTGCATCCGTCAGTGAAGCCCTGAGTGCTACTTTCAGTGATCTATGAAAAAGCTCGCATAACCCATTGGCCTGTGGGTTGTATGCGGTTGTGCTATGAATTGTAACACCCAGGCTGTGGGCCATCACGGACCAGAGTTTGGAAACAAATTGAGGGCCCCTGTCGGACATAATGTCCAATGGGACTCCGAAACGCGCCACCCATGCTGTTAAAAAAGTGCGTGCTATGTCTGCGGACGTGGTTGCAGCCAGTGGGACTGCTTCTGGCCAGTGCGTAGTGCGGTCCATCACTGCCAGGAAGTGCGTGCACCCCTGTGATGGTGGGAGGGGGCCCACGAGGTCCACGTGAACGTGGTCGAACCTCTTAGCCGGTACCCGAAACATCTCCAAGGGACCCTCCGTGTGTCTGTGTACCTTGGCTCGTTGGCACACCACGCAGGCTGCAGCCCACTCTTTTACTTGTTTGCGTAGGCTTGGCCACACAAACTTCTCTCCCACCATTTTGACTGACGCGCGCACTCCTGGGTGCACCAGAGTGTGAACTGACTCAAACACACGGCGGCGCCACGCGACCGGGACCACCGGACGCGGGCGTCCCGTGGAGACATTGCAGATTGGGGGGTGGCACCATCTTGCAGCACCCTGGTCTCCAGCCTTAACCCTGTTGGTCCAGACTGGAGTGCGCGCACGTCTGCATCGCTAATCTGCTCCACGGCCATGGCTGCGTAATCTATCCCCACATAGACCGGGGCCACCACGGCGCGCGAGAGGCAGTCTGCCACCACATTCAGTTTACCCGACACATGCTGAATATCGGTAGTAAACTCTGAGATCGCGCCCAGCTGTCTCTGCTGCAGGCCCGACCACGGTTCTGAAACCTTGGCCATCGCGAACGTTAGTGGCTTGTGATCCACGAACGCGGTGAAGCTGCGCCCTTCCAGCCAGAACTGGAAGTGGCGTATGGCCAGGTGGAGAGCCAGCAACTCCCTGTCGAACGCGCTGTATTTACGTTCGCTTTCGCGCAAAGTTCTGAAAAAAGCGAGCGGCTGCCAAGCCCCAGCGACACGCTGCTCTACGACAGCCCCTATGGCCACGTCTGAAGCGTTGGTGGTGAGCGCTATCCGGGCCACCGGGTCCGGATGCGCCAGCAGTGCAGCGTTTGCCAGGGCTGCTTTAACCTCCGAGAACGCCCGCTCTCGCTCCGGGGTCCATTCGACCCTATCCGCAGGTTTCTGTCTCTTGAGCGTGGCGTACAACAGTTGCATGAGCTGCGCCGCGTGGGGAAGGAAACGGTTATAAAAGTTCACCATCCCCAAAAATTCTTGCAGCACCCTGACTGTCTGAGGCCAGGGAAAATCCGCCACGGCGCGCACTTTGTCAGGCAGCGGGATCGCTCCTTCTGGAGAGACGCGGTGCCCCAAAAAATCAATCTCCCTCACACCAAACTGACATTTCGCCGGGTTGATTATTAACCCGTGCTCCTCCAACCTCTGGAAAACCATCCTGAGGTGGGTTTCGTGTTCGTCTTCAGATGCACTGGCTACCAGGATATCGTCCAGGTAGACGAACATGAACGGGAGATCGTGCAGCACTGTATCCATCGTGCGCTTGAACGTCTGTGCTGCGCCTTTTAACCCGAATGTCATGCGCAGGAACTCGAATAAACCGAACGGAGTTATTACCACTGTTTTGGGTACGTCCTCTGCGCGCACTGGGACTTGATGGTAACCGCGGACCAGGTCTATTTTGGAAAAAATGTGTGCTCTGGCGAGGTGGATGGAAAAATCCTGTATGTGGGGAATCGGGTAGCGGTCGTGTGCTGTGGCGTTATTCAACCTGCGGAAATCACCGCACGGTCGCCACGATCCCTCAGCCTTAGGGACCATGTGTAGCGGGGATGCCCATGGGCTGTTCGAACGCCTGATGATGCCCAACCTTTCCAGGTTGGCGAACTCCTTGCGCGCTATGGCCTGTTTAGCTACGTCCAAGCGCTGAGGTCTTGCAAAAATGGGCGGCCCGGTGGTGGTAATAAAGTGCTCCACCCCGTGTTTAGCGATGGCTGCCAAAAACGTCGGGACCGTGAGTGCTGGGAGCTGAGTGAGCAGTGTGTGGAACTTACCGCCTGGAGCTGTGACATTGGCTTGTGCTGTTGGCTGGGTCACTCAAGCTATACAGGGAAGAGAGTCAAAGGACAGTGCATTAACCAGATGCCTGTTAGCAACATCAACCAGTAAACCATGTGCACACAGAAAATCAGCCCCCAGGATGTGGTAATTCAGTGCTGCTACGACAAAAGTCCACTCATATGTTCGGCCGTGTAGAGATAAGATCAGTGTCCTCTCACCAAAGGTCTTAATTTCCAAGCCGTTTGCTGCCAACATCACGGGGCCGCTAGGACCTGCCAGCCGGTCGGCATAGGTCGGCAGGATGAAGCTTTTCTGTGCTCCGGTGTCCACGAGGAAACGCCTCCCCGAGCGCGCGTCCGTCAAGTAGAGCAGCTTGTTCTCTTCACTGAGGGTTGCAGCTGCTACCGACCGCTAGCCTCGGCATTTTCCCGAGCGCTTGAATTGGCACGGTGGTGCACATCTGCGTGCGTTCTCTCCGAAGTGGCGGTGGTAGAAACAGAGCGTGTCTCTCTGGCACTCCTTGGCCCCCGCTGCTGCTACCGTCGGTGGCTCCTCGCCTCCTCTGGTCGTCTCGCTGGGCTCTGCCGCTGCCGCGTTGACTGTGATCACCCTGGTGGTGAGGATGATCCAGTCTGCCTCCTGGGCTAGCGTACGGTAGTCGCGCGCGGCCAGCAATGGCGAATTGGCCAGAACCACTCTCGCCACTGTTGGAAGGTTCCGGAGGAAAAGGTGGGCAAACAGAAAGTGCCCGTCATCCGTGCCATTAACGCCAGCACCTTCTCCATCAGGTCTACGGCCGACCCATCTCCTAACTCGGTCCGCGCCAGGAGCCTCTCCGCTCTCTCACATTCCGAGAGCGTGTAGCGCCGGGTGAGTGCAGCCTTGAGCGCCTCGTATTTGTTGCTGGCTGGTGGCTGATTGAGCAGGCTCGCTACCTGCTGGGCTGTGCGGGAGTCCAGCGCTGCTACCACATGGTAGAACTTGGTGTCGTCTGCCGTTACTCTCCGGAGGGCGAACTGGGCCTCGGTGTGGTGGAACCAAGAGCGCGGGTTGTGCTGCCAGAAATCCGGTAGCTTGACTGAAACGGCACACACGTTGCTGGGGGTTCCAGTCCTGGCTGTCTGTGGAATGGCTGCTGCGTCTCTAGGGCTTCCCGACTGGGCCGGCTCCGGGGTTCTCGCCTCGTGTTCCATAATACGTCTTGGGTCACCAGTGTGGAGTGTGTAAATGAAGAGGCAGCTTCATGTCAGACGATTTATTACACACTCACATCTCACAAGCACAGAACAGAATGATTGGTTACAGCAAGCACTCCTCTCTATATCCCAAGTCACCTTCACAAGCTTCAAGGCACTTCGTCATACACAGCATGATATTTACACTACACTTCATTCAACCCCCTCTCACCCTCTTGGGCATTGTTCTCCCATGTGTATTCATTGTCTCTGTCTGAGGTGCGAAATAACCTGACTTCCATAGCACGGTGATTTAAAGAAAAAAAGAAGAAGAAAAAAGAGAAAAATGAATTTTAAAGAAAAGAAACAGGATTTACACAGAGCATGACAGGCTCTGGGCCCTTCTTAAAAAGATAGGAGAATTGGAGAGCAGAGAAAGCTGCTCACAGCTTGAACAATGCCCCAGAGCAGACTCTGAACAAAGAGCAATAAAACTTAAGTTTTCTCTAGTGTTGCAGGGTGCTCCCTAAACTTCATGAGACCTGAGGTGGCCCAATTATATTTGAGCTTCTTCCAACAAGAATCATAAACTCGACCTAAAAAGGGGAATGCAATGAAGCTTTGAGCTCTATTGGTCAGTAAAAGTGCAGCTATGGACTCCTGCAGAGTGAGGAGGGGAAGAGACATTTCATCTGAGAAGTGAGATCCTCCTCAAGTATGTTGCTGAATAAAGCATAAAGTTGCCGTGATTGCGTAGATCCAAAGGATAATTCGCCATATGTGGATGTAACAGTATATGAACTAGAAAAGCACTCGGAGAGCGCAGACCTCCGCCAAGCGCTACAGTTCCCCCTATACAGTGTTTGTGTGTACGTTTTCAGATTCCTTGACCATGAAAACATATGACTAGCAATTGGATTGACAATGATATGATTAGTGGTTCAGTAGTTATTCACGAAAATGACATTTTCCGTAATGGCGGCCACAGTTCCCCCCATACAGTGTTTGTGTGTATGTTTTCAGATTCCTTGACCATGAAAACATATGACTAGCAATTGGATTGACAATGATAGGATTAGTGGTTCAGTAGTTATTCAGGAAAATGGCATTTTGAGTAATGGCGGCCACAGTTCCCCCCATACAGTGTTTGTGTGTACGTTTTCAGATTCCTTGACCATGAAAACATATGACTAGCAATTGGATTGACAATGATAGGATTAGTGGTTCAGTAGTTATTCACGAAAATGGCATTTTCCGTAATGGCGGTTTTCTTCTGGACGGTGATCGGTGACGTTGTACCATTTTCAACAAAGCCTGAAAGTTTCATCGAAATCCGTCCAAAACTTTTTGAGTTATCTTGCTAACCAACAGAAAGACAGACAGACAGACAAACCCCGGCAAAAACATTACCTCCTTGGCAGAGGTAATAATTAATAATTATGATCAGGTATAAAAATTATTTAATTTATATTAAGATATTGGAACCGGAGATGAATTCTTGGTTCCTATACACCGGAAACGTTAATAACACTCGTGGGGCACCAGCTTCTATCTCTAAGAAGCAATTTAATCTTTAATTTCACTTTATACCTGTTTAATCACTTAATAATTTAATTAATAATCAGTCTCAAAATTTTAGTGAATTCAATACTGGGGACTTGAATCAGACTCAGAATGAAATAAATTCTCAACAACTTCTTTCATTTTCACATATTCCATCCATCCATCTTCTACCGCTTTTCCGGAGGTCCGGGTCACAGAGGCAGCAGTTCAAGCAGAAAAGCCCAGACTTCCCTCTCCCCAGCCACCTGCTCCAGCTCTTCAGAGAGGATACAAAGGCGTTTCCAGACCAGCTGGGAGACATAGTCTCTCCACCGAGTCCTGGGTCTGCCCCGGGGTCTCCTCCCAGTGGGACGTGCCCGAAACACCTCAAGTGGGAGGCGTCCAGGAGGCATCCTGATCAGATGCCCATACCACCTCAACTGATTCCTTTCAATGTGGAGGAGCAGCGGTTCTACTCTGAGCCTCTCCCGGATGGCTGAGCTCCTCACCCTATCTCTGAGGGTGAGTCCAGCAATCCTACGGAGAAACCTCATTTCAGCCGCTTGTATCCGCGATCTCGTTCTTTCGGTTATTACCCAAAGCTCGTGACCATAGGTGAGAGTAGGAACGTAGATTGACTGGTAAATTGACAGCTTTGCCTTAGAACTAAGGTCCCTCTTCACCACAACAGACCGGTACAACGTCCGCATCATTGCAGATGCTGCTCTGATCCGTCTGTCAATCTCTCGCTCCATTTTCCCCTCACTCGTGAATAAGACCCCAAGATACTTAAACTCCTCCCCTTAGGGCAGGAGCCTGTCCCAAACCCAGAGAGGACAATCCACCTTTTTCCGGCTGAGGACCATGGACTCGGACTTGGAGGTGCTGATTCTCATCCCAGCCGCTTCATACTCAGTGGGAAACCGTCCCAGCAAGAGCTGTAGGTCATTGCTGGATAAAGCCAACAGGACAACATCATCTGCAAACAACAGAGATGAGATCTTGTGGTCACCAAGCATGACACCCTCCATTCCCTGGCTGCACCTAGAAATCCTGTCCATAAAAATTATGAACAGGATCGGTGACAAAGGGCAGCCCTGGCGGAGTCCAACTTTCACTGGGAATGAGTTCGACCGAGTGTTGGCAATACGAACCAAACTCTCACAACAGTCGTACAGAGACAGAATTGCTCGTAACAATAAGCCTGATACCTCATACTCCCGAAGCACCCCCACAAAAAACCAAGAGGGACGCGGTCAAATGGCTTCTCCAAGTCCACAAAACACATGTAAACTGGTTGGGCAAACTCCCCTGAATCCGCAAGGATTCTCGAGAGGGTAAAGAGCTGGTCCGATGTGCCACGGCCAGGACGAAAACCACATTGCTCCTCCTGAATCCAAGGTTCGACCAACGGCTAGACTCTCCTCTCCAGTACCTTGGCATAGACCTTCCCAGGGAAGCTGAGGAGTGTGATCCCTCTAAAGTTGGAGCACACCCTCTGGTCCTCTTTACTGAAGACACAAACCGCCACCCCGGTTTGCCATGCCAAAGGCACTGCCCCCGACCTCCACGCAATATTGCAGAGGCGTGTCAACCATGACAGCCCAACGATATCCTCAGTTGAAGTCAACGGCACCCCATCTGCACCATACACAGTGTGGACAGGGAGCTGCTTTCCCCTCCTGAGCCGCTGGACAGTTTGCCAGAATCTCTTCGAGGCCGACCGAAAGTCTTGTTCCATGGCCTCACCGAACTCCTCCCATACCCGGGTTTTTGCTTCAGCAACCACCCGAGCTGCATCCGCTTGGCCTGCCGGTACACCTCAACTGCTTCAGGAGTCCCACAAGCCAACCAAGCTTGAGAGGACTGCCTCTGACCGACACCTAATCCACATAGCACCGGACCCCCATGATCCCTCCTGCAGGTGGTGAGCCCACTGGAGGGCGGACCCATGTAACTCCTTCGGGCTGAGCCCGGCCAGGTCCCATGGGTGGAAACCCAGCCACCAGACACTAGCCATAGAGCCCCTCCCCCAGGCCTGGCTCCAGGGTGGGGCCCGGCAGGGTACACTCAATCCTTGATCTAGAATTTATCATGAGAGTCCGTTGGATCGTTCTTAGTCTGGCCCTTCACCCAGGACCAGTTTGTCTTGGGTGACCCTATCAGAGGCAGATTGCCCCAGACAACATAGCTCCTGGGATCACAGGGGCACACAACCCCCCCCCCCCCCCACCACCACCACCACCACCACCACAATAAGGTGACGATCCATGAGGGGGATTTTCATTTATTTTTATTTCATTTGTTTATAGAGTGTATAGCATTAAGCTAGTTTGCAACTCTTGTCTTTGGATGGGCTTTAGAGAAAAGAAACAGAAAAAAGAGAAAAAGATGAAGAAAAAACAAAATGAAAACAGTATAAACATTATCCACATACATCAATGCAAACAAAATTATAAATACACAATATAAAAACCTGATTCACATATTTATTAAATGAAATGATGATTAACAGACATTGCAGTGTTTTCATTAACCATGAAGTTACTCTTGTAAAATGATAGATTAACAATGTCAATATTTGCGGAACCAGGGCTAACTGTGAAACAAATTTAGATCAGTTTGAGTTAACAGATTATGGAAACAATGCAAATTTATGGAGATAGTTTTACTAATTATATGAAAAGTTCTGGATTACTCTTAAGAAAATAAAAATGGAATTTTAATGAAAAGAGGAGTTATGTTAATGGATCCTTAATTTGCATTGGATTAGATATCAAATTATTATCGAACCTCAGACGTTTAACTCAGCAGATGAATAAATATGCAGCTCACGTGACTGGCATGATGGTTGAAGTTGAAAATCCCTCTGCGTTGTCCTGTAGTTCTTAGATGGCTCCAAAGATCAGAATATTTGACCAGCAAATATTCTTTGACGAGGGATGAGATTGGTATGTTTGATCCCAATGGTTGAAATCCAGCCGAGGTGTGCTGATTCCTTCAGCTGTGCGTGATCGTGGGGGAGCTGCGTCTTCTCTCCTCTTCGTTGGCAAGTGGCTCCCCAGAGGCATTGGATAATAATTAAATATATCTAATCTGATCTCAAATTAAAAGAGTTTCAGACTTTAGATAAGAGATATTCTGGTGTGGGATTGGTCAATAAAAATATTATAAAAATAAAGTCAAGATTAAAGCTTATATTAAATTGAAAATGGTGGTTTTACATAAAGTTTAACAGGGAAAAAAAAGTGATAGAAATAAACGTCTAGAATTGGAGTTTATAACTCCGGATTAGAATTTGAGCTCGAAGGAAAAAGAATCAATTCCCAGCCTTTTAAGAGGAAAGAAAAACATTAAAATACATAGTTACAAAACACAAAGTTAGGAGTTAACTGCTCTGTGATCGTCGAAAAGCAACACGTGGGAGAAGTCTTCTTTGTTCAAACAGTGAAGTCCCTTTGTTCTCCCAAAAAGATCTCTGTCTGCTGTGTAGACGAAGTGAACAGGACAAAGGACAAGAGACAAGAGAGGGAAGTGAGGGCGTTGTTTCCTTTTATAGCTTCAATCAAGCTTTTGCGGGCTTCTGGGTTGACAGGAACTCAGACCAATAGCCATCCTTCGTGGGTGGGCTTTATGAACTATTAGTCCAATAAACAAACAGTCTTTGAATGAGCAACACTGAGAGCTGTTGTCATGCAGAGGTTGGCTGCTGGCAGCCATATGATTTTAGAGGCATTTTGGGCGAACCTGATACACATTTTAATACTGGAATATTCCTCTATACACTTATGTACACTACCGTTCAAAAGTTTGTGGTCACTTAGAAATGTCCTTATTTTTGAAAGAAAAGCACTATTTTTTTCAATGAAGATAACTTTAAACTAATCAGAAATACACTCTAATATCTAATATACATTGCTAATGTGGTAAATGACTATTCTAGCTGCAAATGTCTGGTTTTTGGTGCAATATCTACATAGGTGTATAGAGGCCCATTTCCAGCAACTATCACTCCAGTGTTCTAATGGTACAATGTGTTTGCTCATTGTGTCAGAAGGCTAATGGATGATTAGAAAACTCTTGTGCAATTATGTTAGCACAGCTGAAAACAGTTTAGCTGGTTAGAGAAGCTATAAAACTGACCTTCCGTTGAGCAGGTTGAGTATCTGGAAAAAAATATTATTTCAAATACAAATCATTATTTCTAACCTTGTCAATGTCTTGACTATATTTTCTATTCATTTTACAACTCATGGTGGTAAATAAGTGTAACTTTTCATGGAAAACACAAAATAATTGTCTGGGTGACCCCAAACTTTTGAACGGTAGTGTATATATATATATATATATATATATATATATATATATATATATTGTGGAAATGTGAAAATGACGAGGCACAGTTTATCTCTCGAGTCAGTTTTATTCACATCTTCCAACATCACGAAGCAGAATAAAAGAGAATGACAAAGGGAACGCTTGTCCTTAAATACCAGGACTCTTACAGTTAACAGGTCACATGTCTCACAAAACCATTGCATTATAAAGACAGCAACAATGCATCCTCTCTGCATGATATCACACCACTATCTACAATGCATCCCCTCATTAATCCTTTAATTATATCCCACAGTCTCAAGCTTTGCATACCAAAGCTAACTCTCCTGCAGCTTCCTGTAATAACCACAGAAGCTCTGCCCTTGCTCTGGTCTAAAATGTGAGTCCAAAAGCACGTCATAAATGTATGTCCCCATACAAAGCCCCCCCCAGCATTTTAGAACAAACAAGGGAAAAACAACATGCATGCCGTGATAGTATCAATACACATTAGTCCACCAACTGTCTGGGCTTCTCTCTCCTGCCGTATCTGCTGTAGCTGGGGTTGGACATCTCCGCGGCGCTGTCACGCTGGGGGTTTGCCGTCTGGGGGTGGAAACCTTTTGTCAGCACCTGTGGGGGTTCTGGGGAAACATTACTCTGTGAAGCCCTCCGCAGGGGTCTGCATCGCCGCGGGGCCTTCGCCAACAGCACTTGCTCATCTGCCCCTACAAAAGCGGGTTTGAGTCTGTTTATGCCAACTTTCTCTTCCCTACCCCCCAAATCTAGCAAAAAATGCTTGTCTCCTGTTTCCAGCACTCTGAAGGGTCCGTCATAAGGCGGTCGCAGCGGGGTTCAGTGCGCATCGTGTCTGACAAAAACAAACTCTGCGTTCTTCAAAGTTTTAGGCACAAAAACACGCGGAAAACTGTGGTGCGCGGGGCCGGGCAGCGTGTTTGATTCTATGTCACTCCACAACAGCTGAGACGGGGAGGTGTCTGGCGCAGGGTTATCTTGGAGAAACTCCCCAGGGAGCCAGAGTGGCTGCACAAACACGAGCTCTGCTGGGGAGGCTTCTAAGTCCTCTTTAGGCGCAGAACGCAACCCCAACAACACCCACGGTAACTTGTCTACCCAATTTGCACCCGTCAGTGACGCCCTGAGAGCCGCTTTCAATGACCTATGAAAACGTTAGCATAACCCGTTAGCCTACGGATTGTACGCGGTTGTGCAGTGAATTGTGACACCCACGCTGCGGGCCATTGTTGACCAAAGCTCGGAAACAAATTGAGGGCCTCTGTCGGACGTAACATCGGATGGAACGCCGAAGCGCGCCACCCAAGCTGTTGAAAATGCACGCACAACCTCCTCGGCCGTGGTTGATGCCAGCGGGACCACTTCAGGCCAGCGCGTGGTGCGGGTGTGTGAAGGTGAGAAGGTGTGTGCACCCTTGTGACAGCGGGAGGGGGCCCACGAGGTCCACATGAACGTGGTCGAACCTCTTGGCCGGAATGTGAAACGGCTCCAAAGGAGCTCTCGTGTGCCTGTGTACTTTGGCTCGTTGACAGGCCGTGCAGGCTACTGCCCACCCTTTCACTTGCTTGTGGAGGCTCGGCCACACAAATTTTTCTCATACCATTTTGACCGACGCGCGCACTCCCGGGTGCGCCAAAGAATGAATCGAGTCAAAAACGCGGCGGCGCCACGCAGCTGGTACTACTGGCCGCGGCCGACCCGTGGAGACATTGCAGATTAGGGGGGGGCAAACCGTCTTGCAGCACCCTGTTCTCCAGCCTTAACCCTGTTGGTCCATACTGGAGCGCACGCACATCCGCGTCACTACCCTGCTCCGCGGCCATGGCTGTGTAATCTATTCCTACGCTGACTGGGGCCGCTACAGCGTGCGAGAGGCAGTCTGCCACTACATTGAGTTTGCCCGCCACATGCTGGATATCAGTGGTAAACTCTGATATCGCGGCCAGCTGTCTCTGCTGCCAGCCTGACCACGGTTCGGAAACCTTGGCCATCACGAATGTGAGCGGTTTGTTGTCAACAAACGCGGTGAAAGAGCATCCCTCCAGCCAGAACTGAAAGTGGTGAATGGCCAAATGGAGAGCGAGCAGCTCCCTGTCGAACGCGCTGTATTTACGTTCGCTATCGCGCAAGGTCCTGCTGAAAAATGCGAGGTGCTGCCAAACCCCGGCTACATGTTGCTCCACGACCGCCCCATGGCCACCTCTGAAGCGTCAGTGGTGAGCGCTATGCGGGCTGTTGGGTCTGGGTGTGCCAACAACGCAGCCCTTGCCAAAGCTGCTTTCACCTCCGAAAACACTTGGTCCCGCTCCGGGGACCACTCGACCTTATCTGCGGGTTTCTTGTTTTTGAGCGCGGCATACAGCGGCTGTATGAGTTGCGCCATGCGGGGGAGAAAACGGTTATAAAAATTCACCATTCCCAAAAACTCCTGCAACGCCCTGACTATCTGTGGCCGGGGAAAATCTGCCACTGCGCGCACTTTATCAGGAAGCGGAACTGCTCCTTCGGGGAAGACGTGGTGTCCTAAAAAATCGATCTGCGCCACCCCGAACTGACACTTCGCTGGGTTGATTATTAACCCGTGATCTCCCAACCTTCGGAAAACTGTGGCCAGGTGTTTTTCGTGTTCGTCTTCGGACGCGCTGGCTACTAAAATATCGTCCAAGTAGACGAACACGAAAGGGAGATCGCGAAGCACCGCGTCCATCATGCATTGGAACGTCTGAGCCGCCCCTTTAAGTCCGAATGGCATGCGTAAAAACTCGAATAGGCCAAACGGAATTATTACCGCTGTTTTGGGTATGTCCTCAGCGCGCACTGGGACTTGGTGGTAACCGTGGACCAAGTCTATTTTAGAAAAAATCGCGTGCCCCTGCCAAATGAACGGAAAAATCTTGGCTATGCGGGATTGGGTGGTGGTCATGAGCTGTAGCGTTGTTTAACCTGCAGAAATCCCCGCAAGGTCGCCATGATCCGTCGGCTTTCGGGACCATGTGCAGCGGGGAAGCCCACGGACTGTTTGAACGTCTCATAATGCCCAACCTCTCCAGGTTGGCGAATTCCTCGCGCGCTATGGCCAGTTTAGCTGCGTCCAAACGCCGAGCTTTTGCAAAAACGGGCGGTCCGGTAGTGGTATTAAAATGCTCCACCCCGTGCTTAGCGACTGTTGCTGAAAATGTGGGGACCGTGAGTGCTGGAAACTGAGTGAGCAGTGTGTGGAACTTACCGCTTGCAGCTGTGACGTTGGCTTGTGCTGTAGGCGGGGCCACTTGCGCTGTGCAGGGGATAGAATCAAAAGAAAGTGCATTAACCAAGCGCCTGTTCGCGAGATCAACCAACAAACCATGTGAGCACAGAAAATCAGCCCCCAACATTTTGAAATTTACTGCTGCTACAACAAAAGTCCACTCAAATGTACGGCCGTGTAGAGACAGAAGCAGAGTTTTCTCACCGAAGGTCTTAATCTCCGAGCCGTTCGCTGCTGACACCCGGGGACCTCCGGACCCAGCTAGTCTGTCCCCGTAAGAAGGCGTGATGAAACTCAACTGGGAGCCTGTGTCGACGAGGAACTGCCTCCCTGAGCGTGCGTCCGATAAGTAGAGCAGTTTGTTCTCCTCCCCAAGGGCCGCGGCTGCTACCGACCCCCGGTCTTGGCGTTTCCCGAACGCCTGAACTGGCACGGTGGTACACATTTGCGTGCCCTCTCTGCGAAGCGGCGATGGTAGAAACAAAGGACGTCTGATCCGCGTTCCCTGGCCCCTGCCACCGCCGTCGTCGGTGCGTCTGGTACCGCTGCCTCTGGCCTCCTGTCGTCTCCAGACGCCGCGCTGAGTTCTGCTGCAGTGGCCGCAGCTGCGCGCCGCTTGGTGGCGTTGACAATCCGCTGCACTTCTCGACCCAGCGCGCGGTAGTCCCGTTGGGCCAACAGTGGCGAACTGGCCAGGGTCGCTCTCGCTGCTGACGGTATAGTCCTGAGGAAGAGGTGGGTGAAAATGAAGTGATCGTCATCAGAGTCTTTCAACCTCAACAACTTCTCCATCAGGTTCGCGGGCATGTTATTTTCCGACTCCGTCAGCCCCAGGAGCCTCTCTGCTCGCTCCTCCGCCGAGGGGGTGAATTGCTGGATGAGTGCAGCCTTCAACGTGCCGTATTTGTCGTTGTCCGGCGGCTGGTCGATCAGGCTCTCCACATGCTGGGCCGTGTTGTTGTCCAGCTTTGCGACTACGTGGTAGAATCTTGTGGCATCTACCGATATCCCCCGGAGGTTGAACTGCGCCTCAACCGCGTTGAACCAGGAGCGTGGATTGTTCTGCCAGAAGTCCGGTAGCTGGACTGTAGCGGCATTCGCTTGGCTGAGGGCTCCTGACGAGGCTGGCCCGGGGGAATTCTCCTCATGCATGATACGTCTTGGGGTCACCAGTGTGGAAATGTGAAAATGACGAGGCAAAGTTTATCTCTCAAGTCAGTTTTATTCACATCTTCCAACATCACGAAGCAGAATAAAAGAGAACGACAAAGGGAACTCTCGTCCTTAAATACCAGGACTCTTACAGTTAACAGGTCACATGTCTCACAAAACCATTGCATTATAAAGACAGTGTAGCTCATGTATTTTTACCTACATATGTATAAGCACTATGGGATGCTTGCATGTGTGGATTGACCTCACGTCTTGGATGGGACAATATGTCTGGACCGCCTGTGGATAACAACAAGAAGACGGTGTCACAAATTGGCGTGTGTGACCAAGCGAGGCAGGAGGCTTGAGACAGGTTTCAATTAACAGTCTTTCTATTTATTTCAAAGAACTCACTTACAGATAAACAATGTCATGATGTCTTCACACCGACACGGAAAACTTCAACCACAAAGCTCAAGCGGTCAAAGGAGATCACTTCATATCATTAACCACCTGTTTATATACACAGCTGAGATAATCAATGATAATCAGGACATACTAACTAACTAACTAACCTGCACTTATATAGCGTTTTTCTAGTCACAAAGACCACTCAAAGCGCTTTCATTAATACTAACCCTCTATTCTAAGGGCCTATAGGAAACAGATATCTAGGGACAATTTAGAACAGCCAATTAACCTAACATGCATGTTTTTGGCATGTGGGAGGAAACCGGAGAAATCCCGGAGTAAACCCACGCAACACGGGGAGAACATGCAAACTCCACACAGATCACTGTTGGTCGGGGGCTGGGATCGAACCCACGATCCCACGATCCCCACAATCCCCCGGCCAAGGGTAAACTGTGCTGCCGCAGTGCTAACCACTGCGCCACCGTGCAGCCCAGTGCAGCCCGGACATACCATGTCCTAGGTAAAACAACAACATCATTCTATTTTCCACAAATACCCACTGATGTCTAAAAATACATAAATAATTCCCAGCTATACAAAATACATATAAATAACAGAGAAATAAATAACACTATAAATAACACTATAAATAATTCAATAAATACTACAAACCCCTATTTACAAAATCTAAACCTCCCCTCTTACTTACCATACATAATTCCTTCCTGCAGGTGTCCTATAAAAAGGCCCTCAACCCCTAACAGAGTCTTTTGCCTGGACACCCACAGGAAGCATGTTGGCAAAGGTATGTGGACTAAATAATTTACCAATTGTTTTTACCCAACTAATTAGCCATAGCCATTATCTCAACAAGGGCATTCAATTAGTCACAGACTGATCATAGACATAGTGTGTGTACTTTACAGCAGTCATAATATTTACCATATCACACATACAATAAATCATACCAGTGGTGACACCTCGTCACATATCCTCCCCCCTTTCCCGAGAATACAGTACTCTATGAGTCATGTACTCTTGAGAGGCTGTCGGCCACAAGGTTGGTCTTCCCTGCCACATACCGAACAGTAAAATCATATGGTTGGAGGGACACATACCACCCTGTGAGACGACTATTGACGTCCTTCATCCTGTCCAGCCACTGTAAGGCCCGATCTGTCTCCAACACAAAATGCCGCCCCAATAAATAATATCTCAGAGACCCTATTGCCCATTTCATGGCAAGACATTCTTTTTCTATTGTGGAATATCTTGTCTCCCGGTCCAACAATTTTCGGCTCAAGAACAGCACTGGATGTCTCTCTCCCCTCTCCTCCTGGAGAAGTACTGCTCCAATGCCAACTCCTGAAGCATCTGTCTGCAAAATAAGTGGACGAGCAAAATCTGGACTGTAGAGAACCTTCTCCCCAGAAACAGCCCTCTTCAGATCCTCAAAAGCTCTGTCACATTCCTCTGTCCATTTTACCTTATTAGATGCTGAAGCCTTGGTAAGGTCAGTCAACACTGCTGCTCTTTCAGCAAAGTGGGGAATAAACTTACTGTACCACCCTACCATTCCCATAAATGATCGTACCTTTTTCTTAGTAGTGGGTATAGGATAGGTCTGGATGGCATCCACTTTACCTACTCGTGGTCTAATCACCCCCTGACCAACCACATGTCCCAAATACTCCACCTGTTGCTGTCCGAACGCACATTTGCGTAGATTGATTGTCAGTCCAGCCCTCTTAATCAGCTGAAGGACTTGCCTAAGGTGTAAGATAAGATAAGATAAGATAAGATAAGCCTTTATTAGTCCCACAACGGGGAAATTCCAGGATTGCAACAGCACAGGGATAGCAACACTCAGAGCAACAATCAGAAGGCAAGAAAAAAAAAACAAGCAAGCAAGAGCAGCTAATATACATATGTACATATTACTATAAAATATATACAGTATATACACACACACAGACACACAGTGCAGAGCATTGTAGCTGGATGGATTAAATATATGAATATATAAACACACAGTGCAGAGCATTGTAGCTAGATGGAATAAATATGTAAATATATAAACACCCACAGTACGGTGCACTGCAGCTAGGTGGAATAAATATGTAAGTATATAAACACACACAGTGCGGAGCATTGTAGCTAGATGGAATAAATATATAGATATATAAAAACACAGTGCTGAGCATTGTAGCTAGATGGAATAAATATATAGATATATAAATATGAACACACCCAGTGCGGAGCATTGTAGCTAGATGGAATAAATATGTAATTATATAAACACACACAGTGCAGAGCATTGTTGCTAGATGGGATGAAACAGCATAACCCTCTACTTAGTTATCCTACATGGTATGATTATGTGCCCATACATATTCTCACCCGCCATAGCGACCGGTATTTTCCTAGTTGTATGCTGGAGGGGACCATTGTGTAAGTCTATTGCATCTTTTGCAATAGACTTGCAGTACCACATGTTCTTCCCAGGTCTGACTATAGATGACCACGTCATCCAAATAGGCAGCTGCAAAATTTGGTACCTTTCTTAACACTTGGTCCATCAGCCGCTGAAACGTTGCAGGTGCCCCCTGAAGGCCAAATGGCATGACCCTAAACTGGAAACTTCCATAAGGTGTTTTAAAGGCAGTAAGTTCCTTTATTTCTGGTGCCAATGCCACCTGCCAATACCCCTTACATAGGTCCAAAGTAGAAATAAATCTAGCCCTGCCCAGTCTCTCTAATAATTCATCAATCCGGGGCATGGGGTATGACTCAAATTTAGATACTGAATTAAGATATCTAAAATCAATACAAAATCTTAATGAGCCATCTTTTTTGGGGATCAGCACAATCGGGCTACACCACTCACTGGCTGACTCCTCGATCACTCCCAGCTGCAACATCAGATCAATCTCCTGCTTCATCTTTGGAGCCAATCGCTCCCGGATCCTATAAGATTTCCTGCGTGGAACAGCTTCCTCTTTCAAATGTACCACATGATGTACCAAAGTGGTGAAACCAGGTCTCTCCTGAAACAGTTTTGGATCTAATAGTGCCTCTAACTCTCTCTGTTGGTCCACCTGCAAATGAGACACTTGAAACACGTAAGGCTCTGACACATTTGTGGGAAAAGTCTGTTCTCTCTCCTCATCCACTTCCGTCGCACAAATGAGGAGCTGTGGTGTCTCCTGCAAAACAGGTTGCTGCCGCTGATGACCAGGCTGCTGAAACTCTTTCAACAAGTTAATGTGGAAGGTCTGATATTTTACCTTCTTGTCAGGCATATATAATTCGTATGTCACTGAGCTTAGTTTCTTAGAAATTTCATATGGCCCCTGCCATCGAGCCAACAGCTTACTGTCACACGAGGGCAGCAATAACAAAACTTGTTGTCCTGGGTGAAAAACCCTTTTTCTGGCCTTCTTGTCATACCAAGTTTTTTGTTTGGCCTGCGCCGTCCTCATGTGTTCCTGAGCCAAAGCAGTCATTCGATCCAGTTTTTCTCTCATTTTAATGACGTAAGAGACCACGTTGTCCTGATCACTCGGTGGACTCTCCCAGTGCTCCTTTAATAAATCCAGTGGGCCCCTCACCTGACGACCATACAGCAGTTCAAAAGGTGAGAACCCTGTTGAAGCCTGGGGCACCTCCCGATAAGCAAACAACAAATAAGGTACCCATTGGTCCCAATCTGAACCCGTTTCAGAAACAAATTTACGCAGCATGTTTTTGAGAGTCTGATTAAATCGCTCCACAAGTCCATCAGTCTGAGGGTGATAAGGGGTAGTCTTAATACCCTTAATACCCAACAGCTTGTATACTTGCTGCAACAGTTTTGACAAAAAATTTGTTCCACAGTCTGTCAAAATTTCTCTGGGTATGCCTACCCTTGAAAACAACTGGATAAGGCAGTTGGCAACCTGCCTAGCCTTGATAGATTTCAGGGGGAAGGCTTCTGGGTACCGAGTAGCATAATCACAAATCACCAGAATGTATTTATTACCAGCAGAACTTCTCTCTAGGGGGCCAACTATATCCATCCCTATTCTATCAAATGGTGTTCCAATGATTGGTAATGGGTGTAGTTGGGCACGAGCTACTCCCCTAGGTGATGTAACCTGACATATTGGACACGAAGTACAGAAGTCCTTTACCTGGATATACATTCCTGGCCACACAAACCTTCTAGCAATTCTCTGTAGAGTCTTTTGAAATGCTAGATGACCTGCCCAAGGGATAACATGTCCCAGTTCCATAATTTTTGGTGTGAGGTCCTGTGGCAAAGCTATGGCCATAACCTCACCTTGTTGTTGGTATAAGACGCCCTTTCTTATAACATACATGGCCTCAGCCAAACAATCCGTTCTACCCTGTTTCACACCCTCAATCTCCGAGACTTTATTAAACCATGGCTCAAGTGTTGGGTCAGCTTTCTGCAATGCAGCTATGTCAGGAGGGATGTCAAACTCTACTGACTGATTTAGCTGTGGCGTTTCTTCGCCCAAGTTCTTTACAGAGGCTAACACCTTATCTCTTCTCCTCTGAGCCTTGGATTTGTGTTGCTTAATAGGGCCTACCTCTATCTCAGAATCATAGAATGGTAATTCCTGAAGAGTATTGGCAGCCCTCTGTGTTCTCTGTGCCCTGGTTGTCACTAGACTACAATTTTTAACCACAGGTGCGTTTACTCTCTGCTCAACAGCGCCACCTGCCTGTCTCTCCTCTGTTTGTTCCTCTCTAACCTGTTGTATGATGTCCAGCAATGTTGGAACATCATTGCCAAGAATAACGGAATATGGCAAATCAGGCACAAGAGCTACAGGAAGGAGATAAGTTTGACCCCCTACTGTTAAATAAACCTCAGCGGTCGGGTACAGTTTTTTATCCCCATGGACACAACTGATATTTATTTTAGACTCATTCCACAAGTCCCTAGGGACCAAACTAGGTAGCACAACCGTTTGAAAACAGCCTGAGTCTAACAGGGCCTCTTCACACTGACCATTAAGAAACACCTTCGTTTTATATATTCCACTATGTACTGGGGCTGAAAAAATGGGTCTAGTAACTGAACATAATAATGATGGTTTACTATTTCTCGCGGCAGGACATGTATATTGTGTGTGGCCAATTTTATTACATTGGTAACAGCGTATATCGTGACTTGGGACAAAACGTGACTTTCTACTCCCACTAAGTTTGCTAACAGTGGCCTGACTGGAACTGGAATACAGTCTTTTCTGTGTTTGACCACCCCTTTCACCCCCATCAAACTTACTCCGTGAGGTGAAAGAGCCGTCACGGCTGAGAGTAGGTCTCCTGCTCCCAGACCTGGCTGACAGAAAAACCTCCGCCAAACGAGCAGCGTCCTCTGCAGTCTTTGGGTCCCGCTCTTGTATCCAGATTCCCAGTTCCGGGTTCACCATCTGCAGAAACTGTTCCATAATTATAATTTCCATAATGTCTTTTATCGTTACGGTCTCCGGTTTAATCCATTTAATAAACAGGTCTTTTAATCGTACATACAGCTCACGAAGGGTTTCGTCCTTATGAATGTCCAAGGACCGAAACCTCCTCCTGTATGTGTCGGATGTAATTTCAAATTTATTTAAAATGGCTTCTTTGACTTTCCCATAATTATCCGTGTCAGCAACATCCATCAGAACATATGCGCTCCGCGCTTTACCTGTAAGTAAAGGTGCTAGGTAGATAGCCCACGCCTCTTTCCTCCAGCGGCAGACTGTAGCGATCCTCTCGAATGTCGCCAGGTAATGCTCGATGTCGTCCTCGGGTGAGAGAGGATTCAGCCTGGGCTCGTGGTGCATTTGTGGTCTCCTTGGCTGCACCTGCAGCGGAAAATCCTCCTCCTGCGGGCCGACCCGACTGGCCGTCACCCTGGGATCCTCCCTCGAAGCGCCATCGTCACCACTATGTTCAGCCCGGCTCCCATACTCCTCTCTCAGCTCCATAACCTGCGACTCCATCCGATGAATATGGTTTTCCACAGCCTGCCACTTTTGCTCCTGACGAGCGGCTTCTTCCTCCAGCTGGCGGTCTCTCAGAGTCAGTGAACGCACCAAAGATTTTACCAGGCATGTTAGCTCCTCGAGCTCGCCCAGTCCGCTGACTCCCGGCTCCTCCTCCGTCATACCTGTGTCCAGCTCAGACCGCTCCTCCTGCCTCATTTTTCTTCTCGCCATGGGTCCTTTCGTCCACCGAACGACACGGCGTCCACAGGCCGGACCACCGCTTCCACCAAATGTGGCGTCTCGTCCTAGGAACAGAGCACCGCTGCCACCAAATGTGAACGTGAGGCACGGCGAAGCGAAGACAAAAGGCAAGGCAAATCCTTCTTCAATTATTCCAATTTATTTCCAAAAACTCTCTTACAGATAAACAATGTCATGATGTCTTCACACCGACACGGAAAACTTCAATCACAAAGCTCAAGCGGTCAAAGGAGATCACTTCATATTATTAACCACCTGTTTATATACACAGCTGAGATAATCAATGATAATCAGGACATACCATGTCCTAGGTAAAACAACAACATCATTCTATTTTCCACAAATACCCATTGATGTCTAAAAATACATAAATAATTCCCAGCTATACAAAATACATATAAATAACAGAGAAATAAATAACACTATAAATAACACCATAAATAACACTATAAATAATTCAATAAATACTACAAACCCCTATTTACAAAATCTAAACCTCCCCTCTTACTTACCATACATAATTCCTTCCTGCAGGTGTCCTATAAAAAGGCCCTCAACCCCTAACAGAGTCTTTTGCCTGGGCACCCACAGGAAGCATGTTGGCAAAGGTATGTGGACTAAATAATTTACCAATTGTTTTTACCCAACTAATTAACCATAGCCATTATCTCAACAAGGGCATTCAATTAGTCACAGACTGATCATAGACATAGTGTGTGTACTTTACAGCAGTCATAATATTTACCATATCACAAATATAACAATCACACATACAATAAATCATACCAGTGGTGACACTTCGTCACAGACGGAGGTACGGCGATAAGGAGCTGAAAGGACTTCCTGACCTCCTGGGGCCCAGGCGGAGGACTGAAGGGCGCGGGGGGAGAGTTATTGTCAGTAGGGGGTTTTGACGGTGATATTGATTCTTCCTTTGTCCTTGTGTGTATAAAAGAGAAGGTTTTGACTCAGCTCTCTCTCTCTTCTGTTCTTGAGAGATAGCTGGGGATGTGATCACAACAATAAAACCTGAATTAAGAAATAATTCAGCCTTGTTATTTCACGCTCCCCACATTGGTGACCAAGAGACGTGAGAATGCATAGAAGGGATTCTCATGATGCAGACTCATCGGAGTCTGCCCAAGCGAGCGCTGTCTCCATTAAACTGCCAGAATTCAATAAATTCAAGAAAGCTAGCTCTGTCCTGGGGCAGCGCCTTGATCCGGTGGAGGAGATAGGAGAGAGAAGGACGGTGGCTAAACTGTCATCTCTGCTGGAGTCCGAGTTCCACCCTATGCAGGACATACTGAATGCACTGAGGAGCTCATTTAGCAGCAGACTACATCATCCCAGGTGCACAACCGAGAGGTTTCGCAGGTCCTTCCTACCAATGGCTGTCAGACTGTACAACCTAAGCAGGGCTGCTCGCAGAGATAGCAAAAAGACGAAACAAACTAATAGTTTTTTGAATGCAAAAGATGCAATAGACTTACACAATGGTCCCCTCCGGCATACAACTAGGAAAATACCGGTCGCTATGGAGGGTGAGAATATGTATGGGCACATAATCATACCATGTAGGATAACTAAGTAGACGGTTATGCTGTTTCATCCCATCTAGCAACAATGCTCTGCACTGTGTGTGTTTATATATTTACATATTTATTCCATCTAGCTACAATGCTCCGCACTGGGTGTGTTTATATTTATATATCTATATATTTATTCCATCTAGCTACAATGCTCCGCACTGTGTGTTTATATATCTACATATTATTCCATCTAGCTACATTGCTCCGCACTGTGTGTGTTTATATATTTACATATTTATTCCACCTAGCTGCAATGCTCCGTACTGTGGGTGTTTATATATCTACATATTTATTCCATCTAGCTACAATGCTCCGCACTGTGTGTTTATATATTCATATATTTATTCCATCCAGCTACAATGCTCTGCACTGTGTGTCTGTGTGTGTGTATATATATATATTTTATAGTAATATGTACATATGTATATTAGCTGCTCTTGCTTGCTTGCTTTTTTTCTTGCCTTCTGATTGTTGCTCTGAGTGTTGCTATCCCTGTGCTGTTGCAATCCTGGAATTTCCCCGTTGTGGGACTAATAAAGGCTTATCTTATCTTATCTTAGAATTCTGGCAAGACAACCTGGACTCGTGGTTCCTCCAGGCTGAGGCACAGTTCACGCTCGCAGAAATAACGGCGGATGACACGAAGTTTTACCACGTTATCGCAAGACTCGACAACCGCACAGCTCGATGCGTGCGGAGCCTGGTACAGCAGCCACCCGCTGACAACAAATACGGCGAGTTGAAGGCTGCCCTCACCGAGTGTTTCACACCCTCAGCCGAAGAGAGGGCTAGGAGGCTCCTGGCTATGCACAGCCAGGGAGGGCGCAGACCAGTCGCCCTGATGGAAGACATGCTGCAGCTGAGGGAATCGGACAACAATAATTTCCTATTTATGCACATCTTCCTAAGTAACCTCCCGTCGCACATGAGAGGGACCCTCTCCGGCATGCCTTGTGTGACCCAGCGGGACTTCCGTGCGCTGGCCCGAGAGGCGCAGCGGCTCCTCGACTCCTGCGGCGAGCAGACGGCGAGCAGCGGCGAGCAGCGGCGAGCAGACGGCCACAGCAGCAGCGGCAGACCTAGGTGCGGCGACCCGAGGCAATGATGAGCCAGAGATAGCGGAGCCAGCCCCACCAACAATGGCAGTGACGCGGCCCCGGTGCAGCGGAGGAGATGGCCTCTGTTATTATCACCGGCGTTTCGCAGAGAAGGCACACAGGTGTGTGCCGCCGTGCAGCTACAAGAGCTCGGGAAACTCCAGGACTGGGACCCGTTAGCAGCTTCGGCTCTTGGTGAAAGAAATAAGCTGCTGTACATCACAGATGCAAGCTCCGGGTGGCACTTCCTCGTAGACACCGGAGCCCAAGTGAGTTTCATCACCCCAACCTATGCTGACCGGTTGGCTGGCCCCCGTGGTGACGGGGCAACGGCGGCGAACAGCTCTAGCATCAACACTTACGGAGAAAGGACCCTGTTTCTGTCCTTGCATGGCCGCACTTATGAATGGACTTTTATCATAGCGGCAGTGAGCTTCAACATGTTAGGTGCCGATTTTCTGTGCTCGCATGGTTTGTTGGTTGATCTTGCCAACAGGCGATTGGTTAATGCACTATCTTTTTATTCTATTCCTTGTGCAGCTCGAGTGTCCCCACCACCGGTGCAGACCAACGTCGCCACAGCAGGCGGTAAGTTTAACACACTCCTCACCCAATTTCCAGCGCTCACGGTTCCTACTTTTTCGGCAACAGTTGCGAAACACGGGGTGGAGCATTTTATCACTACAGCAGGAACCCCCGTCTTTGCGAAAGCTCGGCGTTTGGATGCTGCTAAGCTTTCCATAGCGCGCGAGGAGTTCGCCAGCCTGGAAAGGCTGGGCATTATTCGTCGTTCGAAAAGCCCATGGGCTTTGCCACTGCATATGGTCCCTAAAGCTGACGGCTCCTGGAGACCTTGCGGCGATTACCGCAGACTAAACAACGCCACAGCGCATGACCGCTACCCAATCCCACACATTCAGGATTTTTCGGTGCATTTAGCGGGGGCGCGCATTTTTTCTAAAATAGACCTGGTTCGCGGCTACCATCAGGTTCCAGTCCGGCCTGAGGACATTCCTAAAACAGCGGTAATAACCCCTTTTGGACTTTTTGGGTTTTTGCGCATGCCATTTGGTCTTAAAGGCGCCGCACAAACATTCCAACGTATGATGGATGCCATGTTACGCAATCTCCCTTTTGTGTTCGTCTACCTTGACGACATTTTAGTCGCCAGTACTTCAGAAGAGGAACACGAAAAACACCTCACTGCGGTTTTTCAGAGGTTGGGAGAGCACGGGTTAATAATTAATCCAGCCAAGTGCCAGTTTGGGGCACCGCGTCTCCCCAGAAGGGGCAATCCCGCTACCGGATAAGGTGCGCGCAGTGGCAGATTTTCCCCTACCACAAACGGTCAAATCATTGCAGGAGTTTTTAGGAATGGTAAATTTTTATAACCGTTTCCTCCCCCACGCAGCGCAGCTCATGCAACCATTATACGCCACGCTCAAAAAACAAAAACCCTCCAATCCAATCGAGTGGTCCCCGGAGCGGGAGCACGCATTCGCGGAGGTAAAAAAAGCCCTGGCTGACGCTACGCTTCTGGCTCACCCAGATCCATCGGCCCGCATAGCGCTCACCACCGACGCATCAGATTTAGCCATGGGGCGGTCGTGGAACAGCACGTTGCCGGGGTTTGGCAGCCGCTAGCATTTTTCAGCAGATCCTTGAACGAAGCCGAGCGGAAATACAGCACGTTTGACAGAGAGCTGTTAGCGCTCCATTTGGCTGTCCGCCATTTCCAGTTTTGGCTGGAAGGTCAGCGTTTCACCGCTTTTGTCGACCATAAGCCGCTCACTTTTGCGATGTCCAAAATTTCAGAACCTTGGTCGGGCCGGCAACAGAGGTAGCTGGCCGCAATTTCGGAGTTTACCACTGATATTCAGCACGTAGCGGGTAAACTCAACGTAGCGGCAGACTGTCTCTCTCGCGCGGTCACAGCACCGGTGCGCGCAGAGGCAGATTATACTACCGCAGCCGCAGGGCAAAATAACAGCTCGGAAGCGCACGCGGCCCCAGTTCACGTGGTGATAGATTACGCAGCCATGGCAGCGGAACAGGGTAGAGATGCGGACGTGCGCGCGCTCCAGTCTGGACCAACAGGGTTAAGGCTGGAGAGCAAGTGTTTGCAAAACGGTATGCCCCCCCTAATCTGCGATGTATCGACTGGGCGACCGCGCCCCGTAGTCCCGGCCGCGTGGCGCCGCCGCGTTTTTGACTCGGTTCACTCCCTGGCGCACCCGGGAGTGCGCGCTTCAGTGAAAATGGTAGCGGAGAAGTTTGTTTGGCCGAGCCTGCGCAAGCACGTGAAAGAGTGGGCAAGGACCTGCATGGCTTGCCAGCAGGCCAAAATTCATAAGCACACGAAAGCTCCCTTAGAACCGTTCCACATTCCGGCCAAGAGATTCGATCACGTGCACGTCGACCTCATGGGCCCCCTACCGTCGTCGCAGGGTTTCACACATCTTTTGACAATGGTGGACCGAACCACATGTTGGCCGGAAGTGGTCCCACTGGCATCGACCACAGCTGCAGAGGTGTCTCGCGTTTTTTTGACAGCCTGGGTAGCGCGTTTCGGGGTTCCGTCGGATATTACGTCCGACAGAGGGCCTCAATTTGTCTCTGAGCTCTGGTCGGCGATGGCCAGCAGCATAGGAGCGAAAATTCATTGCACTACCGCTTATCACCCCCAGGCTAATGGTTTATGCGAGCATTTTCATAGGTCTTTGAAGGCAGCCCTCAGAGCGTCGCTTACGGATGCAGATTGGGTAAACAAACTACCATGGGTTTTATTGGGGTTGCGTTCTGCGCCCAAAGAGGATTTAAATGCCTCCCCAGCCGAGTTAGTTTTTGCACAACCTCTCAGGCTGCCCGGTGAGTTCCTACAAGAGCATCCGGAGCCGGGGCGCCCCCCGGCTCTGGGGCCGCTGATCAGCACGGGAGCAGACATGCTCCCGGGCCCCGTTCATCACACTTTTCCGCGCGTTTTTGTTCCCAAAGCTTTGAAAAATGCCGAGTTCGTTTTTGTCAGGCACGAGGCTCTTAGACCGACCCTCCGCCCGCCATATGATGGTCCATATAGGGTGCTGGAAACAGGTGATAAGCATTTTGTGCTAGATTTGGGAGACAGAAAAGAGACAATTAGTATTGACAGACTAAAGCCTGCTTTTGTGATGAACGACGAGTCTGTACGGGTGGCGAGGGCACCTCAACGTGGTAGACACCCCAGGGAACACGTCCCTGAGCCCCCGCAGGGATCAAATAACCACTCTCTTCCTCAGTCAGCAGATTCTTTGCAGGACAGCACCGCAGGGACAGCGAGACCTGCTTACAGCAGATTCGGGAGACGTTTGAAGCCCAGACGGCGTACAGACTGAATTTTAATGTGATCATGTGGTATAGACTATGCTATTGATGTTATCACTGATTTTTGATATGATCATGTGGTATAGACTATGCTATTGAGGTTATCATGTTTTATTAACTCTGATATATTGTCCATTCTTCGACGTTTGGGGGGGTTATGTAGCTCGTGTGTTTTTACCTACATATGTATAAGCACTATGGGATGCTTGAGATTGCATGTGTGGATTGACCTCACGTCTTGGATGGGACAATATGTCTGGACCGCCTGTGGATAACAACAAGAAGACGGAGGTACGGCGATAAGGAGCTGAAAGGACTTCCTGACCTCCAGGGGGCCCAGGCGGAGGACTGAAGGGCGCGGGGGGAGAGTTATTGTCAATAGGGGGTTTTGACGGTGATATTGATTCTTCCTTTGTCCTTGTGTGTATAAAAGAGAAGGTTTTGACTCAGCTCTGTCTCTTCTGTTCTTGAGAGATAGCTGGGGATGTGATCGCAACAATAAAACCTGAATTAAGAAATAATTCAGCCTTGTTATTTCACGCTCCCCACAGACAGCAACAATGCATCCTCTCTGCATGATATCACACCACTATCTACAATGCATCCCCTCATTAATCCTTTAATTATATCCCACAGTCTCAAGCTTTGCATACCAAAGCTAACTCTCCTGCAGCTTCCTGTAATAACCACAGAAGCTCTGCCCTTGCTCTGGTCTAAAATGTGAGTCCAAAAGCAGGTCACGAATGTGTGTCCCCACAATATATATATATATATATATATATTGTAGAGAATGTAAATGATGAGGCAAGTTGGTCTCAGACAGTTTATTACACATTCTCTCACATGAGCATGGCAGAAAAGAGAACATCTCAAACAGAACTCTCCACTTATATACTCAGGTCCTTCTACATATCAAAAGGTCACATTGCATTCACATAAAAGATCACAATACATGCACTTCCTTAATCCTCTAACACCCCCTCACAGTCTCTGGCACACAAAGGATCCTCCAGGCCATCTCTGAAATACAAAAGATTACATTTCCCAGCTTCCTGTTATCTCCAAGGAAACTCTGCCTTTTATTCTTATCAAAGATACTGCTCATTATGTTTTGGCCATGTGCGCCCCCCCCCCCCCGAGTATATTGGATCGAACAAAAGAATAACAGTCTGTATGTTGAATCATTACACATCAATCCACATGCTGCTTGGGCTTCAGTCTTCTTCCGTATCTGCTGTAACCAGGATTCACCGCCTCCGCAGCGCTGTCATGCTGGGGAGCTGCTGTCTGGGGGTGAAAACTTTTTGTCTGTCCCTGCGGGTGTTCTGGGGCAATTCTACTCTGGGAAGCTCCCCGTGGGGGTCTTCCCCGCCGAGGGGCCCTTGCCAACAGCACTTGCTCGTCCGCCACCACAAAAGCGGGTTTGAGTCTGTTTATGCCAACCTTTTCCCCCCTACCCCCCAAATCTAGCAAAAAATGCTTGTCCCCTGTTTTCAGCACTCTGAACGGTCCATCGTAGGGTGGTCACAGTGGGGGGCAATGCGCGTCATGTCTGACAAAAACAAACTCCGCATTTTTCAAAGTTTTAGGCGCAAAAACGCGTGGAAAACTGTGGTGAATGGGGCCCGGCAGCGTGCCTGCGTCACTGCTACGCTGCAACAGCTGAGACGGGGAGCTGCCCGGCGCCCTATTATCCGGGAGAAACTCCCCGAGCAGCCAAAGTGGCTGCGCAAAAACAAGTTCAGCTGGGGAAGCTTCTAAGTCTTCTTTAGGCGCAGAACGCAACCCTAATAAAACCCACGGTAGCTTGTCTACCCAATTTGCATCCGTCAGTGACGCCCTGAGAGCCGCTTTCAATGACCTATGAAAACGTTCGCATAACCCATTAGCCTGAGGATTGTACGCGGTTGTGCAGTGAATTGTGACACCCAGGCTGCGGGCCATTGTTGACCAAAGTTCGGAAACAAATTGAGGGCCTCTGTCGGATGTAATCTCCGATGGGACTCCAAAACGCGCTACCCATGCTGTTAAAAACGCGCGCACTACCTCCCCGGCTGTGGTTGACGCTAGTGGAACCACCTCCGGCCATCGCGTGGTGCGGTCCACCATTGTCAGAAGGTGCATGCACCCCTGTGATGGTGGGAGGGGGCCCACGAGGTCCACGTGAACATGGTCAAACCTCTTAGCTGGGATGTGAAACGGCTCCAAGGGAGCCCTCGTGTGTCTGTGTACTTTGGCTCGTTGGCACGCCATGCAGGCTGCTGCCCACTCTTTTACCTGTTTGCGAAGACTCGGCCACACAAATTTCTTTCCTACCATCTTGATTGACGCGCGCACTCCTGGGTGCGCTAAAGAATGAACCGAGTCAAAAACGCGGCGGCGCCACGCGGCCGGTACTACGGGACGCGGTCGCCCAGTGGAGACATCGCAGATAAGGGGGGGCATACCGTCTTGCAGCACCCTGCTCTCCAGCCTTAACCCTGTTGGTCCAGACTGGAGCGCGCGCACATCAGTGTCACTAACCTGCTCCACGGCCATGGCTGCGTAATCTATCCCCACGCGGACTGGGGCAGCCACGGCGCGTGAGAGGCAGTCTGCCACTACATTCAGTTTACCCAACACGTGCTGAATATCGGTAGTAAACTCTGAGATTGCGGCTAGCTGCCTCTGCTGCCGGCCCGACCACGGCTCTGAAACTTTGGCCATTGCGAATGTTAGCGGCTTGTGGTCAACAAACGCGGTGAAACAGCGCCCTTCTAGCCAGAACTGGAAGTGGTGAATGGCCAAATGGAGAGCCAGCAACTCTCTGTCAAACGCATTGTATTTACGCTCACTATCGCGCAAGGTTCTACTGAAAAAGGCAAGGTGCTGCCAAGCCCCGGCTACGTGCTGCTCCACGACCGCCCCTATTGCCACATCAGACGTGTCAGTGGTGAGCGCTATGCGGGCCGTTGGGTCTGGATGTGCCAACAATGCAGCGTTTGCCAGGGCTGCTTTGACTTCCGAGAATGCTCGCTCCTGCTCCGGGGACCACTCGATCTTATGCGCGGGTTTCTGTTTTTTGAGCGCGGCATACAGCGGTTGAATGAGTTGTGCTGCACGGGGGAGGAAACGGTTATAAAAATTCACCATTCCCAAAAACTCCTGTAACGCCCTGACCGTCTGCGGCCGGGGGAAATCTGCTACCGCGCGCACTTTGTCAGGTAGCGGAACCGCTCCTTCGGGGGAGACACGGTGTCCTAAAAAATCGATCTGCGTCACCCCGAACTGACACTTTGCTGGGTTGATTATTAACCCGTGCTCTCCCAACCTCCGGAAAACTGCGGCGAGGTGGTTTTCATGTTCGTCTTCGGACGCGCTGGCTACCAAAATATCGTCCAAGTAGACGAACACGAAAGGGAGATTTCGCAGCACCGCGTCCATCATACGTTGGAACGTCTGTGCAGCCCCTTTAAGCCCGAATGGCATGAGCAAAAACTCGAATAGGCCAAATGGAGTTATCACCGCTGTTTTGGGTATGTCCTCAGCGCGCACTGGGACTTGGTGGTAACCGCGGACCAGGTCTATTTTAGAAAAAAACGTGCGCCCCTGCCAAATGAACGGAAAAATCTTGGATATGCGGGATTGGGTAGCGGTCATGCGCAGTGGCGTTGTTCAATCTGAGGAAATCCCCGAAAGGTCGCCACGAGCCGTCAGCTTTCGGGACCATGTGTAGCGGGGAAGCCCATGGGCTGTTCGAACCCCTGATGATGCCCAACCTCTCCAGGTTGGCGAACTCCTCGCGCGCTATGGCCAGTTTAGCTGCGTTCAAGCGCCGAGCTTTTGCAAAAACGAACAGTACGGTGGTGGTAATAAAATGTTCCACCCCGTGTTTAGCGACGGCTGCCGAGAATGTGGGAACTGTGAGTGCTGGGAACTGAGTGAGCAGTGTGTGGAACTTACCGCTTGCAGCTGTAACGTTGGCTTGTGCTGTTGGCCGGGCCACTCGAGCTGTGCAGGAAATAGAGTCAAAAGAAAGTGCATTAACCAGGCGCCTGTTAGCGACATCAACCAACAAACCATGTGAGCACAAAAAATCAGCCCCCAATATATTGAAATTCTATGCTGCTATGACAAAAGTCCACTCAAATGTACGGCCATGTAGAGACAGAAGCAGAGTCCTCTCACCAAAGGTCTTAATCTCCGAGCCGTTCGCTGATGCCATCTCGGGACCGCTGGGACCTGCCAGCCAGTCACCGTAGGAAGGCGTGAAGAAACTCAACTGGGCGCCTGTGTCCACGAGGAAATGCCTCCCCAAGCGTGCGTCAGTCAAGTAGAGCAGCTTGTTCTCCTCCCCAAGGGTCGCAACTGCTACCGACCCCCGGTCTTGCCGTTTTCCCGAGCGCTTGAACTGGCACGGTGGTATACATTTGTGTGCCTTCTCTGCAAAGCCGTGGTGGTAGAAACAAAGGGTGCCTTCTCCGCGTTCCTTGGCTCCCGCCCCCGCCGTCGTCGGTGGTTCTGCTACCGCTGTCCCTGGCTCCCTGCCATCTCCGGCCGTTGCACTGAGCTCCGTCGCTGCCGCCGTGGCCGCGCGCTGTCTGCTGGTCAATAACAAAAGTTCAGCTCAATACTTTGTTATATACCCTTTGTTGGCAATGACAGAGGTCAAACGTTTTCTGTAAGTCTTCACAAGGTTTTCACACACTGTTGCTGGTATTTTGGCCCATTCCTCCATGCAGATCTCCTCTAGAGCAGTGATGTTTTGGGGCTATCGCTGGGCAACCCGGACTTTCAACTCCCTGCAAAGATTTTCTATGGGGTTGAGATCTGGAGACTGGCTAGGCCACTCCAGGACCTTGAAATGCTTCTTACGAAGCCACTCCTTTGTTGCCCGGGCAGTGTGTTTGGGATCATTGTCATGCTGAAAGACCCAGTCACGTTTCATCTTCAATGCCCTTGCTGATGGAAGGAGGTTTTCACTCAAAATCTCACGATACATGGCCCCATTCATTCTTTCCTTTACACAGATCAGTCGTCCTGGTCCCTTTGCAGAAAAACAACCCCAAAGTATGATGTTTTCACCCCCATGCTTTACAGTAGGTATGGTGTTCTTTCTCCTCCATACACGACAAGTTGAGTTTTTACCAGAAAGTTCTATTTTGGTTTCATCTGACCATATGACATTCTCCCAATCCTCTTCTGGATCATCCAAATGCTCTCTAGCAAACTTCAGACGGTCCTGGACATGTACTGGCTTAAGCAGGGGGACACGTCTGGCACTGCAGGATTTGAGTCCCTGGCGGCGTAGTGTGTTACTGATGGTAGCCTTTGTTACTTTGGTCCCAGCTCTCTGCAGGTCATTCACTAGGTCCCCCCGTGTGGTTCTGGGATTTTTGCTCACCGTTCTCGTGATCATTTTGACCTCACGGGGTGAGATCTTGCGTGGAGCCCCAGATCGAGGGAGATTATCAGTGGTCTTGTATGTCTTCCATTTTCTAATAATTGCTCCCACAGTTGATTTTTTCACACCAAGCTGCTTACCTATTGCAGATTCAGTCTTCCCAGCCCGGTGCAGGTCTACAAGTTTGTTTCTGGTGTCCTCTGACAGCTCTTTGGTCTTGGCCATAGTGGAGTTTGGAGTCTGACTGTTTGAGGTTGTGGACAGGTGTCTTTTATACTGATAACGAGTTCAAACAGGTGCCATTAATACAGGTAACGAGTGGAGGACAGAGGAGCCTCTTAAAGAATAAGTTACAGGTCTGTGAGAGCCAGAAATCTTGCTTGTTTGTAGGTGACCAAATACTTATTTTACCAAGGAATTTACCAATTAATTCATTAAAAATCCTTCAATGTGATTTTCTGGATTTTTTTTTCTCATTTTGTCTCTCATAGTTGAGGTATACCTATGATGAAAATTGGAGACCTCTCTCATCTTTTAAGTGGGAGAACTTGCACAATTGGTGGCTGACTAAATACTTTTTTGCCCCACTGTATATATAACTACCGTTCAAAAGTTTGGGGTCATTTAGAAATGTCCTTATTGTTGAAAGAAAAGCACTGTTTTTTTCAATGAAGATAACTTTAAACTAATCAGAAATACACTCTAATATCTAATATACTGTACATTGCTAATGTGGTAAATGACCATTCTAGCTTCAAATGTCTGGTTTTTGGTGCAATATCTACATAGGTGTATAGAGGCCCATTTCCAGCAACTATCACTTTAGTGTTCTAATGGTACAATGTGTTTGCTCATTGCGTCAGAAGGCTAATGGATGATTAGAAAACCCTTGTGCAATCATGTTAGCACAGCTGAAAACAGTTTAGCTGGTTAGAAAAGCTATAAAACTGACCTTCCTTTGAGCAGGTTGAGTATCTGGAAAAAATTATTATTTCAAATACAAATCATTATTTCTAACCTTGTCAATGTCTTGACTATATTTTCTATTCGTTTTACAACTCATGGTGGTAAATAAGTGTGACTTTTCATACAAAACACAAAATAATTGTCTAGGTGACCCCAAACTTTTGAACGGTAGTGTATATATACATACAGTATATACTGTATATATACAGCCGTGGAAAAAATTGTTGTTATCAGGAGATGATAGATGTTGTCAGGAGATTAGAAAGAAAGTTATAGACAAGCATGTTAAAGGTAAAGGCTATAAGACCATCTCCAAGCAGCTTGATGTTCCTGTGCCTACAGTTGCACATATTATTCAGAAATTTAAGATCCGCGGGACTGTAGCCAACCTCCCTGGACGTGGCCGCAGGAGGAGACGGATAATATGAATGGAAACAAAAGAGCCCAGAACAACCTCTAAACACATTCATGGTGAGCTCCAAGGTCAAGGTACATCAGTGTCAGATCGCACCATCCGCCGTTGTTTGAGCTAAAGTGGACTTCATGGGAGACAACCAAGGAGGACACCACTGTTGAAAAAATAAATCATAAAAAAGCCAGACTGGAATTTGCCAAACTGCATGTTGACAAGCCACAAAGCTTCTGGGAGAATGTCCAATGGACAGACGAGACAAAACTGGAACTTTTTGGCAAGGCACATCAGTGCTATGTTCACAGATACAAAAATGAAGCATAGCAAGAAAAGAATACTGTCCCTACTGTGAAACATGGAGGAGGTTCTGTTATGTTCTGGGGCAGCTTAGCTGCATCTGGTACAGAGTGTATTGAATCTGTGCAGGGTACAATGAAATCTCAAGGCTATCAAGGTATTCTAGAGAGAAATGTGCTGCCCAGTGTCAGACAGCTTGGTCTCAGTCGCAGGTCATGGGTCTTGCAACAGGATAATGACCCAAAACACACAGCTAAAAACACCCAAGAATGGCTAAGAGCGAAACATTGGACTACTCTAAAATGGGATATGTATATATATATATATATATATATATATATATATATATATATATATATATATATATATATATATACAGTATATACAGTATACAATCTTAGTACAACTTAACTGAGATTGGACAATTTTTCCACGATTGTCTTCTGAAAATGCAGATGTGGCACGAGGCGAGCGTAGCAATCAGGAAATGGATGGTGCTCCGTCTCTGACCGTTCCTACGAGAAACTAATGCTTGCAAAAGGCTCCTAGGTATATGTTGGAAGTGCATCAACCGGTAGTGGAGGAATACGGACGGTATTTTGGTTGCATTTGGAGCGGAAGCGGATTGATGCGAATTTGCAACAATCGACGTCAAGGGGATATATGCATATATGTATATATACTGTATATACACACTACCGTTCAAAAGTTTGGGGTCACTTAGAAATTTCCTTATTTTTGAAAGAAAAGCACTGTTTTTTCATTGAAGATAACTTTAAACTAATCTCAAATACACTCTAATATCTAATATACATTGTTAATGTGGTAAATGACTATTCTAGCTGCAAATGTCTGGGTTTTGGTGCAATATCTACATAGGTGTATAGAAGCCCATTTCCAGCAACTATCACTCCAGTGTTCTAATGGTACAATGTGTTTGCCCATTGCATCAGAAGGCTAATAGATGATTAGAAAACCCTTGTGCAATCATGTTAGCACAGCTGAAAACAGTTTAGCTGGTTAGAAAAGCTATAAAACTGACCTTCCTTTGAGCAGGTTGAGTATCTGGAAAAAATTATTATTTCAAATACAAATCATTATTTCTAACCTTGTCAATGTCTTGACTATATTTTCTATTCATTTTACAACTCATGGTGGTAAATAAGTGTGACTTTTCATGAAAAACACAAAATAATTGCCTGGGTGACCCCAAACTTTTGAACGGTAGTGTATATATATATACGAAGGACAGAGCTGCGTGGAGGAATCTGATCAGACCTAAATGAAACAGTCATTGTCAAACCCGACAGACTGCTATGATGATGATATATATATATATATATATATATATATATATATATATATATATATATATAGAGAGAGAGAGAGAGAGAGAGAGAGAGAGAGATACCCCACCACCTCAATGACTTGTACGCCACCCTTCAAGAAGAGTGGAATGCCATGCCTCAGCAGACAATAAGTCAACTTGTGAACAGCATGAGATGTTGTTGCCAAGCTGTAATTGATGCTCAAGGGCACACGACAAGTTATTGAGACACTGACATTTTTTGTTGTGGTATACCCACCACTGTTTTTTGTCACAGCATGGTCTGGGGACCATGCTCACCCTTTAGGTTTATTTTTACTATTCTCTGTGCTTAGTATTGAGTTATGTCTCATCTGGCCCTGTATTCATGTCTTGTGTTTACCTTTTGCCTGAGCACCTGATGTTTTCTGTATCCCTAGCCACTGCCTTCTCTGTATTACTCCTGCATTGTTGTCCTGTATAGTGATGGGACAGCAGGTAGCAGTGCTCTGAACGGTGCTCCAATCTTATCCAGGACATGTTTGGCGAGGCGTGTTTCAAGGCATGCATCATTGTGACTGGGTCAGGAAGCCGTTCATGAGTTTGCATGCAACATAAATAAAGTGAGGATCAAAGGAAATCCCCATCCCTCACGTTTTGTGTTTGACTGTGTTAGGGATTTTTCACATGGAGGCAGCAGCAAAAAGACCGACTTCTCCTTTCTGGGAATATTTTGAGCACATTTCTACTTGTATTTTCGACAAGTAGTGGCTGACTAATACAAGTGAAGTGATGGCTTAGTGGTAAATCTTTTGCACTTCAAGCGGGAGGCCTGGGTTTGAGTCCTAGCTGTGTCATTCTTGTCATTTTATTTTTATTTGCAAGGTGAAGTTTCTGTTGTGTTTCAAAGCACTTGGATAATTATTGTGGATCATTATGCTGAGGCATTATTGCTATTGTGCCCTGCATGAGAATAAGGCCAGAGTTGAATATCCTGGGACAGTGTAAGACTGCTGAAAATGTATTTTTTCTTAATACAAATGGATAAGTAGTACGAGTACACAAAGTAACACAGACAGATTCACTGGAGTCATCCCAGTTTTATTATTTCTTTTTTCCCTTATGATCACTGATATTTCTTAAAAGACAGCACATTTATTGAATCTGAAAAAATATACATTAAACCAATAATGCCCTTGTAAAAATCTGTATACTGTGTGGCTGATTAGAGGGTCATGGATTTGATTCCCACTCTGTCTACAGGTCAAAGTGTCCTTGAGCAAGACACTGAATGCTTTTTCTGTGTCTAAACTCATTATTACTGCGCTTTTCTTTTCTTTATGTATTTGACTAATTATGTGTATTGTTCTCCTGATATTAACATGTGTTTGGCGTCCCTCTATGAAACCAGTTTGATCATCCTCTATCAATTCCGTCAAGAATGTCTTTATTCGTTTACAGATAATTGTTGTATATATTTTATAATCCACATTTAATAAGGAGATTGGCCTATAGTTTCCGCATTGTTCCCTATCTTTCCCTGGCTTTAAAATAACTGAAATAATGGCTTCGTTCCATGATGGAGGTATTTTGTTGTTGTTTAATGTCCAATTAAATGACTTTAGGAGCTGTGGCGTGAGTTCTTCTATAAACAGTTTATAAAACTCAGACGGGTATCCATGACTACCTGGTGATTTACCATTTTTTAGTGACTTAATCACATCTTTAATCTCTTGTGTTGTTATTTCTGCTGTTAGCTTTTCATTTTGTTGGTTTCCTATTGATGGCAAGTTCAATGTGCATAGAAATTTTTTAATATCCTTAACATTTGTCTCTTCAGGTTGCGAGTATAGTTCTTGATAGAATTTATGGAATATTTCTTCGATGTTTTCTGGGGTGACTGTGGTTTTATTTGTGATGGGGTCCTTAATCTTATATACATTATTCACTGTTTGTTGTTTTCTTAACCGTTTTGCCAGCGGTTTTGTGGCCTTTGGCCCCGTTTCATAATATTTTTGTTTTAAATATCTATTTTTCCTTTCAATTTCATCTATTTGTGTTTCTTTTATCTTTATTTTTTCTTCCTTAATTTCTTGATATATTTTTGGGTCATTTGTGTTTTGATGTTTACTGTGGTCTATATTAATCATATATTCCATAACCTACATATGTTTAAGCATGTGAGAATGTTTGGTGATTACATATGTAAAGCAACTTCACACCTCAGAACAGGACAAAGAGTCTCAACCGCCAGTGAAGATCAAAGAGCATCCGAGGCACTGCGGTGGAGACCAGATGGGTTGCCCTGACCCCCCAGGGCCAGGCGGAGGAGTACGAAGACAATGGGGGGATTAAGATAATGAGGGATGTCAGCTTTTGATATGCATGTCTTTTGTTATGTGCGAGTATAAGTTCGTAGAGCCGAAGGTGTTCGTCCTCTACTTCTTCTGCTGCTGCACCTAGATGAGACTTGTTGGAGGAGCTGATAATAAACTTTGGTTTATGAATCACATCGCCTTGTTATTTCAAGCTCCTCTACACTGGTGACCCTGACGCGAGAATGGACCAGAGGCGTTCCCCCGCGATCGACTCATCTGTGGTGACCCAGGCAGACGCCGGCGCCCATGCAGACAGGGGAACAGATGGACGACGTTCCCCCACGGCAGAAGTGATAGAGAGGGCTCAACCGAGCACCAGCACCGTGGAGAGAGCCGAAGCAAGGCACTCTCACCCTGCGGACACATCAGTGACGGTCCACAGAAATGCCGTCACCGTCAAGCTGCCGAACTTCTGGCAGGAAGACCCCGCCTCGTGGTTTCAGCAAGCTGAAGCCCAGTTTGCACTTGCGGGCATCACGGCTGACGATACAAAGTTCTATCACATCGTCGCCAAACTCGACGCCGCCACTTCGAGATGTGCGCGGAGCATAATCCAGCGGCCGCCGGCCCAGGACAAATATAAAGAGCTGAAAGCGACCATCGTGGCAAATTTCCTCCCCTCAGCCGAGAAGAGAGCCGAGAGGATCCTGGCGGCCTACGGCCACAGAGGAGGCAGACCCAAGGCCCTCATGGAGGACTTGCAGCAACTTAAAGAAGAGGACAATGACAACTTCCTCTTCCATTTCATATTCCTCAGTACGCTGCCGCCACACATGAGAGGGACGCTTGCCAACATGCGATGCAGCACCCAGCAAGACTTCCGCACGCTGGCTCACGAAGCTCAACGGCTCGTCAATGCCTGCAAGGAGCAGACACCCACAGCAGCATCCACAGACCTCAACGCTGATGTCCGGAGCCACGAGGAGCCACAAACCACCGAGCAGAATCAGCCCGCGGTGACAGCAACACGGCCAGGACGCAACAGATGGAGCGACGTTTGTTATTACCACCACCGCTTCGCCGAGAAGGCTTACAAATGCGTTCCCCCCTGCAAATTCACGATTTCGGGAAAACGCCAAGGCCGAGAGCCGTTAACAGTGGCGGATCTCGGCGAAAAAAGCAAGCTTTTATATGTGACGGACGGACACACTGGCAAGCGGTTCCTTATCGACACAGGAGCTCAACTAAGTTTTGTCATGCCCTCCCAAGCAGACCGGGCCATGGGCCCCCGGGGCAATGGAGCGGTGGCAGCAAATGGCTCCATCATCACTTTTGGCGAAAAGAGCCTGCCCTTCTGGATCCACGGCCGCAACTACAGATGGACATTTGTTGTAGCGGCGGTGAGTTTTAACTTGTTGGGCGCAGATTTTTTGATTTTTTGTGTGCACATGGGTTATTAGTTGATCTAGCGAACAGACGCTTGGTTAATGCACTGTCCTTTGCTTCTATCCCCTGCTCAGCTCGACTTTCTCCACCACCCGTGCAGTGTAGCGTCACCACATCAGGAGGTAAGTTTGATCAACTCCTCACCCAATTTCCAGCACTCACAATTCCCAAATTCTCAGCCACAGTGGCTAAACATGGGGTCGAACACTTTATTCCCACAACGGGCCCACCCGTATTCGCCAAAGCTCGGCGCTTAGACGTGACCAAGCTTGCCATAGCTCGGGACAAGTTCACCACCCTTGAAAAATTAGGCATTATCAGACGCTCGAAAAGCCCCTGGGCGTCACCACTTCACATGGTCCCGAAATCCGATGGTTCTTGGAGGCCGTGCGGCGATTACCGCAGATTAAACAATGCGACAGCGCATGACCGCTACCCAATTCCTCACATTCAAGACTTTTCACTACATCTGGCGGGTGCGCGCATTTTTTCAAAAATAGACCTAGTCTGCGGTTATCATCAAGTCCCAGTTAGAGCAGAGGACATTCCTAAAACAGCTGTAATAACCCCCTTCGGTCTTTTTGAATTTTTGCGGATGCCTTTCGTCCTCAAAGGTGCTGCTCAAACCTTTCAGCGGATGATGGACACAGTATTACGCGACCTCCCTTTCGTGTTCGTCTACCTCGACGATATGCTGGTAGCCAGCTCGTCTGAGGAAGAACACTAACAGCATCTCACTATGGTTTTTCAGAGACTAGAAGAGCACGGGTTAATAATCAATCCAGCCAAATGCAAATTCGGCGTGTCACAAATTGATTTTTTAGGACACAGAGTTTCTCCGAAGGGGGCAGTCCCACTGCCAGACAAAGTTCACGCAGTAAAAAGTTTCCCACGGCCACAAACGGTCAAATCGCTGCAAGAATTTTTGGGAATGGTTAATTTTTACAACCGTTTCCTCCCCCACGCAGCTCAGCTCATGCAGCCCCTATATGACCCACTCAGAAAACAAAAACCTTCCAACGCGGTCGAATGGACCCCGGAGCGCGAACGCGCCTTCGTGGAAGTAAAAAGTGCCCTAGCTAATGCCACATTGTTGGTTCACCCCGATCCCTTGGCCCGCATTGCGCTAACCACAGACGCTTCAGACCTGGCCATAGGGGCAGTTGTAGAACAACACGTCAGGGGAATCTGGCAACCTTTGGCATTCTTCAGCAAATCGCTAAACCAAACTGAGCGTAAATACAGCACTTTTGACAGAGAGCTGCTAGCTCTTCATTTATCCATCTGCCACTTCCAGTTCTGGTTGGAAGGGCGGCTGGTTGGAAGGGTTGGAAGGGCGGCGTTTCACGGCTTTTGTAGACCACAAACCGCTCACCTTTGCGATGGCTAAAATTTCCGAACCGTGGTCAGGCAGGCAACAAAGACAGCTGGCTGCGATTTCAGAGTTCACCACAGACATTCGACATGTGGCAGGCAAACTTAACGTGGTAGCAGACTGCCTCTCTCACGCTGTGACATCGCCAAAGCGCGAGGAGACAGATTATACTACCTCAGCCGCTGAACTCTTCGCCAACGCGGACACATACGCAGCACCAATCCATGCAGGGATAGATTATGCAGCCATGGCAGAGGAGCAAAGTAGTGACGCGGATGTGTGCGCACTCCTGTCTGGACCAAGAGGGTTAAGGCTGGAGGAAAGGGTTTTACGCGACGGTGTACCCCCCCTAATATGTGACATCTCAACCGGCCGACCTTGCCCGTTAGTCCCAGCTGCATGGCGCCGCCGTATTTTCAACTCGAGTCACTCCCTCGCGCACCCAGGTGTGCGCGCCTCGGTTAAAATGGTCGCCGAAAAGTTTGTGTGGCCTGGCCTGCGCAAAAATGTAAAAGAATGGGCAAAAACTTGCATTTCTTGTCAGCGCGCCAAAATACACAAACACACAAAAGCCCCTCTGGAGCCTTTTCCAATCCCGGCTAGAAGGTTCGACCACGTTCATGTCGACCTCGTGGGACCACTACCTTCCTCCCAAGGTTTCACGCATCTGTTAACAATGATAGACCGCACCACGCGCTGGCCAGAGGCAGTCCCTCTGGCGTCAACCACAGCGGAGGAAGTCGCTCGCGTTTTTTTGACAAACTGGGTGGCACGTTTCGGCGTCCCATCAGACATCACGTCTGATAGGGGGCCTCAATTTGTCTCGGAGCTTTGGTCAGCCATGGCCAGCAGCTTAGGGGTGACAATTCACCGTACCACCGCTTATCACCCTCAGGCTAATGGGTTATGTGAGCATTTTCACAGATCTTTAAAGGCCGCTCTCAGAGCCTCACTAACGGATACAAATTGGGTAAATAAACTTCCCTGGGTTTTATTGGGGTTGCATGCTGCGCCCAAAGAGGATCTAGACGCCTCTCCAGCAGAATTAGTTTTTGCACAACCTCTCAGGCTCCCGGGTGAATTTTTACCAGAGAACCCAGAGCCAGGGCATCTCCCTGCCCCGAGGTTTTTAGGCAGCAACGGACCGGACTCTCTCCCCGGACCGGCACATCACTCTTTTCCACGGGTTTTTGTCCCACAAGCTTTAAAGAACGCTAAATTCGTTTTTGTTAGGCATGAAGCTTTAAAACCAACTTTCCGCCCACCATACGATGGGCCATTCAGAGTGCTGAAACCTGGTGATAAACACTTTGTGCTTGATTTTGGGGATAGAAAAGAAACAGTCAGCATTGACAGACTTAAACCTGCCTTCTTGTTGAGAGACGAGCCTGCACGGTTGGCGAGAGCACCTCGGCGGGGTAGACCCCCCAAGAGAAAAGACTCAGCCCCACTGCAGGGAACAAATAATCACTCTCCTTCCCAAGCTGCAGATTCCTTACAGGAAGGTCCCAGCAGGACGCCCAAGCGGACTCACAGCAGATTCGGGAGAAGATTAAAACCCAGACGGCACAGAGACTGATGCAAACTACTCAACAGTTGTTCACTAATTGTGCTGTAACAGTTTAGGACTGACTTGTGATTTTACTATGCTGTTATGATTACCACTGAACTCTCTTAGGAGCATGGCTGCTGGAAAGTTTCTTCTGTGTCAAGAGGTATAGCAGTTAGTATGTCATAATAATTATCTTAAACTGTGAATTTTTCTATTGTCCTTTTCTTAGTCGTTTGGGGGGGGGGGGGGCTGTGGTCTATATTAATCATATATTCCATAACCTACATATGTTTAAGCATGTGAGAATGTTTGGTGATTACATATGTAAAGCAACTTCACACCTCAGAACAGGACAAAGAGTCTCAACCGCCAGTGAAGATCAAAGAGCATCCGAGGCACTGCGGTGGAGACCAGATGGGTTGCCCTGACCCCCCAGGGCCAGGCGGAGGAGTACAAAGACAATGGGGGGATTAAGATAATGAGGGATGTCAGCTTTTGATATGCATGTCTTTTGTTATGTGCGAGTATAAGTTCGTAGAGCCGAAGGTGTTCGTCCTCTACTTCTTCTGCTGCTGCACCTAGATGAGACTTGTTGGAGGAGCTGATAATAAACTTTGGTTTATGAATCACATCGCCTCGTTATTTCATGCTCCTCTACATTTACGTTCTAATTCCCTCAGTCTCTCACATCTTTGTTCATATGATTCCAGTTTAGACTTTTTTGCTTTTCCAGATTCAACAATTAATTTACCTCTCAACACGGCTTTTAGTGCATCCCATAGTATTGTTGGGTCCACTTTTCCATTATCATTCTCCTCGATATACTCATTTATGTTTACCTTTATTCTTTCTTTCATTTTCTCATCATTTAATAGTCCTACATTAAGTTTCCCTGTTGTTTGTCGTTTTCTATTGTTTAAATATATTTCCATGTATATAGGATTATGATCTGATATTTCTGCCCCTCCAATCCGACAATTTCTCACCCTTTGTCTGTCACCTTCATTCATAAGGAAGTAATCTATTCTAGAGTGTACTTTATGGACTGCTGAATAATGTGTATAGTCTTTTTCGAGTGGGTGCAGGTCCCTCCATATGTCTACCATACCCATTTCTGCCAGTGAGGTTCTTATGAACTTTGTTACATGTTTTTTTGTCTTCTTAACACTTGTTGTGTCAACTTCATGATCCATGACGGCATTTAAGTCTCCTCCACAAATGAGGACTCCTTCACTGTGTGTTGCTATGAGATCAAACAGATGTTGAAAAAAACCCTTGTCACTTTCTGGTGGGGCATAGATGTTCACTAATGTGATCTGCATACCATCTACTCTTCCCTTTATTATTACATATCTGCCTTCTTTATCCTGGATTTCTTGTTCACATTCAAATTGGATTTTATTTGAAATTAGTATCATAACCCCCCTTTTAGTTCCTCCCTTAAATGAACTGTAGTAGGAGTTCTTATAGCCAAATCTCTTTAGTTTCTCATGTTCTGTCTTGTTCAAATGTGTCTCTTGCATAAATATAATTTCGGCTTTTTCCTTCTTGAATTCTCTTATTATTCTTTCCCTTTTAACAGGTGAGTTCAGACCATTCACGTTTAATGTCATTATCTTAAGATTTTTAACCATATTCATGTTTTTCCATTTTTTTAACTTGTGCTCCTAGCCCCTTTAACAACAAAACTAACACATATATGTACAAAAACACATTAACGAATCTCGACCTCCGTACTTTGGGCCTTTCTTCTGCCCACTGGTCCCTGTTGGAGGGTGGAGGGAATGTCCTCACCGAGTGAGGGGCCCTCCCTAGACTTGTAGTTGCTATCCAAGTAATAGTCATTAGTCTAGAAATGTCCAACAAAAATCACTTAAACCTCTCCTAGCCATTTGTTTCTCTTTTACCTTTCCTTCTTGGCCTTCATTTCTTCTGTGCCTTTCTTAATCTTTGTTATAATCTAGGCTTTCCGTTGAAAGCCTTGCAGTTTTTCTTGGGCTCGGTGCGCCACGTCCGTCTCCCGCCCTCTGCCGCTCACTCGCCTCCACTCCGGCTGTCTCGATGCACTCCATGCCGCCGCTGCTCCAGCCGCTTCCTCGGGTACGCTCACCACAAAGCCTCGCTCCGTCATGTCCCGCGCTGCCTCTCTGGCTGTGTTGTAGGTTTTCACGCCGTCCTCCCAATGAATTCTCATCTTCGTTAGCGGCATTTGGAATCTAATTTTTTTCTCTTTCAGCATTTTTTTAATGTTGGCATATTTCTTTCGCTGCTGCACAATTTCTGTTGGGTAGTCATGGTCAAAGAATATCTGTTTGTCGCCAACTCGTGTATCTTTTTTTTCCACGCTTGTGACAGGATTCTTTCCTTTACGTCGTATTTTAAAAAGTTTACCACAACTGACCTGGGTGTAGAGTTTGGGTTCGGGTTCTGTGCCAAGGCTCTGTGCGCTCGTTGGATCTGCAGGTCTTTTTCATTGGGCAGCTCAAGCTCTTTTTTTTCGGAATTGATCTATGAATTTCGTCATCGAGTTGCCTTCAGTGCCCTCCGGAATCCTGAAGATGCGTATATTGCTCCGCCTGGACCTGCTCTCCAGGTCGGTTATTTTTTCCTGCATCCTCTGTGTTTGTGCCGTCAGGGTCTGCAGCTGCTCGCTTGCCTCGGTCTTCCGGTCTTCCAAATCTGATATTCGAGCCTGTGCTTCTGCCATACATGCCCGTTGAGTGCACAGTTCCTCCATGGTTTCTGCTAGCTTGCGGTATATATATATATATGCACCACCGTTCAAAAGTTTGGGGTCACCCAGATGTTTTCCATGAAAAGTCACACTTATTTACCACCATGAGTTGTAAAATGAATAGAAAATATAGTCAAGACATTGACAAGGTTAGAAATAATGATTTGTATTTGAAATAATAATTTTTTCCAGATACTCAACCTGCTCAAAGGAAGGTCAGTTTTATAGCTTCTCTAACCAGCTAAACTGTTTTCAGCTGTGCTAACATGATTGCACAAGGGTTTTCTAATCATCCATTAGCCTTCTGATGCAATGAGCAAACACATTGTACCATTAGAACACTGGAGTGATAGTTGCTGGAAATGGGCCTCTATACACCTATGTAGATATTGCACCAAAAACCAGACATTTGCAGCTAGAATAGTCATTTACCACATTAGCAATGTATATTAGATATTAGAGTGTATTTCTGATTAGTTTAAAGTTATCTTCATTAAAAAACAGTGCTTTTCTTTCAAAAATAAGGAAATTTCTAAGTGACCCCAAACTTTTGAACGGTAGTGTATATATATATATATATATATATACAGTATATATATATATATACTGTATATATATGAACTAGATTTGCAACTTTTTTCTTTGAAGATTGCAGCATTTTTTTCAAACATTTGCAAGTTTTTTATCATAAAGCTGCATTGTTTTGATCTTAAATTTTCACATTTTTTCCTGTAAATTTGAAAAAAAAGTTTGTGTAGATTTTAATTCTTTTCTCACAGATATAGTCCTTTTGTTGCGGTATGTCTGGCCACACGGACTACAGGATTTTTGGGCTGGATGAGGAAGAGTGTTGGGCGGTTGGACTGGTGGAGGATACTATTTCGGATGTTCGCCTAAGCCACACTTCTGAGGAAGTGGTGCATGTGTGGGATAGCGCAGCACAGGTGATTGAGGCATACCCCAGCCTGTGGAGCTATCCAAAACTGGCAGATCTACTCACCACAGTTTTCCATGCTCAACGCCGGCTCCGCCGGCTGGGGAAGCCCCTTTACCATCTGAACCTGTGCCACTGAGGAAGCACTCCCGGGGGCGGAGGTCTCGCATCCATCCAGCTGCAGTCTTGTCTCCCCCTGCTGAACTGTGGCCTGCAGCCTGCCGTATTGAGTATGCAGCTCTCGCGCCTTCCGTCGGTACCAGTGCGTAGGAGCTGGAGGAGCGCCAGCGGGTTTTGGTGGCGGAGACTGAGCTCATCCTCAAATACAAACCATGGCTTCTTCCAGAGGTTATGCAGCAGCTGGAGGGAGTTTCATTGTGGGAAACGGAGTCAGTGCCGATGAATCAGCATTACCGGACTCTGGAGTGTCATCTGTCTCTGCCTCCTCACCAGATGATTCCCACCATGCCTGGAAGAACATCACCTGGTTCAGCAACAGCAGTCACCATCACACCCTGAGAAATAAGGCAAATGTGCTTTCATTCTCTCACACATGATAATGAAATTCCTTGTCTTATTCCTGGTGGTGAAGCTCAGCATCAGCAGCCCACTTTGGCTGAATCCTCACTGCCTGCTGCTGTCACCTGTTCCTCACCCGTCTCTTCTAAATTAAATTAATTAAATCACCCTTTATTGTCATTCAACTGTACAACCAATCATGTACAGTAGAAAGAGATTGTGCTTTACGTATCTACTGTGTCAATCACACACACCCCAAGTGTAGAATCAGAGGGCCGCTGCCATGCAAGGCGCTGCCACAAATTTCCCTCCTCCATTCCATTATTGCTGATCACCATGCTGGACGGCAGGAAGTTCCATTTTTATATGGTCTTCAGCATGACCCGGCCGGGATTCTAACCCCTGCCACCTGGGTGTGGGGCGGATGCTCTACCAACTGAACCACCACTCCGGTGGCTGTGTCTCCTCCCATCACCCTTGAGCATCGGTCGGTCCAAGGATGGAGTCGCTGGACAACAGAGGAGCCTGCAGCTCTGGAGAATGCCACGCCAGCCCCGCAGCCACGTTTTGGACAGGAGTGGAGCAGTCCCGGATACCTGAAGCCTGAGCCGACAAGGGAGTGTCCCCTGGTTTCAGCTTCCCTGGACTCGGCACCAGTGATGGGGCAACCTCCAGTTTCAGCCACCACTCCGTTAGGTCCACCTGCATCGGTCACCACACCTGGAGGTCTGTGGGCTGCATCCACCACCATGCCTGCTGCAGGGGTTTCCACAGCACAGTCGTCGGAGTCCTGGACGGCGGTGAAGCTCGAGTTCAGGCAAGTACTCGGCTCTGTTTTAACATCTACAGTTCTAGAGAATTCTTGTCTTCCTCAGGGTGGGGAAAACCATCTGCAGATGTCCTCTGCTCCTGAGCTCTACTCACCGGGCTCTACTGCTGCATGTGATTCTCCATTGTTTTTCTTCTCCTCCCTGTTCAAGGTGGCTGTGGTGGGGCTGGAGCTTCAAATGGAGAAAGCCAAGACATTCAGTTCAGTTCAATTCAGTCAAGTGCTCTGTTCTGTCATTACATCTGCAGGTCCGGAGAAATCTTGTCTGGCTCATGATGGGGAGAGTCAGATGCAGACATACTCTACCCCTGAGCTCTCCTTGCTGGGCTCCACTGCTTCTGGTAATTCTTCTCTGGTTTGTTTCCCTTCCTCTTCTTCCGAGGTGGCCGGATGGCCAAGGTGGCCCCACTAGATGGCCGGGTTCAAGATGTCACAGCCAAATACACCAGAGTCCTGGACGACAGTGGAGCTCAAGCTCAGGCAAGTTCTCTTTTCTGTTTTAGAGAGATCTTGCTTGGCTCTTGGTAGGATCGATCAGTTGCAGCCGTCAGCTGCACTTGAGTTTTCCTCGCAGGGCTCCACTGCTGCCACTGACCTTGACCTGGTGTCTTTGTCTTCTTTGTCCGAGCCTTCTCCTAAGGTCACCGGGGGTCCTCCATCCTTGCCTGTGGCCTCTGTGGGTCCTTCCTCTTTACCAGAGGTCTCTGTGGGTCCTTCATCTTCACCAGAGGTCTCCATGGGTCCTTCCTCTCTGCCAGAGGTCGCCGCAGGTCCTCTGCCATCACTTGAGGCCTCCGTGGGTCCCTCCTCTCTGCCAGAGGTCTTCGTGGGTCCTTCCTCTCTGTCTGAGGCCACTCCAGGTGCTATACCTCTGTCCAAGGTCTCCATGGGTACTTTGTCTCCGTCCGATGCTTCGTGAGTGCTGAGCCACCGGTTGAGGCATCCGTGGGTACGATCCCTCCATCCAAGGCCTCCGTGGGTGCTACGCCTCAGTCCGAGGCTACCGTGGGTGCTAAACCTCTTCCCGAGGCCTCTGTGGTGCTACGCCTCAGTCCGAAGCCTCCAAGGGTGCTGCACCTCAGTCTGATGCCTACGTGGGTGCTGCACCTCAGTCCGAGGCCTCCGTGTGCTGCGCTTCAGTCTGAGGCCTCTGTGTGCTGCGCTTCAGTCTGAGGCCTCTGTATGCTGTGCTTCAGTCTGAGGCCTCTGTGTGCTGCGCGTGCTGCGCAACATAATCTTCCTCCGTAGGTTATGTCTCAGCCCGAGGTTGCTGCCATGGATGCTTTGCCATTACCCAAGGCTGCTGAGGGTCCTTCATCTCCACCGACGCCTGAGGTCACCATGGGTCCCTTGCCTTCGTCAGAGTTTGCGGTAGGTCATCAGGTGTTGCTGGAGGTCCCTGCTGGTTGGTCACTGTCACTGCCTGGTTCCCTCGCTGGTTACCTGCTTCCCTGTTTATCTCATGTTGGGCAGCTAAGTTGGGCAGCCATTCCTAGGGACAGTCTTTGTGCTTGTCATCCAGCCTTCTCATTAGGATTCCGATTCCAGGCTCCCGCGGTCCATGGGAGGTGATGGGCCTGGCTTCCACCCCTGGAAGGGGGGTGGAGTTATGCACCACGGCTCGCTAGCTCAGGAATGCTGGGAGGCCACTTGATGGGCTGCCCCTTCTGCTTGGGTGGTCCTGGTATGTGGGGAGGCCACCTGACTTGCTCCAGCACATATGCCGGTGGTCTTGGGACTCTGGTAGGCTGCCCAAATGGCCTCATCCACTAATTTATTGGTCCTTGACTCCTCTAATGCCACCTATTGTACAGTGTTGTGGGTCATGAGTGTTTTCTTTTTTGTTTTCTGGTTGGGTTCAGTCCCTCCGTGCCTGGGTTCCCCCTCCTCCTGCTGGGGATGTGTTGTTTTTCTTGTTGGGGGTTGTCTTTTTGTGGGCAGGTCCTCTTTCTTTTTTGTGATTATGCCCTGGGGTGTCTGGTACCCACCCCCCGAGGGGGGAGGGGCATTGTCATGATTCTGGGCACAGGTCAGGGCCATGCCCAGTTTCTAGGTTCCAGTCTTTTCTGGTTTGTTTGTTTCTTCATTTATTATGGACTGTTGTGTTTTATCTGTTTATTTTTGGAGTGTTTGCATTCTTGGTTTTGTCCTTACTGTCTTGTCTATTACCTATTATTATTATTATTATTATTATTATTATTATTAAGTACCTTCGCCAAGGAGGTTATGTGATCATCGACGTTGGTTTGTCTGTCTGTTTGTTTGTCTGTCTGTTTGTTTGTTTGTTTGTTTGATAGCAAGATAACTCAAAAAGTTATGGACGGATTTTCATGAAATTTTCACATATTGTCAGAAATGGGGTATCCTACAGATGATTACATTTTGGTGGTGATCCGGATCACCGTCGAGAAGAAAACTGCCATTACGGAAAATGCCATTTTCGTCAATAACTACTGAACCACTAATCCTATCATTGTGAATCCAATTGCTAGTCATATGTTTTCATGGTCAAGGAATCTGAAAACGTACACACAAACACTGTATGGGGGGAACTGTAGCGCTAAACCGCCATTACGGAAAATGCCATTTTCATCAATAACTACTGAACCACTAATCCTATCATTGTGAATCCAATTGCAAGTCATATGTTTTCATGGTCAAGGAATCTGAAAACGTACACACAAACACTGTATGGGGAGAACTGTGGCGCTTGGCGGAGGTCTGCGCTCTCCGAGTGCTTTTCTAGTTGTGTGTTGTTTTGTATTTATGGGTTTAGTTACATCTTTTTGGGGTTGTGTTATCTTATTCTTGTGCCATCATTAGCTTCCCGTCCATGCTTTTATTTTGACAGTGCCTGTGTAGCTTCTGCTTGTCAAACTGTTTTTATATTTTAGTTTTTAGATTTAGTATACTTTATTGATCCCCAGAGGGGAAATTGAGGGTATCCACCACCTGGATGGATGAGCAGCCACGCTACGGCGCTATCCCTTAACCATTCACACACACATTCACACCTGGGGCCACTTTAGAGTCTCCACTTAACCTAACCTGTGTAGAGGATGCCTTTCACAAACGAGACTGAGTTTATTTCTCAGGGTTGGTTTATTGAGAGGTCACATCCTCCAACAAGAGCAGAATCTCAGTAAAGAGGTAGAACAATCATCCTTCACAGTTCTTATACCCTCCAAAGACACAAAACCCCCAACATCAAATAACACACCCCCAACCCACAGTCCTTGAGCAAACATACAGCCCCGAGGCTCCTTGGCGTCTCCATTGTCTCTCTCATCATTCTAGCCTCCGGGGCTCCTGCTGGGACATTCTCTCCCACTTCTCGTCTCCTAAGCAACCAACTTCACACCTCCTGTAGGTCTCTGCAGGGTCAGGTCCTCTTTGGCCATTGAGACGTGAAGCTTCCAGAATATGTACCGTCATGCCTACTAGGTATATGTGGGTGAATATGAATGCCATATATGCGCCCTAAATATGCGCCATACTTGCATGTTTTTGGCATGTGGGAGGAAACCGGAGAAATCCCAGAGTAAACCCACGCAGACACGGGGAGAACATGCAAACTCCACACAGATCACTGTTGGTCGGGGGCTGGGATCGATCCCAAGATCCCCAGGCCAAGGGTAAACTGTGCTGCCACAGTGCTAACCACTGTGCCACCGTGCAGCCCCGTTTTGCGGATTGCACAACTGTCACTCGTTAATTATTTTCCCACTCATGTACCTACACTATTGATGCATTTGTGATCTGGGCATTTGTCTATTTAAGGATACGGCAACACTCTGCAGGTTGCCATGTCCTACTGTGATGTCCTCAGAAGTTCAGCCATAACTCTGAGTGTTCTTTGGTCTTCCTGTGGAGGTGAACAAGTGTGGTCTATCCAGGTAACATTTGTCCTCTTATCCCCTTCCCTCAGCCGTGAGCCCTGGTTCCCTTTGGGTGTGACTCCGGCTGTGGTGGTCTGGGTTGGGTCAGACCAGGCCACACTTTGTTGTCTTCAGTATTTATTATCTGTCTTCATCGTTATCTCCTTTGGGGTTTTATTTCCATTTTGGCCATTATTATTATTATTATTATTATTATTGTTGTTGTTGTTGTTGTTGTTGTTGTTGTTGTTGTCCATCACCAGCTATATTTGTATGTTTGGTTTTTCCTGTTCATCATTTGTTTCTGATTGGGCTTTTATTTTGACAGTGTTTGTTTACTTCCTTTTGAGCACTGTTTATCCTTATGTCATTCATTATTGGTCAGGGCTGTTGCTCATTAGTCTCATTATGTTCATTCCTATTTATTGGGTTTCACTCCTTCATTCCTTTGTTAGGTCCTCGTCATTACTTTTGGTTGTGAGTATCATTGTCTGTATGTCTCACTTATTATTTCTTTCGTATTGCTGTTTGGGTTCCGTCCCTCAGTGTACCAGTTTCAGCTGTAATGTGTTACTTTATGTTCAGCTTCCATGCTGCAGTTTTCTTCCATTAAAATATGCTTCAACTTCACCCCGCGAGTGAGTCTGTTCATCTGCCCCGTGAGGGGCGACCATGACAGTTGGACCCAACCAAAACAAGACTCAGCGGGAGAAGTGAAGCAGGACCCGGAGAGGCAGAGGGAAGGAGAGTGACTGGCTGTCAACAGACTGTGGAGTTTCATTTCATCGGGCAGAAGTTTCCTGGGGGCTTGCATAAATCTGCGCTCTCTTCCCTGGCCAGAGAGGCTCTCATACCCCGCCGTGTTATCATCACCAGCCTTCGCCTCATCACCTGCCGGGCTGAGGACAACAGGGGTGGAGGAGGAATTCACTTAAGACTGCAGAGATTGTGCCGACGGTTTTAGCGTCCCCTGCCTCCATTCGTCGTCTTGCCTCCTCGTCAGTCCCGGCACCTTGGAAACCTGAGCCGATGATTCAGCGTCCCCTGGCTTCCACATGCCTCCTCACCAGCCCCTGCACCCCGGAAGCTTGTGCCGATGACCCAGCTCCCCCTGGCTTCCACAATTCCCCTCCTCTCTACATCAGTACCTCGTCGCTGTGCAACGGCCCTTGGCTAAACAGACATTGCTGCCCCAGGAGCATTCATCTGGTTCACCAGCAGGGGATTCTTCAGCAGCTTCAGCTACGATGGAGCGGGGGGCAAGGCAAGTGCTTTCTTTCTCATTTCTGGTTTTATTTAATAATAAGAGGTGCTGCCTTGTCCCCAGGGAGGGGACTCAGCAGCCCTTTCCATTGCTGCTGAACTTTTATTCTGTTTCCTGCTGTCTGAGGTGGTGTGGCTTTCCCCGCTGTATCATCATCTGCAGCCACCTTTTTATCAGATGCTGGGCTGAGGACTCCGGGGTTGGAAGAGGAATTCACTCAGGACTCCGGAGACTGCTGACGATTTCAGCATCCCCTGCCTCCGTTTGGCATCATGCCTCCTCACCAGCTCTGGCACCTCGGAAACCTGAGCCGACGATTCAGCATCTCCTGGCTTCCATGTGCTTCCTCACCAGCCCCGGCACCCCAGAAGCTTGTGCCAATGACCCAGCGTCCCCTGGCTTCCATGCTTCCCCTTCCCTCTACATCTACACTCCGCAGCCGTGCTAGACTGTCATCGCTGGACCGGGAACATTCATCTGGTTGGTTGGCAATAGTACAGTCCACTTACCTGATAAAAACAGAGCTGGTCAAGGGCCCCTCTGAGGATTACTGTTGTCCCCCCACACAAGGGCATTAAGCCGATAGTGTGGCAGCTGCCTGGTCGGCTCAGCTGAACAGCTAGCACAGCCATTTCCCGCATGTAATCCAACCCAATCTGAAGAAGCAACAGAAGGCTTTCCCTCACACAACAGGGTGAATAGGAAGGGTTGCCCAACACACAGCAAACTATCAGCAGAAGCTAATTGCTTGATAAAGGTTGTGGCCTGCAAATAAACCGAACAAAGCAGAGGGAAAGAAATGGGGTTCAGAGTGGAGTTCAGGTAGCATGTTGAAATGCACATCCTTCGATCTTCGGTTCAAACCATACCTACAATCCCTTCTATAAGCAACGATAAGTGCACTGCTAATCCCACTAGAGAAAAAAAGCAGAAAGAAAACAAAGTCTCACACCCATAACAACCGGTATTAGTTACAGCCGTGGACAAAATTGTTTGTACCCCTCTGTTAATGAAAGAAAAACCCACAATGGTCACAGAAATAACTTGAATCTGACAAAAGTGGTAATAAATAAAAATTCTATGAAAATTAACCAATGAAAATCAGACAATGCTTTTGAATTGTGGCTCAACAGAATTATTTTAAAAAAACAAACTCATGAAACAGGCCTGGACAAAAATGATGGTACCCTTAACTTAATATTTTGTTGCACAACCTTTTGAGGCAATCACTGCAATCAAATGATTTCTGTAACTGTCAATGAGACTTCTGCATCTCTCAGCAGGTATTTTGGCCCACTCCTCATGAGCAAACTGCTCCATTTGGCTCAGGTTTGAAGGGTGCCTTCTCCAGACGGCATGTTTCAGCTCCTTCCACAGATGTTCAATAGGATTTAGATCAGAATCAGAATCAGATTTATTGCCATTGTTCATGTAGTACACAAACTAGGAATTTGTCTCGGTGCAATGCTGCAACATTAAACATGATAAAATAAAAGAAATAAACTATACATGCAATAAAGTGTAGAATAAGAGTAAGTGATACTGGTCAGCAGTTAAAATATATTAGCGAGCAGCAGATACTGTGGAGAACCATATAGTGCAGTCGGTAATGCAGGAAGAAAACAGTGATGATTGACATGAGTCTGGTTGAGCTGTTGTACATAGTGCACGAGAGTCAATAAGTCACTTAGTGTTCAGCAGTCTGATGGCAGAGGGGAAGAAGCTGTTCATGTGATGGGAGGTTTTAGTCTGGATGGACCGAAGTCTTCTACCTGAGGGGAGGGGGGCAAACAGTACGTGACCAGGGTGTGAGGGATCGGCTATGATCCGGCCAGCACGCCTCTGGGTCCTGGAGATGTACAGATCCTGGAGAGATGGGAGCTTGCAGCCGATCACCTTCTCAGCAGTGCGCACGACGCGCTGCAGCCTTAGTCTGTCCCTGGCAGTGGCTCCTGCGTACCACACGGTTATGGAGGTGGTGAGGATGGACTCGATGATGGCTGTGTAGCACTGCACTAACATCTTGGTGGGTAGCTTGAGCTTCCTCAGCTGCCGCAGGAAGAACATCCTCTGCTGGGCTTTTTTGATGAGTGAGCTGATGGTCGGCTCCCATTTGAGGTCCCTGGTGATGGTAGTGCCTAGGAAGCGGAAGGAATCAGCAGTGGTGATGGGAGAGCCTGTGAGGATGAGGGGGGGCAGAGGGGTTGTGACTTTCCTGAAGTCCACAATCATCTCCACTGTCTTCAGAGCGTTCAGCTGCAGGTTGTTGTTATTGCACCAGGACGCCAGCTGGGCCACCTCTCTCCTGTAGGCGGACTCGTCGCCGTTGGAGATGAGCCCGATGAGGGTGGTGTCGTCCGCAAACTTGATCAACTTGACAGACTGGTGGCTGGAGGTGCAGGAGTTGGTATAAAGGGAGAAGAGTAGGGGGGAAAGTACACAGCCCTGGGGTTATCCGGTGCTGATGCTAGTAGAGTCTGAGACAGTCTTTCCCAGCCGCACATGCTGCCTCCGGTCCGTCAGGAAGTCGGTGATCCACCTGCAGAGGGAGTCAGGCACGTTGAGCAGGGACAGCTTGTCCCGGAGCAGAGCGGGGCGGATGGTGTTGAATGCGGAGCTGAAGTCCACAAACAGGATCCTGGCGTAGGTTCCCGGGGAGTCCAGGTGCTGCAGGATGGAGTGGAGGGCCAGGTTGACTGCATCGTCTACAGACCTGTTGGCTCGGTAGGCAAACTGCAGTGGGTCCAGGAGAGGGGTGGTGATGGACTTGAGGTGGGGCAGGACCAGGCGCTCAAAGGACTTCATGACTACAGAGGTGAGCGCTACAGGTCTGTAGTCATTAAGTCCAGTGATCCGTGGCTTCTTGGGGACAGGGATGATGGTGGAGGATTTGAGGCAGGTCGGCACGTGGCATAGCTTAAGGGAGGAGTTAAAAATGTCTGTGAAGACAGGAGCCAGCTGTTTCGCACAGTGTCTCAGGGTGGAGGGAGACACGCCGTCCGGACCGGGGGCCTTGCGTGGGTTCAGTCTGGAGAACTGTTTGAGCACGTTCTGCTCACTGATGATAAGGGCGGGGGGGGGGGGGAGGAGGGGGGGTGCCTTTAATGAAGTAGGGATTGTGGAGGCTGTGGAGCTGGAGGGAGGGGGGGAGTTGGACACAGATGATGAGGTGTCAAAACGGGCATAGTGTTGGGACAGTCTTTGACAAAGGGCTTTGTCAGATGATCAGGGCTCATAGAAGGCCACTTTAGAATAGTCCAATGTTTGGCTCTTAGCCATTCTTGGGTGTTTTTAGCTGTGTGTTTTGGGTCATTATCCTGTTGCAAGACCCATGACCAGCGACTGAGACCAAGCTGTCTGACACTGGGCAGCACATTTCTCTCTAGAATACCTTGATTGTCTTGAGATTTCATTGTACCCTGCACAGATTCAAGACACCCTGTGCTAGAAGCAGCAATGCAGCCCCAGAACGTAACAGAACCTCATCCATGTTTCACAGTAGGGACAGTATTCTTTTCTTGGTATGCTTCATTTTTGCGTCTGAGAACATAGCGCTGATGTGCCTTGCCAAAAGTTCCAGTTTTGTCTCGTCTGTCCAAAGGAAATTCTCCCAGAAGCTTTGTGGCTTGTCAACAAGCAGTTTGGCAAATTCCAGTCTGGCTTTTTTATGATTTGTTTTCAACAGTGGTGTCCTTCTTGGTTGTCTCCCATGAAGTCCACTTTGGCTCAAACAACGACGGATGGTACGATCTGACACTGATGTACCTTGACCTTGGAGTTCACCATGAATGTGTTTAGAGGTTGTTCTGGGCTCTTTTGTTACCATTCATATTATCCATCTCTTCCATTTTTCCTCCTGCAGCCACGTCCAGGGAGGTTGGCTACAGTCCCGCGGATCTTAAATTTCTGAATAATATGTGCAACTGTAGTCACAGGAACATCAAGATGCTTAGAGATGGTCTTATAGCCTTTACTTTTAACATGCTTGTCTATAATTTTCTTTCTAATCTCCTGAGACAACTCTCTCCTTTGTTTCCTCTGGTCCATGTTTATTTTATACATCATGTCACCAAACAGCACAGTGACTACTTGTCACCCTTTAAATAGGCTGACTGACTGATTACAAGTTTGTAGACACCTGTAATGTTAATTAGAGTACATCTTGGTTGAACATGTCCCTATGGTCACATTATTTTCAATCTTTTCTAGGGTACCATCATTTTTGTCCAGGCCTGTTTCATGAGCTTGTTTTTTTAAAGTAATTCTGTTGAACCACAATTCAAAAGCATTGTCTGATTTTCATTGGTTAATTTTCATAGAATTTTTATTTATTAGCACTTTTGTCAGATTCAAGTTATTTCTGTGGCCATTGTGGGTTTTTCTTTCATTAACAGAGTGGTGCCAACAATTTTGTCCACATCTGTAGTTGCGGTGGAGAGTGGGGCGGGGGATGTTTTCTTCTTCCTGGGGGGGCTTAACAGAAAATAACTGAGAAGCACTGCCTTAGAGTGATGTAAAGTATGAGTTGTGGTTGCTGCCACAACCTCAACTCCACTTAGAACAGTACAGGAGAGAGGAGGGGTTTTGTGCCACGTGCACTTAACATATTAGTAAAGAAACGGGGGAAGAGTAATATGGGCATGCACGCATGGTCCGGCATCATTCATGAACTGCTTTATACTACCAAATAGGGTGAGGGAAGCCACATTACTGGCCGTCTCTTACAAGCGTCCTAGTCAGTCCCTTGAGGCAGCCACAGCAGGGCGATGCTGCCAAAAAGAGTGAGACAGTTCATGTGTGGTCGGATGTCAATAACTGGTGACAGCAGGGCACCACTGATAAGGTCACCATCCAGCAAGTGGAAGCACCATTTTGCAGGTTTGCAACTGAATTGTCCACTAACTAGCCCAAGATGTCAAGGTGAAGCCCCATCCACTGCCCAGTGACCCACCTGCCCCGTAACAGAGCAAGGAAGGTGGAACCTGATACAGCAAAAATTGTCAGGACATCTCTGTTCGATGATGTGGGTATGAGCCATCCTCATCCTTTTTCAGTGCCACTCCTTCCTGATGTGGAGGATGTCATGGTTAAACAGTTTGCTAGACCAACCAAAGCCCAAACGCTTATTGCTCAGTTTCTCAAAGGAGCTCGCAGGAGTACTGCCTGTAAAAGGTGACCTGCCATTCCTCCATGGGATTTGGAGGTGGTATTGACAGCCTTGCAGCATGAGCCATTTGAGCCCCTCAAAATTGTAGGGTTAAAATGTTTTACTTTGAAAACTGCATTTTTGTTGGCCATCATGTCAGCAAAAAGAGAAGGGGAACTCCACGCCTTTTCAGTGCATGAGGGATGCTTATGTTGGCTGCCAGGGGATGCAGGAGCGATACTCCGGGCAAATCCTGCACCCAAAGGTGGTGTCTGAGCCCTATGCCAGCCAGTCTATCAAACTGCACCTCTTCCTTCCTCCTCATGGAAGTGAGGATTGGGCAAGTGGGCAGTCACTATTGTGTCCTGTCAGAGCCTTAAGGGCGTACCTTCTCCGGACCTGTGCCAACAGGGCAAAAGACCAGCTGTTTGCCTGCTACAGGCCTAATAGCCAGGGGATGCCTGCCACAAAGGCAAGGCTATCCCACAGGATTGTGGAGGCTATTCAGCAGGCATACAAGACGCCAGGCAGGCCAGCCCCAGCAGGAGTGCGTGCACACTCTACACGGGGTCTCACCACCTCATGGGCTTTGTGGCGAGGTGTGTCTGTTTCAGAGATTTGTGCAGCAGCCTCACAGACATCAAACTTTTATCAGGTTCTACAGTGTGAACACAGCATCCAGTAGCTCATTTGGGGAACATGTGCTGGTATCAATACAGCAGGACAGGACTTGAAAGAAGTAGGAAGCCTCCAGGGCCAGAGCCCCATGGGTAGCTTTGGCTGGAGTGATTCATTCCTTCCTTAATACTGGTCTGCCAGCTTGGAGGTTTACATACACCTGCAGGCCACCTCAGCAGCTGGCCTCAGCATCTGGCAGCCAGCTTGGCCTTGGCAGCATCTTGTGCCAAGGTCAGAGGTAAGTATACTTGTAAATAGTTCCTTGTGGTGGTGGGCACATAGGTGGGCACATAGGTGAGCACTTTGGTGGCGGTGACGTCTCCTTTGAACTCACAGACCATCTCATACTCCCACTGGAGCAGTGGGGTCTGCTGGTTTCCTTGCGTTGTGTCTTATAGAGTCCCCATACATATCTCATAAATTTACTTTTTTTTTTTATTTTTCCATATACATTTTGTGGGGTTTATTTTCTAAAGTAATGATTTAGTTGTTTTTTTATTTTATTTTTGATTTGTGAATTTTGATTAATTTGCCACTTTGATTTAAATTTTTTACTGTAGTCTTTGTTAGGATCCAAGCCGGCTTGGTTTCCCCCGGCTCGGTCCTGATCTCTCTGTGGGTCCAGGTGCCGTTGTGTATGCGTGTTTAGTATGTATTTCCAGTGTGTTACCATATCCATAGCCACTGCTCTGGGGCCGGCAGCTGTGTGTACTGCTGACAGCCTGCCAGTCCGACCACGCCCCCTCGCTTATTACCATCAGCTGTTCCCAGCCCCGTTGAGCATCTTTCCTGGTCCTTGCCCAGGTGCTCCTAATTACATCATCACTAACAGTGTGTGTACTTTAGTTTCTTTCGCAAGTCACACACTGCTGGGTCATTGAATGGATTGCCGACTGAAGCACATAGTCGTGTGTAATCTGTGCGTCATGAAGGATTAGCCACCTCCACTGCAGCCGTGGTTCTCTGCGCCCTTCGAGCGATGCCGGCTCTGGGACGCTCCGGTGGTTAATCACTTCCCCTCATGCGTTCGCTGGGCGATGCCAACCCAGGAACGTCCAGTGTAAGTGTTTTGTCTTTTTGTATGTTTTCACCTTTTGGGACTGTTTGTCTTCGTGGTTAATAAATGTGTGTGGTGTAACTCCACCACGTAAATCCTCATTATTTCACCCCTCGCTGTGCGCATTGGAAAAGCGCACGGGAGGGTTCATGACACTCTTGCCTGACTCTATAAATGAACACATTTCAGACTTATTTTGAAATCACTGGAATCAAAGTAATTTCAGTAAAAGTACAGTTTATCCTCTTACATTTTCTCAAGTAAGAGTAAAAGTCCTTTACAAAAAAATTACTCATGAAAGCATAAATTTGTGAAAAGGTTACTTGAGTGAATGAAACCAGTTTCTACCAGTTTAGCATTTAAATTAATTTACTGGGAAAAATGTTCCAGTGCAAATTACTCAATGGGTTGTTGTGAGGCCTAAGTGTCAGAGTACTGTATCTATCAGGTGTGTTTGTGTTTGTTCAGGTGGCCAACGCCTCATTCTTCTATGCTAAATTTATTTCATTTACACTACAATCCCAAAGAATTAACTCCAACAACGCACAAAGACAAACTGGTTCCAGTGGCTTTTAAAGGTTACCATGGCTGTGAAAGTAATTATAGAGTTCTTTTGTTTAACATGACACATGATGAAATAACCAGTAGTTCTTGTTTTTGACTGTCACATCAGCTGTTTCCTGAGGAGTCTCTCAGGTCCTGTGACATCTTAACATCACCCATTTGCCTAAAGTTAAGACTTTGCCTTGGTCTCGACCGCATTTCAGCTCCTGAGCTTCCATCCTCCTCCTTTCAGTCAAATGAGCAGGTGAGGCTGCTCTCTCTGTGTGGTGCAAACAGTCGGAGCCTGAAGAGCTCGCCAGTCCATGTGACAACCATCCTGGGTTGGGTAGGCCAGATGACTGTAAACAAACTGCAAGAGTAAATGGTTTCCTCTTGATTTGTTATTAATGAAAAAAAAGTCACAAAATGGACTGTTCAAAGGAAAATTTAGAGGCACCATACTATGCCAAACTAAACGGGATGGCAAAGGCATGCTATTTAGCGAAGCTTACACGGGTTAACGGGCTGGATCCCCACCATCATACAACATGGAGTTGGGACGTAAACATTCTGCCTAACTTCGGCCATGCCTTCATTTGTAATTATATGATTTTAACTGTAAGTCCATATACACACAAAGTTTTCAGTAACTCTAGGTCTTTGCAGCAAGCCCAAGTGCAGTTCACAGATGGATGGGTGCATGACTTGGAGACTTGGAGTCATGACTTGGAGATGTACAAGGCAGACCCGAAGGCAGTTTTGTGCATAAAGGTATATTTTTTAAATTTCATCTCGTTATGCTAAACATTGTTCTTTCCCTATTTTACCAAATGAAATTAAAATGTACAGCACTCTGAAAATATTTTTTTTTAAAATGTACAGAAATTACATCATTTTCCAGTACTGTGAAAAAATGTGAAGTTGTCATTTATTGTTTTAAATCTATATGGAACATTTATAAAATTGTTTAATTTGTTTTGATTATACAAATTTACTTGTTTTGATTATATCTCTTCTGCTTAATCTGTTGTAATTCTGAATGTGTTGTGGTGGACTTGCAAGCAGCCAGAAGAGCTGGATGACATGGTTCCAGTGAGAACCAAAACTGTGCAATCCAGTGGTTCAATCTAAGATGTGGGACTCAGTCAGGCAGCAGTGGTTATACCACATGTGCTCACTAGAATAAAACTATAGCATGAGTCTTGAGATATAGTATAACATTGTTGTGTGAAACACATTGATGCATGTCATTTTATATTCCTATATTTTTTTTTACTATAGGTTTTCCATAATCCTGATGTGACAGTGGGTTTTATTGTGATGTGCGGTAAGATGATGTCACCTTTCGGCTGTGTCATCACACCAGCATTTATAAGGGAGCGTCCCCATGAGGAGCTCTCTTCCCTGGATGACTCCACCACGAGCTGTAAAATAGGGAAAGAACAATGTTTAGCATAACAAGAGAGGAAATTTAAAAAATATACCTTTATGCACAAAACTGCCTTTGGGTCTGCCTTGTACATCTCCAAGTCATGACTCCAAGTCTCCAAGTCATGCACCCATCCGTCTGTGAACTGCACTTGGGCTTGCTGCAAAGACCTAGAGTTAGTGAAAACTTTGTGTGTATATGGACTTACAGTTAAAATCATATAATTACAAATGAAGGCATGGCCGAAGTTAGGCAGAATGTTTACGTCCCAACTCCATGTTGTATGATGGTGGGGATCCAGCCCGTTAACTCATGTAAGCTTCGCTAAATAGCATGCCTTTGCCATCCCGTTTAGTTTGGCATAGTATGGTGCCTCTAAATTTTCCTTTGAACAGTCCATTTTGTGACTTTTTTTCATTAATAACAAATCAAGAGGAACCATTTACTCTTGCAGTTTGTTTACAGTCATCTGGCCTACCCAACCCAGGATGGTTGTCACATGGACTGGCGAGCTCTTCAGGCTCCGACTGTTTGCACCACACAGAGAGAGAGAGCAGCCTCACCTGCTCATTTGACTGAAAGGAGGAGGGTGGAAGCTCAGGAGCTGAAATGCGGTCGAGACCAAGGCAAAGTCTTAACTTTAGGCAAATGGGTGATGTTAAGATGTCACAGGACCTGAGAGACTCCTCAGGAAACAGCTGATGTGACAGTCAAAAACAAGAACAACTGGTTATTTCATCATCTGTCATGTTAAACAAAAGAACTCTATAATTACTTTCACAGCCATGGTAACCTTTAAAAGCCACTGGAACCAGTTTGTCTTTGTGCTTTGTTGGAGTTAATTCTTTGGGATTGTAGTGTAAATGAAATAAATTTAGCATAGAAGAATGAGGCGTTGGCCACCTGAACAAACACAAACACACCTGATAGATACAGTACTCTGACACTTAGGCCTCACAACAACCCACTGACTAATTTGCACTGGAACATTTTTCCCAGTAAATTCATTTAAATGCTAAACTGGTAGAAACTGGTTTCACTCACTCAAGTAACCTTTTCACAAATTTATGCTTTCATGAGTAATTTTTTTGTAAAGGACTTTTACTCTTACTTGAGAAAATGTAAGAGGATAAACTGTACTTTTACTGAAATTACTTTGATTCCAGTGATTTCAAAATAAGTCTGAAATGTATTCATTTATAGAGTATATAGATAAAAAGAGAGAGAGAAAAAAACCCAACTACACGGGCAAGAGTGTCATGAACCCTCCAGTGCGCTTTTCCAATGCGCACAGCGAGGAGTGAAATAATGAGGATTTACGTGGTGGAGTTACGCCATACACATTTATTAACCACGAAGACAAACAGTCCCAAAAGGTGAAGACATACAAAAAGACAAAACACTTACACTGGACGTTCCTGGGTCGGCATCGCCCAGCGAACGCATGAGGGGAAGTGATTAACCACCGGAGCGTCCTAGAGCCAGCATCGCTCGAAGGGCGCAGAGAACCACGGCTGCAGTGGAGGTGGCTAATCCTTCATGACACACAGATTACACACGACTATGTGCTTCAGTCGGCAATCCATTCAATGACCCAGCAGTGTGTGACTTGCGAAAGAAACTAAAGTACACACACTGTTGGTGATGATGTAATTAGGAGCACCTGGGCAAGGACCGGGAAAGATGCTCAACGGGGCTGGGAACAGCTGATGGTAATAAGCGAGGGGGCGTGGTCGGACTGGCAGGCTGTCAGCAGTACACACAGTTGCCGGCCCCAGAGCAGTGGCTATGGATATGGTAACACACTGGAAATACATACTGAACATGCATACGCAACGGCACCTGGACCCACAGAGAGATCAGGACCGAGCCGGGGGAAACCAAGCCGGCTTGGATCCTAACAAAGAGTACAGTAAAAAATTTAAATCAAAGTGGCAAATTACTCAAAATTCACAAATCAAAAATAAAAAAAAAACAACTAAATCACAACTTTAGAAAATAAACCCCACAAAATGTATATGGAAAAATTAAAAAAAAAAGTAAATTTATGAGATATGTATGGGGACTCTATAAGACACAACGCAAGGAAACCAGCAGACCCCACTGCTCCAGTGGGAGTATGAGATGGTCTGTGAGTTCAAAAGAGACGTCACCGCCACCAAAGTGCTCACCTATGTGCCCACCTATGTGCCCACCACCACAAGGAACTATTTACAAGTATACTTACCTCTGACCTTGGCGCAAGATGCTGCCAAGGCCAAGCTGGCTGCCAGATGCTGAGGCCAGCTGCTGAGGTGGCCTGCAGGCGTATGTAAACCCCAAGCTGGCAGACCAGTATTAAGAAAGGAATGAATCACTCCAGCCAAAGCTACCCATGGGGCTCTGGCCCTGGAGGCTTCCTACTTCTTTTAAGTCCTGTCCTGCTGTATTGATACCAGCACATGTTCCCCAAATGAGCTACTGGATGCTATGTTCACACTGTTAGTTAGTTAATCCCTTCACACCTGAAGGTGTATATGGGCGGCGCCTATCTCCGTTTCTCTGACCCTAGGCCACACAGCTACTGTAAGTAGTGAAAGCTACAGCGGGGGGTCAGTCCTCTGGTAGCTCTGTGTGTAACTTTACTTTCCCCATTCCATTATGCGGAGCACCACGCTAGAAGGCAGAAAGCACCATTTTTATATGGTCTTTGGTATGACCCGGCCGGGATTTGAACCCCAGCCTCCCGGGTGTGGGGCGGATGCTCTACCAACTGAGCCACCACTCCGGTATGTTCACACTGTAGAACCTGATAAAAGTTTGATGTCTGTGAGGCTGCTGCACAAATCTCTGAAAAAGACACACCTCGCCACAAAGCCCATGAGGTGGTGAGACCCCGTGTAGAGTGTGCACGCACTCCTGCTGGGGCTGGCCTGCCTGGCGTCTTGTATGCCTGCTGAATAGCCTCCACAATCCTATGGGATAGCCTTGCCTTTGTGGCAGGCATCCCCTGGCTATTAGGCCTGTAGCAGGCAAACAGCTGGTCTTTTGCCCTGTTGGCACAGGTCCGGAGAAGGTACGCCCTTAAGGCTCTGACAGGACACAATAGTGACTGCCCACTTGCCCAATCCTCACTTCCATGAGGAGGAAGGAAGAGGTGCAGTTTGATAGACTGGCTGGCATAGGGCCCAGACACCACCTTTGGGTGCAGGATTTGCCCGGAGCATCGCTCCTGCATCCCCTGGCAGCCAACATAGGCATCCCTCATGCACTGAAAAGGCGTGGAGTTCCCCTTCTCTTTTTGCTGACATGATGGCCAACAAAAATGCAGTTTTCAAAGTAAAACATTTTAACTCTACAATTTTGAGGGGCTCAAATGGCTCATGCTGCAAGGCTGTCAATACCACCTCCAAATCCCATGGAGGAATGGCAGGTCACCTTTTACAGGCAGTACTCCTGCGAGCTCCTTTGAGAAACTGAGCAATAAGCGTTTGGGCTTTGGTTGGTCTAGCAAACTGTTTAACCATGACATCCTCCACATCAGGAAGGAGTGGCACTGAAAAAGGATGAGGATGGCTCATACCCACATCATCGAACAGAGATGTCCTGACAATTTTTGCTGTATCAGGTTCCACCTTCCTTGCTCTGTTACGGGGGAGGTGGGTCACTGGGCAGTAGATGGGGCTTCATCTTGACATCTTGGGCTAGTTAGTGGACAATTCAGTTGCAAACCTGCAAAATGGTGCTTCCACTTGCTGGATGGTGACCTTATCAGTGGTGCCCTGTTGTCACCAGTTATTGACATCCGACCACACATCAACTGTCTCACTCTTTTTGGCAGCATCACCCTGCTGTGGCTTCCTCAAGGGACTGACTAGGATGCTTGTAAGAGACGGCCAGTAATGTGGCTTCCCTCACCCTATTTGGTAGTATAAAGCAGTTCATGCATGATGCCGGACCATGCGTGCATGCCCATATTACTCTTCCCCCGTTTCTTTACTAATATGTTAAGTGCACATGGCACAAAACACCTCCTCTCTCCTGTACTGTTCTAAGTGGAGTTGAGGTTGTGGCAGCAACCACAACTCATACTTTACATCACTCTAAGGCAGTGCTTCTCAGTTATTTTCTGTTAAGCCCCCCCCACCCCCCAGGAAGAAGAAAACATCCCCCGCCCTACTCTCCACCGCGACTACAGATGTGGACAAAATTGTTGGCACCACTCTGTTAATGAAAGAAAAAAACACAATGGCCACAGAAATAACGAATCTGACAAAAGTGGTAATAAATAAAAATTCTATGAAAATTAACCAATGAAAATCAGACAATGCTTTTGAATTGTGGTTCAACAGACAGGCCTGGACAAAAATGATGGTACCCCTAGAAAAGATTGAAAATAATGTGACCATAGGGACATGTTCAACCAAGATGTGTCCTCTAATTAACATTACAGGTGTCTACAAACTTGTAATCAGTCAGTCAGCCTATTTAAAGGGTGACAAGTAGTCACTGTGCTGTTTGGTGACATGATGTGTAAAATAAACATGGGCCAGAGGAAACAAAGGAGAGAGTTGTCTCAGGAGATTAGAAAGAAAATTATAGACAAGCATGTTAAAAGTAAAGGCTATAAGACCACCTCTAAGCAGCTTGATGTTCCTGTGACTACAGTTGCACATATTATTCAAAAATTTAAGATCCACGGGACTGTAGCCAACCTCCCTGGACGTGGCTGCAGGAGGAAAAATGGAAGAGATGGATAATATGATGGTGAGGAAGCACATGGAAGCCAGGAGATGCTGAATCGTCGGCTCAGGTTTCCGAGGTGCCGGAGCTGGTGAAGAGGCATGATGCCAAAAGGACGCAGGGGATGCTGAAATCATCAGCACAGTCTCCGGAGTCCCGAGTGAATTCCTCTTCAAACCCTGGAGTCCTCAGTCCGGCATCTGATAAAAAGGTGGCTGCAGATGATGATACAGCGGGGAAAGCCACACCACCTCAGATAGCAGGAAACAGAGAATAAAAGTTCAGCAGCAATGGAAAGGGATGCTGAGTCCCCTCCCTGGGGACAAGGCAGCACCTCTCATTATTAAATAAAACCAGAAATGAGAAAGAAAGCACTTGCCTTGCCCCCCGCTCCATCATAGTTGAAGCTGCTGAAGAATCCCCTGCTGGTGAACCAGACGAATCCTCCTGGGGCAGCGATGTCTGTCTAGCCAAGGGCCGTTGCACAGCGACGAGGTGCTGATGTAGAGAGGAGGGGAATTGTGGAAACCAGGGGGAGCTGGGTCATCGGCACAAGCTTCCAGGGTGCAGGGGCTGGTGAGGAGGCATGTGGAAGCCAGGGGACGCTGAATCGTCGGCTCAGGTTTCCAAGGTGCCGGGACTGACGAGGAGGCAAGACGACGAACGGAGGCAGGGGACGCTAAAACCGTCGGCACAATCTCTGGAGTCTTAAGTGAATTCCTCCTCCACACCTGTTGTCCTCAGCCCGGCAGGTGATGAGGCGAAGGCTGGTGATGATAACACGGCGGGGTATGAGAGCCTCTCTGGCCAGGGAAGAGAGCGCAGATTTATGCAAGCCCCCAGGAAACTTCTGCCCGACGAAATGAAACTCCACAGTCTGTTGACAGCCAGTCACTCTCCTTCCCTCTGCCTCTCCGGGTCCTGCTTCACTTCTCCCGCTGAGTCTTGTTTTGGTTTGGTCCTACTGTCATGGTTGCCCCTCACGGGGCAGATGAACAGACTCACTCGCGGGGTGAAGTTGATGCATATTTTAATGGAAGAAAACTGCAGCATGGAAGCTGAACATAAAGTAACACATTACAGCTGAAACTGGTACGCTGGGGGACGGAACCCAAACAGCAATACAAAAGAAATAATAAGTGAGACATACAGACAATGATACTCACAACCAAAAGTAATGACGAGGACCTAACAAAGGAATGAGGGAGTGAAACCCAATAAATAGGAATGAACATAATGAGACTAATGAGCAACAGCCCTGACCAATAATGAATGACATAAGGATAAGCAATGCTCAAAAGGAAGTAAACAAACACTGTCAAAATAAAAGCCCAATCAGAAACAAATGATGAACAGGAAAAACCAAACATACAAATATAGCTGGTGATGGATAACAACAACAACAACAACAACAACAATAATAATAATAATAATAATAATAATAATAATAATAATAATAATGGCCAAAATGGAAATAAAACCCCAAAGGAGATAACAATGAAGACAGATAATAAATACTGAAGACAACAAAGTGTGGCCTGGTCTGACACAACCCAGAACACCACAGCCGGAGTCACACCCAAAGGGAACCAGTGCTCACGGCTGAGGGAAGGGGATAAGAGGACAAATGTTACCTGGATAGACCACACTCGCTCACCTCCACAGGAAGACCAAAGAACACTCAGAGTTATGGCTGAACTTCTGAGGACATCACAGTAGGACATGGCAACCTGCAGAGTGTTGCCGTATCCTTAAATAGACAAATGCCCAGATCACAAATGCATCAAAAGTGTAGATACATGAGTGGGAAAATAATCAATGAGTGACAGCTGTGCAACTCATAAAACGGTTTGACAAGCAGAAGCTACACAGGCACTGTCAAAATAAAAGCATGGGCGGGAAGCTAATGATGGCACAAGAATAAGATAACACAACCCCAAAAAGATGTAACTAAACCCATAAATACAAAACAACACACAACTAGAAAAGCACTCGGAGAGCGCAGATCTCCGCCAAGCGCCACAGTTCCCCCCATACAGTGTATGTGTGTACGTTTTCAGATTCCTTGACCATGAAAACATATGACTAGCAATTGGATTCACAATGATAGGATTAGTGGTTCAGTAGTTATTGACGAAAATGGCATTTTCCGTAATGGCGGTTTTCTTCTCGACGGTGATCCGGATCACCACCAAAATATAATTATCTGTAGGATACCCCATTTCTGACAATCTGTGAAAATTTCATGAAAATCTGTCCATAACTTTTTGAGTTATCTTGCTAACAATCAAACAAACAAACAGACAAACAAACAGACAAACAGACAAACAGACAAACCAACGCCGATGATCACATAACCTCCTTGGCGGAGGTAATAAATAGACAAGACAGTAAGGACAAAACCAAGAATGCAAACACTCCAAAAATAAACAGATAAAACACAACAGTCCATAATAAATGAAGAAACAAACAAACCAGAAAAGACTGGAACCTAGAAACTGGGCATGGCCCTGACCCGTGCCCAGAATCATGACAGTGCCCCTCCCCCCTCGAGGGGTGGGTACCAGACACCCCAGGACATAATCACAAAAAAGAAAGAGGACCCGCCCACAAAAAGACAACCCCGAACAAGAAAAACTAGAAAAGCACTCGGAGAGCGCAGACCTCCGCCAAGCACCACAGTTCCCCCCATACAGTGTCTGTGTGTATGTTTTCAGATTCCTTGACCATGAAAACATATGAATAGCAATTGGATTGACAATGATAGGATTAGTGGTTCAGTAGTTATTCACGAAAATGGCATTTTCTGTAATGGCTGTTTTCTTCTGGACGGTGATACGGATCACCACCAAAATGTAATAATCTGTAGGATACCCAATTTCTGACAATCTGTGAAAATTTCATGAAAATCCGTCCATTAGTTTTTGAGTTATCTTGCTAACAAACAAATAAACAGACAGACAAACAAACAAACAGACAAACAGACAAACAAACAGACAAACAGACAGACAAACCAACGCTGACAATCACATAACCTCCTTGGCGGAGGTAACAATGCATTCCCAGCAGGAGGAGGGGGAACCCAGTAACGGAGGGACGAAACCCAACCAGAAAACAAAAAAGAATACACTCATGACCCACAACACTGTACAATAGGTGGCATTAGAGGAGTCAAGGACCAATAAATTAGTGGATGAGGCCATTTGAGCAGCCTACCAGAGTCCCAAGACCACCGGCGTATGTGCTGGAGCAAGTCAGGTGGCCTCCCACATACCAGGACCACCCAAGCAGAAGGGGCAGCCCATCGAGTGGCCTCCCAGCATTCCTGAGCTAGCGAGCCATAGTGCATAACTCCCCCCCCCAGGGGGTGGAAGCCAGGCCCATCACCTCCCATGGACCGCGGGAGCCTGGAGTTGGAATCCTAATGAGAAGGCTGGATGACAAGCACAAAGATTGTCCCTAGGAATGGCTGCCCAACGCAGCTGCCCAACATGAGATAAACTGAGGGAAGCAGTTAACCAGCGAGGGAACCAGGCAGTGACAGTGACCAACCAGCAGGGACCTCCAGCAACACCTGATGACCTACCGCAAACTCTGATGAAGGCAAGGGACCCATGGTGACAGGCGTCGGTGGAGATGAAGGACCCTCAGCAGCCTTGGGCAATGGCAAAGCATCCATGACAGCAACCTCGGGCTGAGGCATAACCTACGGAGGACGCAGACTGAAGCGCAGCACACAGAGGCCTCAGACTGAAGCACAGCATATGGGGGCCTCGGACTGAGGTGCAGCACCCACGTAGGCATCAGACTGAGGTGCAGCACCCTTGGAGGTTTCGGACTGAGGTGTAGCACCACAGAGGCCTCGGACAGAGGTTTAGCACCCACGGTAGCCTCGGACTGAGACGTAGCACCCACGGAGGCCTTGGATGGAGGGATCGCACCCACGGATGCCTCAACAAGTGGCTCAGCACCCACGAAGCATCGGACGGAGACAAAGTACCCATGGAGACCTTGGACAGAGGTATAGCACCTGGAGTGGCCTCAGACAGAGAGGAAGGACCCACGAAGACCTCTGGCAGAGAGGAGGGACCCACAGAGGCCTCAAGTGATGGCAGAGGACCCGCGGCAACCTCTGGCAGAGAGGAAGGACCCATGGAGACCTCTGGTGAAGATGAAGGACCCACAGAGACCTAGAAAAATTCTCTAGAACTGTAGATGTTAAAACAGAGCCGAGTACTTGCCTGAACTCGAGCTTCACCGTCGTCCAGGACTCCGACGACTGTGCTGCGGAAACCCCTGCATCAGGCATGGTGGTGGATGCAGCCCACAGACCTCTAGGTGTGGCAACCGATGCAGGTGGACCTCCCGGAGTGGTGGCTGAAACTGGAGGTTGCCCCATCACTGGTGCCGAGTCCAGGGAAGCTGAAACCAGGGGACACTCCCTTGTCGGCTCAGGCTTCAGGTATCCGGGACCACTCCACTCCTGTCCAAAACGTGGCTGCGGGGCTAGCGTGGCATTCTCCAGGGCTGCAGGCTCCTCTGTTGTCCAGCGGCTCCATCCTTGGACCGACCGATGCTCAAGGGTGATGGGAGGAGACACAGCCACCGGAGTGGTGGCTCAGTTGGTAGAGCATCCGCCCCACACCCAGGAGGCAGGGGTTAGAATCCCGGCCGGGTCATGCTGAAGACCATATAAAAGTGGAACTTCTTGCCGTCCAGCATGGTGCTCAGCAATAATGGAATGGAGGAGGGAAATTTGTGGCGGTGCCTTGCATGGCAGCGGCCCTCTGATTCTACACTTGGGATGTGTGTGATTGACACAGTAGATACGTAAAGCACAATCTCATTCTACTGTACATAATTGGTTGTACAGTTGAATGACAATAAAGGGTGATTTAATTAATTTAATTTAGAAGAGACGGGTGAGGAACAGGTGACAGCAGCAGGCAGTGAGGATTCAGCCAAAGTGGGCTGCTGATGCTGAGCTTCACCACCAGGAATAAGACAAGGAATTTCATTATCATGTGTGAGAGAATGAAAGCACATTTGCCTTATTTCTCAGGGTGTGATGGTGACTGCTGTTGCTGAACCAGGTGATGTTCTTCCAGGCATGGTGGGAATCATCTGGCGAGGAGGCAGAGACAGATGACACTCCAGAGTCCAGTAACGCTGATTCATCGGCACTGACTCCATTTCCCCCAATGAAACTCCCGCCAGCTGCTGCATAACCTCTGGAAGAAGCCATGGTTTGTATTTGAGGATGAGCTCAGTCTCCGCCACCAAAACCCGCTGGCGCTCCTCCAGCTCCTCCGCACTGGTACCGACGGAAGGCACGAGAGCTGCATACTCAATACGGCAGGCTGCGGGCCACAGTTCAGCAGCGGGAGACAAGACTGCAGCTGGATGGATGCGAGACCTCCGCCCCCGGGAGTGCTTCCTCAGTGGCACAGGTTCAGATGGTAAAGGGGCTTCCCCAGCCGGCGGAGCTGGTGTTGAGCATGGAAAACTGTGGTGAGGAGATCTGCCAGTTTTGGATAGCTCCACAGGTTGGGGTATGCCTCAATCACCTGTGCTGCGTTATCCCACACGTGCACCACTTCCTCAGAAGTGTGGCTTAGGCGAACATCCGAAATAGTATCCTCCACCAGGCCAACCGCCCAACACTCTTCCTCATCAAGCCCAAAAATCCTGTAGTCCGTGCGGCAAGACATACCGCAACAAAAGGACTATATCTGTGAGAAAAAAATTAAAATCTACACAAACTTTTTTTTCAAATTTACAGGAAAAAATGTGAAAATTTAAGATCAAAACAATGCAGCTTTATGAAAAAAAAACTTGCAAATGTTTGAAAAAAATGCTGCAATCTTCAAAGAAAAAAGTTGCAAATCTAGTTTATATATATATATACGTATATATATATATATATATATATATATATATACACTACCGTTCAAAAGTTTGGGGTCACCCAGACAATTATTTTGTGTTTTCCATGAAAAGTCACACTTATTTACCACCATGAGTTGTAAAATGAATAGAAAATATAGTCAAGACATTGACAAGGTTAGACATAATGATTTGTAATAATAATTTTTTCCTTCAAACTTTGCTTTCGTCAAAGAATCCTCCATTTGCAGCAATTACAGCATTGCAGACCTAACATGATTGCACAAGGGTTTTGTAATCATCCATTAGCCTTCTGACGCAGTGAGCAAACACACTGTACCATTAGAACACTGGAGTGATAGTTGCTGGAAATGGGCCTCTATACACCTATCTAGATATTGTACCAAAAACCAGACATTTGCAGGTAGAATAGTCATTTACCACATTAGCAATGTATAGCGTGTATTTGTCATTAGTTTAAAGTTATCTTCATTGAAAAAAAAGTGCTTTTCTTTCAAAAATAAGGAAATTTCTAAGTGACCCCAAACTTTTGAACGGTAGTGTATATGTATATATATATATATATATATATATATATATATATATATATATATATATATATATATATATATATATATATATATATATATATATATATATATATATATATATATATACAGTATATATACAGTATATACTGTATATATATATGTATATTATGGCAATCCGTTCAGGAATATATATATATATATATATATTACAAAGAAAAGTTCGGAATATATTGAATGAACTTCTGAATATATTGAATGAAACTGGGAATATATTGAATGAACTTCCGAATATATTGAATGAAACTTGGAATATATTGAATGAACTTCCGAATATATAGAATGAAACTGGGAATATATTGAATGAACTTCTGAATATATTGAATGAAACTGGGAATATATTGAATGAACTTCTGAATATATTCAATGAACTTCCGAATATATTGAATGAAACTCTGAATATATTGAATGAACTTCCGAATATATTGAATGAAACTGGGAATATATTGAATGAATTTCTGAATATATTGAATGAACTTCCGAATATATTGAATGAACTTCCGAATATATTGATTGAACTTCTGAATATATTGAATGAAACTTGGAATATATTGAATGAACTTCCAAATATATTGAATGAACTTCTGAATATATTGAATGAACTTCCGAATATATTGAATGAAACTTGGAATATATTGAATGAACTTCCAAATATATTGAATTAAACTGGGAATATATTGAATGAACTTCTGAATATATTGAATGAACGTCCAAATATATTGAATGAACTTCCGAATATATTGAATGAAACTGGTAATATATTGAATGAACTTCTGAATATATTGAATGAACTTCCGAATATATTGAATTAAACTGGGAATATATTGAATGAACTTTGGAATATATTGAAAGAACTTCCGAATATATTGAATGAAACTTGGAATATATTGAATGAACTTCCGAATATATTGGATGAAACTTGGAATATATTGAATGAACTTCTGAATATATTGAATGAAACTGGGAATATATTGAATTAACTTCTGAATATATTGAATGAACTTCCGTATATATTGAATGAAACTGGTAACATATTGAATGAAAATGGGAATATATTGAATGAACTTCCGAATATATTGAATGAAACTGGGAATATATTGAATGAACTTCAGAATATTTTGAATTAAATCTGGAATATATCTATACAAATTTGGTAATACTGGATAACGGAGAATCTTTTTTTTCCGGTTCCGGTTCCGCCGGACCGGCGGTGCCACACGAGTCGGCTGCCCATTGCAACAGCCTTTTTTTTTTTTAATCTTCCTTCTTCTTTCTACACCTTTCACTCTATATATATATCACGGACACACAGATCGCTCCAGGGGACTCCCGAGTCGGCGGACGGAGCCACTGTTTACAGCGGGAGACGTTACAGCAGGGAGGAGCTGGTGCTAGCTAGCACTCGGCCGCCGCCCAGGGCTAATGGGAAGCTCGACATACCGGGAGCTGTAGCGAAAACGACGAGGGTGCTGGGCTGGAGTTTGTAATGATCAGTGTTTACCACTAGGCGTCGCTGCTACCTTGTTACCGCTTGTTGGAATGATGCACTCAGTAGAATAAGAAACGGCCAACATGGGAGCCAATGTGAACGTGTCTGAGTGAGCTGCCGCTAAAAAATAAAGTTACGTTGGCTCAACTGCAAGTCTCTTCTCTCCTCAACGAACACGAACACAACATGGTACCAGGAGTAAACTGCATGAACTGAGCGACCACGTGAGAAGTCGTCATGGAGTTGAAGCCGCCGGAAAACCTGAAATTGTCAGGTAACGTGGATGAAAAATGGCGGGCATTCAAGCAGCAGTTCAACTTGTATGTCACGGCCATGGGACTGGACACGAAGCCGGACTCGAGAAAGGTAGCACTTTTGCTGAACTTAGCGGGGCCACAGGCCATTGAAGTGTACAACACGTTCGTGTTTGGAACGGGTGAAGACCCAAATAAGCTGGATGTCGTGCTCGCTAAGTTTGATGCTCACTGCACTCCTAAGAAAAACGAGACATATGAAAGATATATGTTTAGATCTCGTATGCAGCAACAGAGTGAGCCCTTTGACAGTTTTTTGACAGCTCTCCGTTTGAAAGCACAATCCTGCAATTTTGGGACATTGAAGGACTCAATGATCAGAGATCAAATTGTTTTTGGTGTTGAGGACAAAAAGTTAAGAGAGAGACTGCTTCGTGAGACGGAGTTGACGCTGGAGATGGCTGTTAAACTCTGCCAGGCAAGCGAACTGTCCCAGAAGCACATGAAAACGTTCTGCAGCATGCCAGGCGCCACACCTCCGAGTGAAGGAGCAGCGGTCGGCGCCGTGTCATCTCAGAGCGGGAGGCGTCGCTCACGGGCCGGGACTGCACAGCGGACCGAGGATCCCGCGTTCTTCTGCAAGCATTGCGGATTACAGCACAAGCCAAAGCAATGCCCGGCGTTTGGTAAAGTATGCTCCAACTGCCATGGAAAGAATCATTTTGCCGAGCAATGCTTCACCAAAAGAAAGGAAGGAAAGAAAGGCAAAAACGTGAATGTAGTCGAAGACACAGACTTAAGTGACACTTTCTTTGTGGGCATCGTTAACTGTGAAAATGAAGAAGAAAAAGTCAACAGCATTACCAATGAGGACAAGAGGACCACTCCCCTGCTGGTTAACGGGACTATCGTCACTATGAGACTGGACACTGGTGCAAAAGCTAACCTCATTAGCATGTCTGATGTAAAGGAAATGCAGGTTAAGCCTCACATATATAGAAAGAAATCAGGGTTGAAAGATTACAATGGGCAACCCATACAGTGTTTTGGTACCTGTAAACTGAATGTTGTTGTTAAAGGTAAAGTGCACAATGTAAACTTTTCTGTTGTGAATGAGAAATGTGAATCACTGTTGGGTGATAAAAGCTGTGAAGAGCTAGGGTTAGTGGAAAGAGTGTACTGCATTGAATCGGATTCCAAGTGTGACACTAACGCTATTGTGCAAAACTTTTCTGATGTGTTCAAAGGTTTTGGCACACTGCCCTTTACATATAAAATCCAGCTAAAAGAAGGCGCCCAACCAGTTGTGCACGCACCACGTAGGGTCCCAGCTCCACTGCGTGAAACCCTCAAACGAGAACTGGACAGGATGACCAACATGGGCGTGATCAAAAAGGTGCAGGAGCCCACAGACTGGGTCAACTCAGTGGTCGTCACAAAGAAAAAGAATGGTGAGTTGAGAATGTGCATGGACCCAAAAGATCTAAATGAGAACATTAAGCGCGAGTACTACCAAATCCCCACACGTGAGGAAATAGTCAGTGAGATGGCAGGAGCTAACTACTTCACAAAGCTCGACGCTTCTCAGGGTTTCTGGCAGTTAAAACTGGATGAGAGCAGCACTAAGTACTGTACTTTTAACACACCTTTCGGTAGATACTGTTTTCTTAGGCTGCCATTTGGAATAAAATCTGCACCAGAAATATTCCACAGAGCGATGGAACAGATCATTGAAGGCCTAGAGGGAGTCAGAGTTTACATAGATGACATTATTGTATGGGGCTCGACTCTCCAAGAGCACAACCAGAGACTTAACAAAGTGATGGAGCGCATTCAGAAATACGGGCTGAAACTCAATAGAGCCAAGTGTGAGTTTGCAGTACAAGAGATTCTCTTCCTCGGAGACAAACTCACAGCTCAAGGCATACAACCAGATGGCGATAAGGTGAAAGCAATACTGAACATGCCAAGACCAACAGACAAAACGGGCGTGTTACGCATCATGGGAATGGTAAATTTCATAGGCAAATTTATTCCCAACCTCACAGCAAAGACGTCATGCATCCGAGAGCTCTTACACAATGACTGTGACTTTAAATGGGCCGAAAAACATGAGCAAGAGTGGCAAAGACCTCTTACCAGAGCACCAGCATTAGCCTACTATGACCACCGAAAAAAGCTCAAAGTGTCAACTGATGCGTCCAAAGATGGCATCGGAGCAGTGCTTCTACAGGCAGAGGGAGAGTACTGGAAACCAGTAGCCTATGCGTCAAGGGCTATGACAAAGTCTGAATGCAAATATGCCCAGATTGAAAAGGAGTGTTTAGGCGTTTCCTACGGGCTGGAGCGGTTTCACAGTTATGTCTATGGATTGCCGTCTTTTACTGTGGAAACTGACCACCGCCCACTCGTCTCCATTATCAAGAAGAATCTTAACGAAATGTCCCCACGGATCCAACGCCTAATGATGAAAATGCAAAGGTACGATTTTGAACTGGTTTACACACCAGGAAAGCACCTGATACTCGCAGATGCCTTGTCCAGAGCACCTGCTGAAAAGTGTCTGAGTTCCACAGATGAGGATATTGAAAATCACATCAACATGGTGTCGTGTGCTCTGCCAGTATCTGACACAAAGTCGAAACAAATAGCTGAGGTGACATCACAGGACACCGAGCTACAGCGTGTCATTCAGAACATGGACGAGGGATGGCCTGCAGGATCTTGCCCTCGCTATTACCATGTCAGAGGAGATCTCAGTTTTGTTGATGGACTATTACTGAAGAAAGGAAGAATAGTCATCCCTGAGGCTCTAAGACCAGATTTGTTAAACAGGATACATGAAGGACACCTTGGGATTGAAAAATGTAAAAGGAGAGCAAGGGAGTCAGTGTACTGGCCTGGACTAAACAAAGACATTAAGACGCTTGTGAGTAGTTGTGAAACGTGCCAGAAACACCGAAGTAAACAAAGCAAAGAGCCAATGGTGATATCTGAAAGTCCTGCATCCCCTTGGCACAAAGTAGGGATAGACCTGTTTCACCTTAAAGGCAAAGACTACTTAGTAGTCATGGACTACTTTTCCAACTTTCCAGAAATGGCACTACTCTCAAGCACTACATCAGCCTGTGTGATCACTCATACCAAATCCACATTTGCTCGGCATGGCATCCCACACCTTGTGGTGACAGATAATGGACCATGTTTCAGTAGCAGGGAATGGCAGCAGTTTGCAGAACAGTATGACTTTCGGCATGTGACGTCAAGCCCACACTATGCACAATCAAATGGACAAGCAGAAAAAGGCGTCCACATTCTGAAGCAACTGCTTAAGAAAGCTGCAGACAGCAACTCAGATCCATACTTGGCTCTACTCAGTTACCGCGCCTCTCCACTTCAGTGCGGACTGTCACCTGCTGAGCTACTAATGAACAGAAAGCTGCGTACAACGCTTCCCAGCTACCCAAATGCTACTTCACAAAGGAAAGATACAAAACTCAGAAACAAGCTTGAGAAGCAGAAACTGAAACAAAAGACATTCTATGACATTTCAGCCAAACCACTCTCTCCACTGGCCAACAACGACCCAGTTAGGATCGAGGATGCATCTGGCTGGAACACTAAAGGAGTTGTATTACAGGAAGTTGCTCCAAGATCATTCACAGTGAGAACCGAGGATGGACAGGTGCTCAGGCGCAATCGCCGCAGTCTCCTCAAGACTCCACAAGCACCTGGTGGGCCCAATAATGCTCACCCAGAATCTCCCACAACCACACCTCTTATGAACTGTGAAGCAAATGTTCCACCTGACAAAGATGAACCGAGAAGATCAAAACGAGAAATAAAGAAACCAGATAGGTTGGACTTATAAGAATTTAAGTAAAGTGTTAAAAAAAAAAAGCAAAAAGCAAAGAATAAGAAAAATGTAACAGATGTTAATTTCTTTGGGCATGTTGATTCAGGGAGAACTGAAATTTGTGTTTTGTATTAGTCCATTCATACTGAATACATATACGTACACTGTTTTGCATCAATGTTTATTGTTTATTCACCTCAAAGAAAGGGGGATGTAATGATCAGTGTTTACCACTAGGCGTCGCTGCTACCTTGTTACCGCTTGTTGGAATGATGCACTCAGTAGAATAAGAAACGGCCAACATGGGAGCCAATGTGAACGTGTCTGAGTGAGCTGCCGCTAAAAAATAAAGTTACGTTGGCTCAACTGCAAGTCTCTTCTCTCCTCAACGAACACGAACACAACAGAGTTTAGGCGGCGTGCAAGAAATATAAGACAGAATAATAAAGAGCGATGGCAAGAACCAAGCAGACCGCCCGTAAAATCTACTGGAGGAAAAAGCCCCCCAGGAAGCAGCTAGCCACCAAGGCTGCTCGGAAAAGCGCTCCAGCCACCGGCGGAGTGAAGAAGCCTCACCGTCACAGGCCCGGTACCGTGGCTCTGAGAAAGATCCGTCGCTACCAGAAATCCACGGAGCTGCTCATCCGTAAGCTGCCCATCCAGCGCCTGGTGAGGGAGATCGCTTAGGACTTCAAGACCGACTTGCGCTTCCTGAGCTTCGCCGTCATGGCTCTGCAGGAGGCCAGCGAGGCCTACCTGGTGGGTCTCTTCTTCGCTAAGAGGGTCACCATCATGCCCAAAGACTTCCAGCTGGCCCGCCGCATCCGCGGAGAGAGAGCTTAGACTTTCTGCTGCATATTCACCGACCATAATGCTCTGCACTGTGTCTATATATATATATATATATATATATATATATATATATATATATATATAGTAATATGTACATATGTTTACTAGATGTTCTTGTTTTTTCTTGCCTTCTGATTGTTGCTCTGAGTGTTGCTATCCCTGTGCTGTTGCAATCCTGGAATTTCCCCATTGTGGGACTAATAAAGGCTTATCTTATCTTATCTTTGTCTGCTGAAATCCTTGGGTTGATAGAATGGATTCGATTGAGCTATATCAATATTTTGTTGAACTTGAAAACTTTTTAGCAACAGCTGGTCATATTCCAAATGATACAAATAATTTGGAATCTACATCACGCCACCTTGAGGAGCATATTTCCATTATTGCAACATTTTTGGCGCTTTTGAGCAGTAATGTTCAACAAAGTGTTGGTCAGAGGACGTTAAGCATAATTCTTGAAGGAATTTGTGAGTCTCTCAGAGAAACATTGGAGGAAATATCACTTCAAGTTGAAGCTAGAGTGCATAATTTGGGAGCAGGCTCTAGAGCTCAAAGAGGAAGGCCAAGGTAGGTAGCTCTATAAACTCATTTTAATATAAAGGAAAATGGAGAGGCACGCAATATATTTTTTGACAGACAGTAGAAAATTGTTGTCACAGAAAATGTTATTCTTTAAAAAAAAAATTCTTTCTTTTTAAGGTACAACATTGCATCTGCTCAGCTGACTGTAATGCGGGACTTAGGTTTTAGCTGGACTGCTATATCTCAAATGTTGTCAGTTAATATTCGAACACTCTACAACCACAGAACAGAACTTGGTATAGTGTACTATGGGAGCTTCTCAAACATATCAAACAATGATCTTGACAATCTCATAAATGAGGTTCTAACACAAACACCTGGTTCAGGAGAGACCTATATCACTGGGAGCTTGAGGGGGAAAGGAATCAGAGTCCAACGGTGGCGAGTGCATTTAAGAATATTGGATCCAGTGGGAAGAACCTTAAGAGGTTGGAGGGCAATTCAGCTAAGGGTTTACAATGTCTCCATCCCAAATCAAGTGTGGTAAGTATTGTTTGACATCACATCACTCCTTAAATAAAAGTCATATTGTACAGCCACTGTATAGAATTACATAATCGATTGAAATATTAATAGTGTCAAATTTGTATTTAACATTCATTTTTATCTCTTCTTAGGCATAATGATACAAACCACAAGTTAAATCCTTGGGGATTTGTGTTTCATGGAGGAGTTGATGGATACATTCGCTGTATAACCTACCTAAGATGTTGCACAGACAACAGAGCGTCAACTGCTTTGCAGCTTTTCCAGAGAGCCATTGATCTCTTTGGGCTCCCATATCATGTCAGAGGGGATGCTGGTAGTGAGAATATTGAAATTGCACGCTTTATGATTGAGAATAGAAGGGCAAACAGAGGAAGTTTTATAGTGGGCCTTAGTGTCCATAATCAAACAATTGAAAGACTGTGGGGAGAACTAAACAGGGTAGTATCAGCACATTTTAAGGACCTTTTTTCTTTTCATGGAAAATGCTGAAATTTTAGATAGCACTGACCCACTTCATATTCAAGCTCTTCATCATATTTATCTTCCACGAATAAACAAATCAGTTGAGGAGTTTGTTTGCCAGTGGAACCACCACAGCTTAAGGACAATGGAAAGTAACTCCCCACTGCAACTGTGGACAGTTGGAATGCTCCAACTTCCTCAGCATCAAAGAGCTTTCAGGCATGTACATATGCAACAACGCCAACATGTTCATCTCCAGTGTGATGCAGAGTTGAGGCCAATTAATCCCTTTACAGATGATGGAAATCATGGAATAGAACTTTTTTTGACAGCATGTAATCTTCTTCAAATGAACAATTAGTATAGAAAATGTTAGTGCTATAAAGACATTCATTAATATGAAACAATGTATTATCTTGCACATATACTATGTAGCAAATCCAGCTGTTAAATTACTAAATTTGAGAAAACTGGTTGTCTCATTTTTATATGCTTTTAAAGAGCATTTACAGCTGCTAAACTAAATGTGAGCGGTGAATAGTAACTAGTGCATTTAAAAAAAATTGAATGTCATGCTTTATCATAGTCATCATTTTTTTTTAAAAAAAAGGCTTAAAATTACCCACTTTATATGAATATAGAAAATAAGACAGTTTACATTTGTTGAATTATTTGAAAAATGTTCACGTTTTATATATATATATATATATCAGTGTCTATTTACTTTGTAACACCTACTCAAGTAGCTTTCACAAAATTGTAATTTTTTTCAACATTCTTATTTTGACAAGCACTTTTTTCAAAAGGTACTTTTACTCTGCTTTACCTTTGATTTCACTGAGTACATGTCCAGCTTTTAATGAAACTTCATCAGAGTTGTGGCATAAAAACAATATAGTGCATGCGTACGTTATCCCAAAATTTCAGATATTTTCTTTGCTACTGTATCTCTAATAAAACTAAAAATGAAATTTGACTTTGGTAAGCAAAATGAATCCCTTATTTGACATAATTTGACTATTCATGAAAATGCTGCACAGAGAAACAGCTGCTAGAATTGAGCTTATGGTTAGCAGAGATTGAAGCTCTATTTTTAATTGTAATCAATTTATAATTTAGTTTAAATCAGTGTTAAAATCATTGTTCTTTAACCACCATTTCTTACGCAATGATGGGGATTACATTAGAGAACAGAAGTGGCTGCATTTTTTCCTCAGACATATTAGGTTGTCAAATATTGAAAAGAATACACAAGATCCACGTTGCTCATCAAAATAAGGTTTCTGATAGTTTCTTGATCTTATTGAAGAGTTTTTGGTGACTATTCCAATTTACACTAATTGTTTTCCTGAATACACTTTTGGGAGGGTGGAAAAACGTTCATTTGGTATGTTTTTTAGTGAGATCGGGTTGACATGTTACCTATCATGCCAAAATATACTAATTTAACTCCTCTATTAATGTTGTTAGAATTACAACTTGTATTTTTGTCTGTTCAGCATTAAATTAAAAATAAAAAGTCTTGATGGCACACGCCACTATAATAATGACTAAAACCAGCACTAAACACACAGAAGTAAGAACACAAAACACTTTATTTGTAAGGTGACTGTTATAGATACAAAGGCTTGAATAAAGATTTTAAACTTAACAATATACATACCTACTTTTTACTGTAATTACTTGTAACCATGACAGCGTGCTGATCATTTCACTAACAAAAAAATTATGCTCCACCAATTAGACCCACATATTAAAGAAAACTTATTTTCCTACTTTCAGTGAAATACAGGACAACCTTGCATGCATGATACTTATGTTAAACCTGTCCAAAGTGGGTAGTACAAAGAGAAACTGCTCTTTACATGATAACCTTTGAATTGCATCCCCATTCACTCAATTTCTGAGATGGACTATGGAATGGATTCCTTTTCATAATGGAGTAAATGGTTCACTCAGTTACTTTAGTGACATTAAGATTTTATAGTTGTTCCATGTAATACTTTACAATTTTTAAACTTGGTGGATGCACAGGCAAAAGCTCAAATGTCCAACTACTCTCAACAGTCTCTTTTAAACTTTTGTGGTCTTCTCCTAGCTGTTACCAAAGTCATTTAAATGACTATTGTTAACCTGGTCATCTCAGGAAAACAACTTCAACTGTGAGTACAGATGTCACATCAACTTATCATTCAGAATCAGAAAAAATTCCAAATATTTTAAGTGCAAACAGATTTTTAAAACATTTTTTGAAACAGCTAATGAACTAAAGGGTTGCACCAACGCACAGGAAAGTGCATCATAAACATATCCCAAAGGTTGGTAGCACATGTTTAAACGGGATAACAATAGAAAGTATGTTAAATAAACATGACTAGAAATATAACCCTCCTTTATACATGTAACAAAAAACTGCAGACTATGCCTCAGGGAATATAAAAAAACACCATTAAAAAAAACAGGCAACACCATTATAAACTCAATATGAACATTGCTTGATAATGTTATCTCTCACGTTCTTCCAAATCCCGGCGAGTTTCGTATGGCAAAATCCATGTCAGATTTGAAAGTAGTGTATACAGCATGAACGGGTATGTAAAGAATATTTGCACAGGTATTGGCAACTGGAAATCGAGAATGGGTGATGAACTCAAGGCTTGGCTTCGGAGAGAAACCCAGTGCTGGGATGCTGTCACATCCAGTGAAGAAAACAAGAATATCCTCAAGTGAGACATCGCTTTCAACTGTAAAATATAAGAATTTAAACACACACACACACACACACACACACACACACACACACACACACACACACACACACACACACACACACACACACACACACAAACAGAGTGAAGATCAAAATTACAGAACACTGTATTAATACTTTATTTATTCTAAAATATGCTACTTTTCATTGTTCAGAATTTGACAGAACATCAGCTGTGGCTATATTACTGCTGTACTAGCATGTTTTTTTAAATAACCAAGGCACTTCAACACAAACATTTATTTTGTTAAAAAGAGCAAAACTAGAAAACAGTAACCATTGTGTCAGAAGAGGAGATTCAAGCAATGTTTTGTTTTTTTTAGGGCTATAAGATTCAAAAATCGATAGGAAGTGTAGAGGCCCTTGCTTTGAATGACTTCAGCACATCTGCGCCCACAGGACATCACTAGTTTCTCACACTGCTCTGGTTTGGGGGACAGAATTATACGAAGACTCTTAATAGGGAATCGGTTCAACACTGCAGCTGGAATTACTCACCAGTTCACTGCTGAACAGAGCAAGAATCCATCTCGGCACACTGTGTCTTGCCATTTAAGACAATTTGGACTCAAAGCTCACTCTGCAGTGACCAAACCTCTCATCAGCAGAGGAGGACACTAGTTGTTGAAGTTTTGTATGTGGAATTCTTTCCCATTCTTGCTTGATGTATGACTTCAGTTGTTCAACAGTCCAGGGTCTCCATTATCGTATTTTGAGCTTCAAAATGCATCATGTATGGGCAGCTGTGGCGCAGGTATAGTGAGGCTGACTACTGATGGGAGGGTGAGGGGGTCGATTCCCGCTCTGTCTGTAGTCTGCATGTCAAAGTGTCCTTGAGCAAGACACTAAACCCCCAGTTGCTCCTGGTGGGTCAGGCCAGCGTCTGTGCATGGCAGCTTCCCCGCCATCAGTGTGTGAATGTGTGGATAGCAGGATCTGTAAAGCACTTTGGTCATCTAGAGATGAGAAAAAGCACTACATAAGTAAATACCATCACACATTTTCAATGGAAGACAGGTCTGGGCTGCAGGTAGGCCAGTCTAGTACCTGCACTCTCACTACAAAGCCTTGTTGTTGCAACATGTGCAGAATGTGGCTTGGCATTGTCTTGCTGAAATACCAGATCAAATGACCAAATATAGTTTATTTTTCAACATAGTCTCCCCTTCAGTCCACACACTTCTTCCATTGGTGTTGCAGCGCTTGGATCCCTGTGGTTGAAAAATAAACCACATTTGGTCAAATTTGACCACTATGAACTTTTCACGCCCCCCCCACCACCCCCGTAAGCAGGGATATGCTTGTATGGCAGCATATATATGCTTCTGAGCCCACATGGTAATACACTTCACAGAATGTTGGTTTTTAAAGTAGTGCTGCCTGAGGGATCAAAGGTCACAGGCATTCACTGCTTGTTTTCAGTCTTGTTGCATACGTGCAGACATTTCACCAGATTTTCTCAATCTTTTGATGATTATGGACTGTTAATGATGAAATCCCTGTCATGATGCTGTCCACGGGAAGGAGGGGGGCACCGTGCTCATGCCTCAGTTTATGTTGGATTATTTTTCTGTATTTCTTCATCTCGGTTTATGTTGTATTTGAGTTGGTCTTGCCTGTAGTTTGTTAGATTCTGCCATTTGTTCTGTTTAACATAATTTCAGTTTGGTCATCATTGCCTTACGTATTATTATTCTGTGGCAAGATTATCTTGTATTATAAATCCTTTTGTCCAGTGTTTATATTTGAGCCTTCTCCATTGTTGTCCTCATTACTCCTATTGTATTTTGGTTTTCATGTATATTATTTGCATCTCTTGTTTGTATTTATCTTGTTCTCACCTTGATGGTTATTTTTGCCTTTTTGACTTCTCCGGTTTGTGCTCATTTTGTAATTTCTTATTTATTTTCTTGTTAGTCATCTTTAGTATATATTCCTGGTCAGTGCTTTTATTGTGCCAGCGCCTTGTATTATTTCCGTCTGTCAAATTCTGTTTGTGGACTATCACAGCTGCCACTAGTTTACCTGATTATCCTCACTCATATGTGGTTATCATTTGTAATTATTCCCTGCTTGCCATATTTAAGGACTGCTGTGCCGATTGCTTGTGGCAGTGTCCTGAGTGTTTCTCAGTGTTTTTGTGTGTTTGAACGAGTGTGTTCCGTCTGGACCTAAGCTTCTTTTCTCCCTTTTATCCCGGCGTTCTTGTACGCCGCAGCCTGGTCCCGTCCAGGCTGTTCTTCCACCTCCCCAGATGTGCAGCCCTGTTTTCCCGGTGTTCCTGTATGCCACTACTTCCCGGTTTCTGTCAGATTATGTAAGTTTATCTGTGTTATTTTTGTGTGCCTTTGTTATTAAATGTTGGCAACTCTCAGCGGGCGTTTGGGTCTTCATCCTGCCCTGGTAGGGCGATTTTTGACAATCGCTAAATTCCCTTCTATTGTACACTGAGAAACATTCTTAAACGGTTGCACCATTTACCCATGCAGTTGGTCACAAAGTGGTGAACCTCACCCCATCATTGATTGTGAAGGACTGAGCCTTTCAGGAATGCTCCTTTCTTAGTCTCCAGGCTCTCTCGGAATATGGTTGAAGTTCTTCCAGAGGTGGGAGTTGAAAACCTCCCGGACAGGGGCCTCAGCCAGACGTTCCCAGCACACCCTCACTATACGTTTGGGTCTACCAGGTCTGAATGGCGTCCTCTCTGCCATCTGATCAAACGCACCACCAGGTGGTGATCAGTTGACAGCTCTGCACCTCTCTTTACCCAAGTGTCCAAGACATACGGTCCCAGGTCTGATGACACGATAACAAAATCGATCATCAACTTGCAACCTAGGGTGTCTTGGTACACATGTAGACACCCTTATGCTTGAACATGGTGTTCGTTATGGACAAACCGTGGTTAGCACAGAAGTCCAATAACTGAACACCACTCGGGTTCAGATTGGGCAAGCCGTTCCTCCCAATCACCCCCCTCCAGGTTTCACTGTCATTGCCCACGTGTGCATTGAAGGCCCCCAGTAGGATATTGGTGTTTCCAAGAGAAGCACCCTCCAGCACCCCAGTCAGAGACTCCAAAAAGGGTGGGCACTCTGAACCATCATTTGGTGCATAGGCACAAATGATGGTCAGGACCCATTTCCCAAACCGAAGGTGCAGGGAAACAACCATTTCGTCCACCAGGGAAAACTCCAATATAGAGGCCGCAAGGTGGGGGGGATACAAAAGTACCCACCCCTGCTCGCCACCTCTTGCCTGGGGCAACTCCAGAGTAGGCCAAGCTCCAGCCACTCTCCAGGAGACTGGTTCCGGAAATGGAGCCATGTGCTGAGGTGAGGCTGACTATTTCTAGCCGGTATCTCTCAACTTCATGCACCAGCCCAGGCTCCTTTCCCACCAGAGAGGTGACATTCCACTTCCCAGAAGCCATTTTAGGAAGCCTGGGATCAGACCACCAAGGTCTGCGCCTTCGACCACCACCTGATCCACATAGCACCGGACCCTATGGTCCCTCCTGCAGGTGGTGAGCCCACTGAAGGGCAGACCCATGTAATTCTTTCAGGCTGAGCCAGGCCGGGTCCCATGGGTGGAAACCCAGCCACCGAGACCATCCCCCAGGCCTGGCTCTAGGGTGGGGCACTGGTATCCCCATACTGGGTGGAGTACACTGAATCCTTGTTTAAGCATTCATCATGAGAGCCTGTTGGATCATTCTTAGTCTGGCCCTTCACCCAGGACCAGTTTATCTTGGCTGACCCTACCAGAGGCAAATTGCCCCGGACAACATAGCTCCTGGGATCACTAGGGCATGCAAACCCCTCACCACGATAAGGTGACGATCCATGAGGGGGGTTCCAAGAGTTTTCTCAACAAAATCTCTTGAAGAATGATCAACATCGCTTGCTACAAAGGAAGCATCCACTAGAATTGTGAGTGCTACACATGCATGAAACAGGCCCAGGCATATGATACAGGCCTTGTGGTGGTCCCAGTCCAAGATATCATACCCACACCCCATGGACAGGGTCAAGTGCTGGTTTTTCCTCTCTCAAACAGTCATTCTGTCAAGCTCCACAATAAATCAGTGAGGGTTGCCAGAGGGTACTACAAAGTGTTGAGTCTTTGAACAAACTTGTCTTAGGGGTACAGGTTAGTTTAATGATAGCCAAATTAATGAAGTTTCACTTCACGATATCAAGCTGCATGAACTGAGGGGATAAATGTGATGAAGGGGGTTATATGGGTGGGGTAAGGGGCCCCCACCTATATCATTATGTGCTCTGCCTAAAACTAAGATTAAAATTTTGTTTCCCATATTCAGTTGCATTGAGTTAATGGAATGTAGAGAAATATGAATATGAAGTGGTCAAAAGAGGTGGGTGTGAAGGAGTGTGTGTGGGGGAACAGAGAAAAAATAAAGAGTTGCTGCTTCTGAGAAGATCTCAAGGCTTGATATCTGCACCTGAAAGAACAGACAGACGTGTGTGTGTGTGTGTGTGTGTGTGTGTGTGTGTGTGTGTGTGTGTGTGTGCACGTGTGTGCGCGCGCGTGCGCGCACGCGCAACAGAGAGGGTAGCGGGCCACAACAATGCCCCCCCCCCAGGACTGTAAGCAAGCAAGACCCCCCCCCCCTCCCATCTCCCAAGCAACCTTCAGCCCCTGGACAGCACGAATGCCCCAAGGCCACTAAACCCCAGGACAGCCAGGCACCCACCCCAGGATAAAGGAGGGCCAGGTGGCTGGATGACCAGGGGAGACACACCGCCACCCCCATCTCCCTATAAATTAAGATAAGATGATACTCTGATGCAGCATGCAAAAAAAAAAAAAAACTTACATTCAGCATCTTGTAGATAGTCTTGCCAGAAAGCCAAGGTCCGGCACTCTTCATGGAAAGCATTGCTCCCTCTTTCAGAGTGGATGACGTGAAAGAGATTCTCTATGTCAGCTGCTGTTAAAGTCTTCCCTGTCCTCACAAAAAGGCACTTCATTTGCAAGGGATATCTTTGGAGATCATCAAGGACACCTAGAGACATCAGGCCATCTCTGAACCTAGTAAAAAGAAAACACATTGTAATGTGTAGCTCTAATTTTACAATTGAAGTACACATACATTTTCATTTGAATTTATTGTTGATATTAATATTATCCAGTCTTCCTGCTTCATCATGGGGGATCTCTGAAATAAGTCTTTGTATGTTCTTAGATGACAACATACCTTTCAAAAGGTGCACGGGTTCTCTGAAGGACATACCAGTGTGCCAAGTCCAAAGCTGTTTCTTTTTTGTTTGCCAGTGTTATCCGAACATTGTGACCAGCAAGACTAATCAAGCTGGCTGCCTGTGCAACAGCATCTTGAAGCTGTGATTCAGTTTCAGCCTGTAAAATCTAAAAATATTACATTACCATTATTACAATATGCTCATGCATTTTTTAAAATTTAGAATATCATGATTTATAATTTATTTCAAGTCATAATCCTCAAAATTTAACAAAAAAAATGCTTGAAATTGTTCAGTTTATGTCTGGTGAATAAAAAAATATATAAAAGTTTAACTTTTTATAACTTTGTTGTAATAAAGAACAATGCATTGATTTTCAAAATATTATTTAACGCAAGGTTAGAATGTTCAGCTTGTATGTCAATGAGTGTGACCAAAACAGAATTAAAGTATACTAACCAATTTCACCTGTGACCTTGTTTCTTCATCAGAAATGTGTTCAACTTGAACTTTTACACTGTCTGGACCCTTTTGAAGACACTCAAACAAAAGCTCAGACAGGAAGCATGGACTCTGTCCTCCATGGGCAATTGACATTGCAGCAAAAAGATGACAAATGAAAACATGAAAACATATTTTAAAAAATGCAAAATATCAATGTACAGACTGTTATTTTCTGTTCTATCATTTTTGCTGTAAAGTACAATAGATTCAAAATCAGAAAACTCATAATCCCCCCCCCCAAAAAAAATAAGTACAATGCATAAACTGAAGATGAGCAATAAATAAAACAACATAAATCAGTTACCTTTGGAATTGCATGTTAGAATTTTACCATTTGGTGGACCCTCAGAGATGCCAATTATATCCTTAATTTCATGTAGACATAGTCGAAAAAACTCTCGAGTAGGTCCTCCATTGTCCACAGCACCTTCAGGTGTTCCATAGCCATCGGTAAAAATATCAATCTTCTTCTCAGGAGAAAAATTGGGTCTGCACATTGCTCTGGTAGCTCCATCCCACACATTTCTTCTTATGATATTGAAGCGTACAGTGCTGTCATTATTTACTTTAGAGGCAATGTGCTCCACTATTCTCTCTAAGGACATGTTTAAATCACTGAAAAAAAATATTTAAAAAGTTAGTGATTCACTGTAACCTACCGATAAAACAATGTCACACAAGACTGCAAATGTAATAGATGCATTACAGTCATTTAGAATTATATTTTTCAGTAATTTGGACTGCAGCAGTTTCCCAGATTCCAGCAGCTTTCTTGGTGCACATCATCAGTTCATTCATTATCTGAAACAAGTTGTCTTAACCCTTTTCGAAAGAGAAGAATGTTTGAACAGCAGATGAGTGACGCTGTTGTGCTCGAAGCCAGAGCTTTATTAAGTATATGCCTTTGTTACAACATGTAGAGCTAAGAGCAGTAAAAAACTGTCCTAAACAAGATAGTCTAAACACTTAGATTTTGTTTTACAAGGATTAACTGTACATGAACAGACCTGATTATTGTCTCTACCAAGGAAGTAACGGTTTTCATTACATTTATTTTTATACCAGTAGAACAATACAAAAATGAACTGATACATTTACATTACCAAGAAATTGTTCAATTTTGGTATAGCTTAGAAATAATTTAATTTTTAAAGAGTCAAAGATTGAAAAAAAATTCAATTTTTTGTGACTCCACCCATCCAGTTCCTTCATTTTTGAGAAGGTCTGCAGACCTTAGCCATGAATCCAGTGACTGAGTTCAAGTCCACCTCCTAATGTCAAACATCCTATTTTATCTTGGGAGAACTGTTCTCTAAATCCTCTCTTTGAAACAAGAGTATACAGACTACTGGTGTATCTCAAGAAATTTTGAATTTCATGTTTTAATTGAAATAGCTAAGTCATTAAATATTAAAACAAAAGCACTTTAAATTGTTCACTTTTGAATGAATATAAAACAAAAAGTTTAAAATTTGGAATTAAAATGTAAAAAAAAAATCACATTGGTCTGTTTTTGGGTGCACAAGTACTGGTACTTAATTTTGTATAAAGAAAAGTATGAAGGCCCTGTCACACCTTGACGATTTAGGCAGCGTATGCCGACATATCAAAATTTCTCTAAAACACTGGCATACGGCCAAGATTTTCAATTTTTGGTGTATACATCATGTATCCATAACGAGTTGGATGTATACATATTAGTAACTTCCATCCATCCATCTTCTACCGCTTATACAGGGATCCAGGTCATGGGGGCATCAGTCCAGGCAGAGTAACCCAGATTTTCGCCCAGTTCACATAGTATCATAATCTCCATGATCCCCCCTGCAGGTGGTGAACCCACTGGAGGGCAGACCCATGTTCCCCCTTTGGATACACTGGGTCCTTGATGTAACCTTCTTCATGGGATCCACCTGAACGCTCTTAGTCTGGCCCTTCACCCAGGACCTGTTTGCCATGGGAGACCCTACCAAGGGCAAGTTGCCCCTGACAACATAGCTCCTGGGATCATTCAGGCACTGAAACCCATCCATCCATCCATCTTCTACCGCTTAATCCCTTTTGGGTGGTGGTGGGGCTGGAGCCTATCCCAGCATATTTGGGCGAGAGGCAGAGTACACCCAGCCCATCGCAGGCACTGAAGCCCCTCCACCACGATTAAGGTGGCGATCCATGGAGGGGTATTAGTAACTTATATAGAACATTTTGTTAACTTTTAGATATCTTATACTCAACAATAGTCTAAGTTATGCATATCTAATCCTAGCTTATGCATAGCGTGGTCATGCCAACCTGCCATCGCCTCCTGATCCATGAATCCTAGGTGTGCGAGAGCATGAAGGCTACATTATCTCGATTCAACTGAGATGATTCTCTCTTCCAAAGACCATCACACAGCAGGGGGCGTGACCGACCTGGCACATCTGTCAAATCTGTCAAGTTAGATCATCTGAGACCCAAATGGATCCTGAAACTTTTTGAATAAACACTTTTCTTTCCTCCTATTAAGTAGTAATATGGCGGCCGGGGCAACCGGGGTAGAGTGAGGGGTGACGGACCGCCTTTCCGGTGGTGACATCACCCGGGGTATAAAGTGCACGGGAGGAAGAGGCCAGTTCTCTTTCATCGTTGACCCTCGGCTTATGAGAGTTGTCCTGGAGAGTGTTGGTTCTGTGAATAATAAAGTATGCAACTGTATCCTCAGTCTCTTCCTTGCTTCCCTCAAGATATGGACATAACATCTCCATATGAAGATGACCCACACGGACCTTCTCTGGACAAGGAAGACGGACCATTAATGTGCTAAAACTCGATTTGCAGAATTCACCTTGACTAAACCAGGAGACAGCTAAATAAACAAATTCATCCATTTTCCTTGAGGTGAATGACTTCAAAGAGAGTCTTTGGTCCGAACTCTTATCTTGAGGCCATAAAGTCTACCCCCAGCCTTTGCACACCCTAGAGTGACTGTGGACCCCGAGTGACTGAATGAAAGAACTGAAACTGAAGTTGATATACAGTGGGGCAAAAAAGTATTTAGTCAGCCACCAATTGTGCAAGTTCTCCCACTTTAAAGATGAGAGAGGTCTCCAATTTTCATCATAGGTATATCTCAACTATGAGAGACAAAATGAGAAAAAAAAATCCAGAAAATCACATTGAAGAATTTTTAATGAATTGGTAAATTCCTCGGTAAAATAAGTATTTGGTCACCTACAAACAAGCAAAATTTCTGGCTCTCACAGACCTGTAACTTCTTCTTTAAGAGGCTCCTCTGTCCTCCACTCATTACCTGTATTAATGGCACCTGTTTGAACTCGTTATCAGTATAAAAGACACCTGTCCACAGCCTCAAACAGTCAGACTCCAAACTCCACTATGGCCAAGACCAAAGAGCTGTCAAAGGACACCAGAAACAAAATTGTAGACCTGCACCAGGCTGGGAAGACTGAATCTGCAATAGGTAAGCAGCTTGGTGTGCAGAAATCAACTGTGGGAGCAATTATTAGAAAATGGAAGACATACAAGACCACTGATAATCTCCCTCGATCTGGGGCTCCACGCAAGATCTCACCCCGTGGGGTCAAAATGATCACGAGAACGGTGAGCAAAAATCCCAGAACCACACGGGGGGACCTAGTGAATGACCTGCAGAGAGCTAGGACCAAAGTAACAAAGGCTACCATCAGTAACACACTACGCCGCTAGGGACTCAAATCCTGCAGTGCCAGACGTGTCCCCCTGCTTAAGCCAGTACATGTCCAGGCTCATCTGAAGTTTGCTAGAGAGCATTTGGATGATCCAGAAGAGGATTGGGAGAATGTCATATGGTCAGATGAAACCAAAATAGAACTTTTTGGTAAAAACTCAACTTGTCGTGTTTGGGGGAGAAAGAATGCTGAGTTGCATCCAAAGAAAACCATACCTACTGTGAAACATGGGGATGGAAACATCATGCTTTGGGGCTGTTTTTCTGCAAAGGGACCAAGACGACTGATCTGTGTAAAGGAAAGAATGAATGGGGCCATGTATCGTGAGATTTTGAGTGAAAACCTCTTTCCATCAGCAAGGGCATTGAAGATGAAACGTGGCTGGGTCTTTCAGCATGACAATGATCCCAAACACACCGCCCGGACAACAAAGGAGTGGCTTCATAAGAAGCATTTCAAGGTCCTGGAGTGGCCTAACCAGTCTCCAGATCTCAACTCCATAGAAAATCTTTGGAGGGAGTTGAAAGTCCATGTTGCCCAGCGACAGCCCCAAAACATCACTGCTCTAGAGGAGATCTGCAAGGAGGAATGGGCCAAAATACCAGCAACAGTGTGTGAAAACCTTGTGAAGACTTACAGAAAACATTTGACCTCTGTCATTGCCAACATAGGGTATATAACAAAGTATTGAGATGAACTTTTGTTATTGACCAAATACTTATTTTCCACCATAATTTGCAAATAAATTCTTTAAAAATCAGACAATGTGATTTTCTTGATTTTTTTTTCTCATTTTGTCTCTCATAGTTGAGGTATACCTATGATGAAAATTGGAGACATCTCTCATCTTTTAAGTGGGAGAACTTGCACAATTGGTGGCTGACTAAATACTTTTTTGCCCCACTGTAACTGATTTTTGATAATATAACTTTGCTTTTGTGAATGAACTTATCGGTTTGATCAACTATCGTGCCCATAGTTTTGCTTAATCACCTCTAAGAATCACTCCCTTCTGGATGAGCCTGTCTGAACTCTCCATGAGACCAGAACTACATTCCTCTCCCCCTTGGAGAACCCTCCTTGACAGAGACTGCTCTGTGCAGAATTCAGGATAAAGGTGCATTCAGACCAAACACAAAGTGAATTTACACGGCACAAATGCATACAAAGCCAATGGATAGAGGTGAACTCATGTTCATATCCAAGGGTTAGCGCTAGCTAGTAATGGCCTTGAAATTCTGCCGTCACTGGAGTAAAAGTATAAAAATTGGCAAGTAAACTAGTTTGAAAATGAGACTGACGTACCAGGAGCTCTGCAGCTGAATTTGAGTGTTGGAGGGTTTTTTTTTAATATGTACTCCTGCCACAGACAAGTTAACAAGGCTAGCAGGCTAGCAGTGTAAACAACCCATCATCCAGGTGAAATTTTGGAGTCAGGGACAATTTTTCCAGGTAAGAGCCCCGTCGGATAATGTAAACCTAAGCATGACGTTTTGTAGATTTCCACAGCAGGTTGAATACAGCTGCAAAAGTTAAAGCTAACTTCGCCTGTCTGGAACTCAGACAGTGAATTTATGCCATTGAGTTAAAATGTAATTGTGACGAGTGAAAAATTCACCCGTTCAATTTGTTCTGAATGCACCTTAAGACTGATTTTGGATGGAAAGGATCATGACACCTTTTGCATACACTTAGAACTTTGCTCTGTATAATTGTCTCCATTTATGATTTTGTCAATTTGATATGCATGATTATATTTTGCTCAATCACTTTTTATGCCTCGTTGAAAATGGAGGCATACAATAATCACTCAATGTGTCTGTGTGTGGATGGTTGTGTGTGAGTGTGTGTGTGTGTGTGTGTGTGTGTACCCATCTGTTGGCCTGTCCGTTTCAGCTTGCCTGGTCAGAATTAAATTAAGTGGAACTAAAGGCTTGTATCATTGTATCACCATATTTTCTTGACTTTTAATTTGCCAGACTTCCTAGTTAAGGCTTTGTTTTTGAAATAAACACAAAGTTAACTCATCTTTATCGCCAATGGAGCTGGGAAAAAGGCATTGTAATAACTATGCTGGGCCACTAGAGGCGGCAGTGTGACTTTTTTACAGCACAACACCACTTTTTTTTTTTTTACAGCACGTGAAGCTGAACTGTTATAAAATAGCAGTTACTGAAAAAAATGAAAGCACCAAGGTGCTGATGCCTCGGTGCTAGAGCCTTGGCAGAGGTATGCATTCTCGGATAATCACCAAAATGTTATGGGTTCCTCTCTAGCCCAAGGACCACCTGTGGTAAAAATTTCATCCAAATCCATCTAGTAGTTTGGAGTATTCTTGCAAACACACTGTGGGAAGATAAGAGCCTCGGTGAAGGTATGCATTCTGGGATAATCACCAAAATGTTATGAGTTCCTCTCTAGCCCAAGGACCACCTTTGGTAAAAATTTCATCCAAATCCATCCAGTAGTTTTGGAGTACATGCATGCGCAGTGAAAATAATCTGCAGTTCACATGCCTGTACTGTCAGTGGTAGCAAAGAGCCGCCAAACTGATTTGAACAGCTGCAATCCAAACAAAGAAGAGCACGGTGGCAGACGTTTTAAATAGCGGAAGTAATGGAGTTACGTAAATACACTGACAATCAAGACAAACAGGAACTTTTGCTGTTTAGTGGCAGAGGAAGAAAACAGATGAGCAAAAACACGGACATTTGTTCACCCAGTATTGACGGATTGCTCAGTACTTCCCTCTGGCGGGAGTTTCTGGGCGCATGTGCAGTTCACTGCGACCATTTGAAGTGCTCAGTGGGGCTGTAATAAAGGTGCACTCCCACCTCTACTGGGCCGACATAGGAATTACAATGACATTTCAGCTGCATTGACGGTAAAGCTGAACTATTTGTGTTTATTTTGAAAACAAAGCCTTAGCTTGAAATTCTGGCAAATTAAAAGTTGAGAAAATATGGCGATACAATGATACAAGCCTTTAGTTGCGCTTAATTTTGACTGGGCAAGCTGAAACAAACGGGGACAGACAGACAAACACATTGAGTGATTACCCTATGCCTCCGTTTTCACTGAGGCATAAAAACACATATTTAGCAACTACACCATTTATTCATCACATCGATTGTTTTCACACTGGTTTTGCCATTTAGTTTTGCAGAAGAAGGACAAGGTATTTTCTTCCTGGAGTTTTCACTTCATCGCTTAAAACTCCAAGTCCCAAAATTCCTCACCTGCAAATGGTTGTAGTGAACTGCACATGCACCCGGAAACTCCCACTAGAGGGAAGTACTGAGCAATCCACCAATACTGTTTGAACAAATGTCGGTCTTTTTGTCCATCTGTTTTCTTTCTCTGCCACTAAACAGCAAAAGCTCCTGTTTGTCTTGATTGTCAGTGTATTCACGTACCTCTATCGCTTCTGCCATTTAAAATGTCAGCTACCATGCTCTTCTTTTGTGTGTGGATTGCAGCTGTTCAAGTCAGTTTGGTGGCTCAAGGCTGCTGCCGATAGTACAAGCATGTGAACTGCAGCTTATTTTCACTGCACATGGGTGTACCTCCAAAACTACTAGATGGATTTGGATGAAATTTTTACCAGAGGTGGTCCTTGGGTGACAGAGAAACCCATAACATTTGTGTGATGATCAAAGAATGCATACCTCTGCCAATGATCTGGCACCGAGGCATCAGCACCTTGGTGCTTTCATTGTTTGTCTTATGTGTTCTTGTAAATATATTTACCCTCTGCTTTATAATCTGTAGTCTTGCAAATAAATGGTTAATCGTATCTGGTTGTGTCTGGATTTTGTGATTAAGATCATAAGTCATTAGGTCAATTCATGGTCAAGAACTGTGTTTATGCACAAAACGTGACAGTTTTTCCTGTTTTTCTAAAAAAAATATGTTGGTAGTGAAAAGGTTAATACATGTGAAACATAATCCATGTCATAAACAGAGATTCACAAATTGGCCACTCCAATACATAAGTAAAAAACAGGGCAAACATACAGTTGTTCTTACCCAGGTAGACTGCAGCTTGCTCATGGACCAAAATACTCATTTAAAATGGGTATCATTCCCATAGTTGCAATCAATATTACCTGACGTCCATTTTATAAATTTTCTACTGTACTGACCTTTCACTTGCACTGGATTCTAATGACCTTGAAATTGCTGTCTGAAGATCAGGGTCATCAGAGGGGTATTCTTCCTCAAATAGGTCCAGGTATGTCCTACAAAAGACCGTAAAAATAAGTTCAGTGGATATATTTTAAGTTGAAATATATAATGTGTCCACAATCACTTAATGGTGTAATCAATGGATACTGTATTATAAGGTAGAGTTTACAACAAGATTATAATAATCAAGTGATGCAAACATTCATTGTAAACAAGAGTCGCTGTCATACTTGTAGGATGTGCTGGATTGCTCTGGATTGGTGTGACCATGGAACACAGTGGAGGTATTACTTGCAGAAAGAAAATGGGTGCCACCACTAACACTGACATGGGGACCAACCAGTAAGTCATGGGTGATGCTACCAGGAATGGCAGGAATTTCTCTGGTCAAAGTCATTGTCTCATCAGTAGTGATCACAGCAGCACCTGGGACGGTGTCGGCAGATTTGGATGGTCCATCACTGCAAATACTTTGTGTGGTAACACACCAGATCACTTCATCACCCTCAGAGGTTGAAGGGGTGGTGCTGGGCAGGATATGTGTCTCAGTAGTGGAGAGTGCTTCATTGGAAGTGTCAGGCATACCATCACAGACTGTAACAAAAAGAATAACATTTAAACTTTGGATAACATTGAAATTAGCAATATTGATCACAACACAATACTGTATAGGCCTTTACAGTGGATTTAATACATTATAATCTAAATCGTATTTACTATGCAATGTTTGTGTATACAATATTTAAAATTGTATAATTTTGAATTCACTACACTGAAAGTGCAAAAGCAGTAAAGTTTTATGCTGATGTATGTCAAGAAATTACCATATTTGGCAGTGTCTGGTAGTTCTGCATAACCATGGCTTTTATGAGTAATCTCACCTTCAGAACATGACTGTCAATTGAAGCACAAAGAAACAACACCTTTATGGATCTAACTCAATATATAACAGGATTTTGAAAAATATACAAAACACAAGTGTCAGTGATTAAAGTTTAAAAAAATACAGCCATTTCCATGCTGCTATACTGTACCTCCACTTGTGCTTATTATTCTAGTTGATTTTTTTTAGAGACTTTTCCTATTAATAAACCATCTATTTTTATTATACATTACTACAAATCCCTAAGTTATGGAATATTCCAAATTCCAAACATACATTATTGAAAAATCACAACTCATGTCAAACCTAGGCCGTTCACTAACTATAGATAATTGTCAGATTTAATTTTCAAACCAAGAGCTTGATGATGTCATTACAACCATGTTAACCACTTTAGTGTCCTCCCATAGTAATATTGTGATTTTTTTTATTATTCAATTCAAAAGTTAAACTTTCATATATTCAAACAAGGTGAACAATTTCAAACTTTTTTTTTAAATTTTGATATGACTTAGTTTTTTTTAACAGAATTATGCATATTGACTGTACATTTTTCAGATGCAATAGTACTAAGACAGGAGCTGTTGTTGAAGGTCATCAATGACTGTCAGTTGCTGCACTGTTTTGGTAAATAAACAGAGTGCCAATGTTACACTGTCAGTCATTCAATTTTTCTGTACTACTCTACAGAATCACCCGAATTTGTAATGGAGGAAAAGTGCTATACTTATTACAGCCATACTGCCCAAAGAAACTTTGTTATAGCTGATACACTCATCTGCTGCCTTTTTAAAAAAAAGATTGCACAAATATAACGTGTTTTTCAGGTCATCAATACTGAAATTTGATTGGTTTTTAAAACATGCTTTAGAGAAGAGCATACTGACAAAATTATTTTGAATAAATATAAAAGTGTCATGGCGGCCGCTGGGCCGTCATCATCCTCAGCTGCGCACACACCGGCTGTTGGTAATCAACGGGCTTTAAAAGCCAGGATCTCAGACTGCTCTGCACGGAGTCGTCTGTCGCCTTTGCCTCGCAATGCGTCTAGGACACGACCTCAAGCCAGAGTCAGAGCCAAGTCGCCACGCCAAGCCAAGTCACTTAAGGTACCGCATCATTCATCCCTTCCTAGTGTTCTCCCCTGTGCACAGGTGGACCTCCCTGGCGGCGGACTCACCTTCCCTGTTAACGGGACGCCATCTCCTCCTCCTCGGAGCTCTTCCTCACCACCTCAGCCTCGGGCACCACGCGCACCACGCTACACCGGGACACGGAGCCAGCAAGATTCCCTCTGTGGCACCTGCAAGTAAGCAGCACAAGCTTCAGCTTCCCGTTCTTATGAACTGTAATAATCCCCTGTGCTTGTGTGTTCCAGGGTTGCCAGGTCGCAGCAGGAAACGCTCAGCTCCAGTGACCAGACAGCATCACACTCACTCACTCATTCATACACAACACTTGCCACTTTAATTAATAAATAATTGTCAAACAATCTACTCATGTCAGCATCTCTCTCCTGGGTCCCTAATCATGTCAGTCCGACTCCGTCACGATGACCCAGCTGACAGCGCGCTGGCGCGCCGTTTTAACACTCTTAGCGCTCGAGTAGATTTGATTATTCGCCAACAGACAGTTATTTTGAACCTGTTACCTCAGGTTAACGGCCGGCTGGATCGCCTGGAAGGACACCTGGCGTTCTCCCCGACCGCTGGGGCTTCACCAGCCCCTGTAGTCTCACCTGCTAGCCAAACATACCAGCCGTTATTACCTCGTCTCACTCCGGTGCCTACCCCCGCCCGCTTCAGCGGACAACTCGGGGAAGCACGAGGGTTTTTGCTCCAATGTGAATCAGTCTTTTTCCGCGTCCCGGGAGATTTCACCACTGATCAAAGTAAAATTGGGTACATTTCCAATCTGCTTGGAGGGAGGGCATTAGATTGGGCCTATACTATCACGGCTAAACCCAACCATCCCTGTTTGACTTACCAGCAGTTCGTGGCAGAATTTCTGGAGGTGTTTGATTATACAGACCGGGGCGCGGTGCTAACTGATTGGCTGCTAAGCCTTCGGCAGGGCAGTAGATCTGCCGACGATTATGCCATAGATTTCCAGGTATTAGCCGCTGAGGTCGGGTGGAAGGAGCCAGAGCTTTGTGGTATTTTCCTCCGCAGCCTTAGTTCGGAGCTGAAGGATGAATTAGCGGCACGGGATAAACCAGACAGGTTAGGGGAATTAATTTCTCTCACCATTAGTTTGGACAGTAGGTTGAGGGAGCGAGCGGCCGAACGGAGGACTGTTAGCCGTTCGAGTAAACCCCGCCCTCGCTCCGCTAGGTCACCTCTCCTCGCTCTGTCCTCGTCGGAGGAACTTCCGGAGCAGGAGGATATGGTTATCGGACAATCGGGAGTTTCAGCGGCTGAGAGACAGCGCCGCAGGGAACTGGGCCTATGTTTTTATTGTGGCAATGAGTCTCATGGGGTTGCCGAATGTCCAAATCGGTTGGAAAGGGAAGGTCCGTGGATCACAGTAGGGGGATTCACGAACATTAAACAGAAAAAGCCCCTCACTAGTTGCCGTGTCCCCATTAGATTACTTTACAAACATAAAGAACATACTACACATGCCCTAATTGATTCTGGAGCTGAGCAGAACTTCTCCAGAGACCTGGCAACCCAGATGGGCCTCAGCTGTCAACCTCTTTGCCCACCTGTCAATCTCGTCACGTTATCCAAGACGTCACTGACTTCTGTTTCCCACCAGATGGTCCCCGTGTCAGTGATAGTCTCTGGAAACCACCGGGAAGAGATCCGTTTTTTGGTATTACCCATCTCCTCTTCACCTGTGATCCTGGGGTATCCATGGCTACGGCTCCACAACCCCACTTTTGATTGGCAAGCTGGGGGTATTATCGCATGGAGTTCCTTTTGTTTGAGTGCCTGCCTCCAGTCTGCGGCGTGTGCTCCCTTGGTATTGGTGCCCTCTCCTTCGACGCCACCCCCGGACCTGTCCATGGTATCAGAAGTCTACCACGATCTGGGAGCGGTGTTCAGCAAGTCACGGGTGCTGTCCCTTCCCCCCACCGTCCTTATGACTGTGCGATCAATCTCAGGGCGGGGGCCCCTCTCCCGGCAAGTCGTCTGTACAGCCTGTCTGCCCCGGAGCGCGAGGCTATGGACACTTATATTAAGGAGTCCCTTAGTTCTGGGATTATTCGTCCTTCGTCTTCAGCGGTGGGTGCAGGTTTCTTCTTCATGGGAAAGAAGGATGGCTCGCTGCATCCCTGCATCGACTTCCGAGGGCTCAACGAGATCACCATCAAGGACAAATATATGCTGCCGATGATGAACATGGCCTTTGACTCCCTCCAGGGGGCGTCCTGGTTTACGAAGCTGGACCTGCGTAACGCATACCACCTGGTGCGTATCAGGGAGGGCGATGAATGGAAGACGGCATTCCGGACCCCAAGCAGCCATTTCGAGTACCTGGTGATGCCGTTTGGGTTAACCAACGCTCCGGCCGTCTTCCAGCGTCTGATAAACGACGTCCTCCGGGATTTCCTTAACTCCTTCGTGTTCGTCTACCTTGATGACATCCTCATCTTCTCACGCACATTGGAGGAGCAGCAGGTGCATGTGTGACGGGTCCTGCAGCACCTCCTGGAGAACCAGCTGTTCGTCAAAGCTGAGAAATGTGAGTTCCACACTGATAAGACCTCTTTTCTTGGTTTTATTATTGCCCGCAACCAGGTGCTTCCCGACCCGGCCAAGGTCAAGGCGGTGGTGGATTGGCCCACACCCACGTCCAGGAAACAGTTGCAGGGGTTCCTGGGTTTTGCCAATTTCTACCGCCGGATCGTGCCGAATTTTGAGAACATCGCCCGCCCCTTGACTGCTCTTACATCCCTTAAGATGCCTTTTCGTTGGGGTGAGGAGGCTGCCACAGCGTTCGGGAGATTAAAGGAGGAGTTCGCTTCGGCCCGTGTCCTGACCCAGGTGGACCTGGCGCTGCAGTGCCTCGTGGAGATGGATGCCTCAGATTCGGGAGTTGGGGTGGTTCTCTCCCAGCGTTCTCCGGTGGATGGCAGGATCCGGCCGTGTGCTTACTTCTCCCACCGTCTGACACCCGCAGAGATGAATTACTGCATTGGGGACAGGGAGCTGCTGGCCGTGAAACTTGCCCTGGAGGAGTGGAGGCACTGGCTGGAGGGGGCTGCCCAGCCGTTCGTCGTCTGGACAGATCATCGGAACCTTGAGTACCTCCGGACAGCCAAGCAGTTGAACACTCGCCAGGCCCGCTGGTCTCTTTTTTTCGGCCGGTTCAATTTTACCATCACCTACCGGCCGGGGAGCAAGAATGGCAAGCTTGACGCCCTCTCGAGGTAGTTTGACGTACAGTCCACCGAAGAGCAGGAGGAGACTATCCTGCTGTCGTCTTGTGTGGTGGGTGCTTTGTCTTGGGAGATCCGGGACAAGGTCAGGAGAGCACAGGAGACAGAGCCTAACCCGGGTGGGGGTCCCCCGGGCCGTTTGTTCGTCCCTCTTTCTGTCAGGAGCCAGGTTATTCAATGGGGTCATGTGTCCAAGCTGGCGTGCCATCCGGGAGTTGGCCGCACCATCGATCTTCTCCAGAGAGCCTTTTGGTGGCCAGGATTGAGGAGGGACGTTAACAACTATGTCCGGGCTTGCGCCCAGTGTGCCACTGGGAAATCATCATCTTCCCCCCCGGCGGGTCTTCTTCACCCTTTACCAGTCCCTTCTCACCCCTGGTCTCACGTGGCCTTGGACTTTGTAACAGGCCTGCCCCCCTCTGGTCATTTTACGTCAGTCTTGACAATAGTGGACCGTTTTTCCAAGGTAACTCATTTTGTGCCTCTCCGGGGACTGCCTTCGGTGCGGGAGACGGCGGACCTTCTTGTACAGCATGTGGTCCATCTTCATGGAATCCAGGCTGACATCGTATCGGATCGAGGACCACAGTTTGTATCCCAGGTCTGGAAGGCATTCTGCACGGTGCTGGGGGCCACGGCTAGTCTCTCTTCTGGGTACCACCCGCAGAGCAACAGTCAGTGTGAGTGGGCTAATCAGGAGCTGGAGGCTGCACTTCGCTGTGTCATCTCTTTCTGCTCCTCTTCTTAGAGCACGTTTCTACCTTGGATCGAGTACGCTCATAACACCACGGTGTCCTCTGCTACGGGGATGTCCCCTTTCAAGGCGTCTCTGGGGTTTGATCCACCACTGTTCCTTGAGGAGGAGAAGGATGTGGCGGGCCCTTTGGTGCAGGCTCACGCCAGGCGTTGTCGGCGAATCTGGTCCATCACCCGCAGAGCCCTCCTTCGGACTACGGAACGTAATATCCAGGTGACCAACCACCACAGGAGGCCCGCCCCGGACTATAAGGTGGGTCAGAAGGTCTGGTTGTCCACTAAGAACATCAATGTGCCGGCCGAAAAGCGCAAGCTTACCAAGCGCTTCATCGGCCCTTTTGTAATTTCTCATATTATCAACCCTGTGTCTGTGCGCCTTGCTGTCCCCTCTTCTATGCGCATCTGCCCTACCTTTCACGTCTCCCAGGTCAAACCGTACATCGCCGATCCTCTGTGCCCGCCCCCCGCGGCTCCCGCCCCCCCGAGGATGATCGACGGCGACCCGGCTTGGGGGGTGACTGCCATCTTGGATGTCCGCCGGCGGGGTCGAGGTCTTCAGTATTTGGTGGACTGGGAGGGGTTTGGTCCTGAGCATCGCTCCTGGATTCACCCAGCGTTGATCCTCGACAAGCAGCTGATCCGCGATTTTCATCGGACGCATCCAGATAGGATTGGGCAGGTGCCTGGAGGCACCTCTAGAGGGGGGAGTACTGTCATGGCGGCCGCTGGGCCGTCATCATCCTCTGCTGCGCACACACCGGCTGTTGGTAATCAACGGGCTTTAAAAGCCAGGATCTCAGACTGCTCTGCACGGAGTCGTCTGTCGCCTTTGCCTCGCAATGCGTCTAGGACACGACCTCAAGCCAGAGTCAGAGCCAAGTCGCCACACCAAGCCAAGTCACTTAAGGTACCGCATCACTCATCCTTTCCTAGTGTTCTCCCCTGTGCACAGGTGGACCTCCCTGGCGGCGGACTCACCTTCCCTGTTAACGGGACGCCATCTCCTCCTCCTCAGAGCTCTTCCTCACCACCTCAGCCTCGGGCACCACGCGCACCACGCTGCACCGGGACACGGAGCCAGCAAGATTCCCTCTGTGGCACCTGCAAGTAAGCAGCACAAGCTTCAGCTTCCCGTTCTTATGAACTGTAATAATCCCCTGTGTTTGTGTGTTCCAGGGTTGCCAGGTCGCAGCAGGAAACGCTCAGCTCCAGTGACCAGACAGCGTCACACTCACTCACTCATTCATACACAACACTTGCCACTTTAATTAATAAATAATTGTCAAACAATCTACTCGTGTCAGTGTCTGTCTCCTGGGTCCCTAATCATGTCAAAAAGTCATGTTAGAAATATTACCTTTGCTTCCGAAACGAAAAGACCTTGGCACAAAAGTGTACTGGACTTCACGTTCCAAGTGACCCTCATTGAAACAACCTCTAATCACGACTTTAGGCAGGATTGTGTGATGTAACTGCACAGTTGCAATCAAAATTATTCACCCCCTACTGCAGATTAGGTTTATTGTCAAAATGTACAAACAAGCAGCTGTTTGCAATAAACAAAGAATTTAAATAGCTCAACATAATATTGCAAGCGGTTTCTCCAAATTCAACACAAAATGCTACTTTCAATGACTACTGTAGTCTCACTATTATTCAACTCCTTCATGAGAAGCATCTTTAGTACTTAGCAGAGCAACCTTTTGCTGTTATGACCTGCTGCAAAACATGATGCATAGCCAGGCACCAGCTTCTATTAGTGTTCTTGTTGAATCTTAGCCCATTCCTCATGGGCAAAGACCTCTAGTTCACTAATATTTTCGGGGTTGCATGCTTCAGTGGTATGTTGGACTGAGTTCTTTTCCTTTGGAGATCAGAGGTCATATGCATAACTGGACATTGCTCTACACTTGACTTACTTGGTATAACAGAGTATGGGATAGAATAAAAAGACTCCACCGAGCAGGCCAGGAACAGGAAGCAGGTGGGACACCTGCAGCTAAAGCAGGAAGGAATTGGACATGGACACTGAAGGTTCCGTCATATCCAAACAATAGACTGGACAAAAGGGTGGGTTGTTGCTAGCCATGTCAACCATAGATATTTCCTTAAAAAAAGTTCAGAATTGTTGTGATTTCCCTGCCTATTTGAGGCAGGAGAGCCAAAAACCCACATGTAAGAGAATGTTATGTGCATTTATTAAACAAAACAAGAAATAATAGTCCAAACAAACAACTGGCAACCATAGAACATGAAGAAGCACTGGGAAACACACAGGACACTCCTCACCTCCAAGTGAGGAGTGTCCAAGTGAGGAGCACGTCTAGAGAGGTCCAAGTGAGGAGCACGTCTAGAGAGGACCCAAGACGCTTCAGGCGAGACTGACAGCACGGGGGGGGGGGGGGACAACACCCCCAAGCGCCTCCTAGACGAGACTACAGAGCGGAGGGGAACGAGAGTTCTCACTGAGCCAGGAACAGAGCCATCCATGGAGAGGAGATCCCAGTGCTGGTCCAATGTAAGAACAGGAGTCAAACCAGTGGATAGAGAAGGTGAGAAAAAACAGAACACAATAATCCAGCAAACACCAGTGGGAACCCAGAGCTTAAATAATATAACATATAATGAGCAGAGTGATTGCCAGTGTGACAGAGCGAGTGCGTGTGTGCAGGAATGTGTGGGTGTGTGTTAAGTGGAAACAGGTGTGTGTGTGTGTGGATGTGTGCATGCGCAAGGAAGAGTGGAAATATGTAGGACTGAATGAGAGCAACTGAGGGTAAATGCGTGTGTGTGTGTGTGCATGCGCGTGCGTGGAGAGTAGCAGACACAAATGATAATAGTGGACAGCTTGGCAGGCACTGGCAGGAGAGAGAGGCGTGGCTGTCAGCTGACAGGGAGCAGAGAAACCCCAGAGGCTCCCTGAGAGCTGCCTGACGACAAATAAGGAATCAAAAACCACACAGGAGAACGTAGAGCCACAGTGCCATGGAGATGGGCTGGAAAAGGTCCAACCCAGTCCATGACAAGAATGTGACCACACCCCTAGTCTAATGTGCCCTGAAATCCTGCGGTTGGGCAAGGCCTTAGCTGGCACAGGCTACAGAAATAGCCTCCACCATCCAGCGGAAAAGGCTCTGCTTGGACTAAAGTTTTTACATACCTGTATCTTGAAGCAGATAACGAGCTGCTGGCAAGAGTACATTTCGATACAAGTGTGAAACATGCTTGCTTGCTGGGAATTGGGAGTGCAACTTCTCCTGCTCATCTGACTCTCAGGGAGAAGAGCAGAAGCTGAGGAGCTTGAAAGCAGTTGAGCAGTAGTCAGGTGGATTACTTCTGCCTAAGCATGTGATTAGAGGTTGCTTCAGTGAGAGGTACACAGAGTGACCCTTGTTACATGGTCACAATAAACCGATTACTGGGAATAAACCGATAATGGCAATAATCAGTTTTGTTGTGTATATGCATTGAATAAACAGATTATTGGAGGGTAAACCACTTGAATTAATGACCCTGGTTACATGGCCTTTAGTGGATTATTCTGTTTACAAGGCCACTTGAATGATCAGATAACTCCAGAAATCCAATCATAATCAGTTTATTTGTGGTGAGTGTAACATCCCATACTCTGTTTTACGAAGTGAATCAACTGTAGAGAAATTTGCTGTCAACTTTAATGTATACCAACATCTGTTTAATTTGCTACACTTCCTTGTTAGGTGACAGCCATTGGGTGATGAGTAAAACAGAATTGGATGCTGTGAAGTACTATTTGAAACACTAGGGGCAGTAGACCAGTAAAAGGTAATTGCACTGCTTTCAATTCAGTTCCACAAGGCTAATAATTTGAAAAATATTATTATTGCTTCAAAGGAACTGAGAAACCTTCCTTTAAATGATATAAATAAGTCAGGAGTTTCTATATACAATAAATATAAGGCTAAGGTTAAGGTTTCCTTTATTTTTCTCCCAAGGAAGAAATTTGTTTCAGAGCAAAGGCCAGCTGCTTAACAAGGCATACAACACAACAGCAAATACGTTCAAAACATCGACAATATTACACTGTTACAATTCATATTTCAAAGATCATACCAATATCTAACCCCCTCCCCCCCCCCCACACACGCATGCACGCACGCGCGCACAAAAATATAGTCATCCTAAGTTAGTCAGTCCTAGGTTTGAAAAAAAAGTGCCTCTGTGGAGGCCATAGTTGTAACCTATGTGACTCACATGTGGCTGGCTGAATCCAGCCAAGAGAGGCTTTGAGCTAGCCATGTGTATTGACTTCACACCTCAAGAGGAAGACGTGTCTGCACCCACTGGGGACTCAGGAGAGAGGAGAAGATTACCCGGCCTGACCTTTGGGGGTTAGAGAGGAGAACAGAAGGACTCTGGGTGTTCTATTACAGATGAAAGGATGTAGCTGAGTATTGAGACTTTTGTGTGATGTATTGTTAGAGATGAGTGCATAAATGTATGTGTGTGACTGCGTCCTGTCTCTTTTCACTCCGATCGAGAGAGGACGTAGGATGAATGAGAATTAAAGCAGATACTGGAAAAATCATCCAGTCTCCTCAATTCTTGACTCCTACAATTGGTGACTTACGTATGAATCTGAGCACGCCGAGGCTGGAGGACAGCCTTGTGATCGATATGGAAGAGCTGGGAGACAGCCGCTCAGACCCGGATTCACCGGGGAATGCCAGCAGGGGCACAAGACTAATTAAGCTCCCCGAGTTCTGGCAAAGCGACCCACACTTGTGGTTCCACCATGTGGAGTCGCGGTTCCTGCTCGGGGGAGTTTCAGCGGATGACATTAAATTCCATAATGTCATCGTGACGCTCGACAGCCGCACAGCTCGGTGTGTGCGGAGCCTGGTGCAGCAACCACCCGCTGTTGGCAAATACGACGCGCTGAAAGCCACTCTCATCAGGAGCTTTGTGCCGTCGTCTGAGGCAAGAGCCAGGCAGCTACTGGACCTGCGCGACAGAGGTGGACGCAGGCTGACTGTCCTCATGGAGGACATGCTACAAATGATCGGGACGGACAACGACGCGTTCCTTTTCAAACATATTTTCCTGAGAACCCTCCCAGCGCACACGAGAGGTTCCCTGTCCAGCAGGAGATGTGTGACCCAGCAGGACTTCCGCGATCTGGCCCAAGAGGCGGAGCGGCTCCTCAACGCCTGCGAGGAACCAGAGGCTTCCGTGGCAGCGGCAGACCTCGGCGCGGCGGCCGGGGGCAGTGTGGAGCCAGAGACGGCAGTGACCACCTCAGTGGCGACAGCAGCGGCGAGATTCCGTGGCAGGGGAGATGACGGCCTCTGTTTTTACCATCGACGTTTCGCTGGGAAGGCGCACACGTGCATCCCGCCCTGCAAGTTCAAAAAGGCAGGGAAACGACCGGGCCGGGAGCTGTTAGCAGCTTCCACTCTCGGCGAACGGAACAAGCTGCTATATCTTACAGACGCGGGCTCCGGGCGGCAATTCCTAGTGGACACCGGAGCCCAGAGGAGCTTCATCACTGCCACCTATGCTGATCGGGTCGCGGGACCCCGCGGAGACGGAGCGACAGCGGCCAACGGCTCCAGCATCAAGACGTACGGAGAGAGAACCTTGTCTCTGTCCTTCCACGGCCGCGCCTATGAGTGGAATTTCATCGTGGCGGCAGTGAGCTTCAATATGTTAGGTGCTGATTTTCTGTGTTCACATGGTTTGTTAGTTGATCTGGCCAACAAACGACTAGTAAATGCACTCTCTTTCTGTTCTATCCCTTGTGCAGCTCGGGTGTGCCTGCCGCCAGTTCAGACCAACGTCGCCACAGCAGGTGGTAAGTTTCACAGCCTTCTACACCAGTTCCCAGCACTCACAGTTCCTACTTTTTCAGCTAAGGTGGCGAAGCACGGGGTGGAGCACTTTATTACCACGAGTGGCCCACCCGTTTTTGCGAAGGCTCGGCGCTTGGATGCAGCTAAACTCTCCATTGGGCGCGAGGAGTTCGCCAACCTGGAGAGGTTGGGCATAATTCGCCGCTCGAAGTCCGCTTGGGCTTCCCCCCTCCACATGGTACCTAAAGCTGACGGCTCGTGGAGACCTTGTGGCGATTACCGCAGGTTGAACAATGCCACAGCGCAGGACCGGTACCCGATTCCGCATATCCAGGACTTTTCAGTTTATTTGGAGAAGGCGCGAGTTTTTTCTAAAATAGACCTGGTCCGCGGTTATCACCAAGTCTCGGTCCGACCAGAGGACATCCCCAAAACAGCCGTAATAACCCCGTTCGGGCTTTTTGAGTTTTTACGAATGCCTTTTGGCCTTAAAGGCGCTGCACAAACCTTCCAACGGATGATGGATGCAGTGTTGCGCGACCTTTCTTTCGTTTTTGTCTATTTAGACGACATTTTGGTAGCCAGCACCTCCGAGGAGGAGCACGCAAAACACCTCACGACAGTTTTTCAGAGGTTAGGAGAGCATGGGTTGATAATCAACCCGGCCAAGTGCCATTTTGGCATGGCACAAATCGATTTTTTAGGGCACCGCGTTTCCTCGGAGGGAGCAGTTCCTCCGCCGGCCAAAATACGCGCAGTGGCAGATTTTCCCCAGGTTCAAACAGTAAAGGCATTGCAGGAATTTTGGGGGATGGTAAATTTTTATAACCGTTTCATACCCCACGCAGCGCAGCTTATGCAGCCCTTGTACACCGCGCTCAAAAAGCAAAAGCCCTCCCATGTGATTGAATGGTCCCCGGAGCGGGAGCGCACATTCACAGAGGTTAAACGGGCACTGGCAAACGCGGCACTGTTGGCCCACCCAGACCCGGCAGCCCGCATAGCACTAACCACGGACGCGTCAGATATGGCCATAGGGGCCGTAGTGGAACAGCAGGTTGCCGGAGTTTGGCAACCACTCGCATTCTTCAGCAGATCCCTACGCGAGGCTGAGCGAAAATACAGCGCGTTTGACAGGGAGCTGCTGGTGCTCCACTTGGCTATTCGCCATTTCCAGTTCTGGTTGGAAGGGCGGCGTTTCACTGCGTTTGTCGACCACAAACCGTTCACTTTTGCGATGTCCAAAACTTCAGAACCGTGGTCAGGGCGGCAACAGAGACAGCTGGCCGCAATTTCTGAATTTACCACCGATATTCAGCACGTAGCCGGTAAAATCAATGTGGTGGCAGACTGTCTGTCACGCGCAGTAACAGCACCCATCCACGCGGAAACGGATTGCGCGGCCGCTTACCCAGAGCGCGGTAACAGCGCGGACACGCGTGCGGCTCCGGTCCATGTGGGAATAGATTATGCAGCCATGGCGGCGGAGCAGAGCGAGGACGCGGACGTGCGCGCGCTCCTGTCTGGACCAACAGGGTTAAGGCTGGAACGCAGAAATCTACAAACCGGTTTCCCCCCGCTTATTTGCGATGTATCCACAGGGCGACTGTGCCCGGTGGTGCCAGCCGCGTGGCGCCATCGCGTTTTTGACGCCGTGCACTCCCTAGCGCACCCAGGGGTGCGCGCTTCGGTGAAAATGGTGGCGGAGAAGTTTGTTTGGCCGAGCCTGCGCAAGCACGTGAAGGAGTGGGCTAAAACCTGCATGGCTTGCCAGCGAGCTAAGATTCACAGGCACACTAAGGTGCCATTAGAACCGTTCCACATTCCGGCTAAAAGGTTCGATCGTGTGCACGTGGACCTCGTGGGCCCCCTGCCCACTTCACAAGGGTTCACGCATCTCTTGACAATGGTGGACCGAACCACTCACTGGCCGGAAGTGGTCCCGTTAACATCGACCACAGCGGCAGAGGTGGCACGCGCTTTTTTAACAGCCTGGGTAGCGCGGTTCGGGGTCCCGTCAGATATTACGTCTGATAGGGGACCTCAATTTGCGTCGGAACTGTGGTCGGCAGTGGCCAGCGGCTTAGGAGCGGCGGTACATCGCACGACCGCTTACCATCCCCAGGCCAACGGTTTATGCGAGCGTTTTCACAGGTCTTTGAAGGCAGCCCTCAGAGCGTCACTGACGGACACAAATTGGGTAAACAAACTACCATGGGTTTTATTGGGGTTGCGTTCGGCACCCAAAGAGGATCTAGATGCCTCACCAGCAGAATTGGTCTTCGTACAACCGCTCAGGCTGCCAGGCGAGTTTTTACCCGACCACACGGCACCAGGGCCCCCCCGATCCGGGGGTCTTTGAGTAACACGGGAGCATTTCTGCTCCCGGGCCCCGCTCATCACTCTTTCCCGTGTGTGTTCGTGCCCCAGGCTTTACGAGACACAGAGTTTGTTTTTGTCAGGCACGATGCGCAGCAGCATAGTCTCCGCCCACCTTACGACGGTCCATTTCGAGTGCTGGAAACCGGGGAGAATTATTTTGTGTTAGATTTGGGGGGCAGGAGGGAGACGATCAGTATCGATAGATTAAAACCTGCTTTTGTGTTGCATAACGAGTCTGTACGGCCGGCGGGCGCGCCTCGACGCGGCAGGCCTCCAAAGGGGCGGCCCCGGGACCTCCCACGGGGGGCAAATAACCCTTCTCCCCCTCACTCCACAGATGCACAGCAGGACGGCCCAACACAGAGCAGGAGACCTGCATACAGCAGATTCGGGAGAAGATTGAAACCTAAACTGCATGCAGAATGATGTGTTTTTTTGGTCAGGTTGTTTAGGTTGCTGTGAGATTCTGTTGGGGGGGGGTGACGTGCTGTATGACTGTTGTATGACTGTATGTGGGTGCCCAGTCTTTCGCGTGGAAGGGGGGAGTGATGTGGAGGCCATAGTTGTAACCTATGTGACTCACATGTGGCTGGCTGAATCCAGCCAAGAGAGGCTTTGAGCTAGCCATGTGTATTGACTTCACACCTCAAGAGGAAGACGTGTCTTCACCCCCTGAGGACTCAGGAGAGAGGAGAAGATTACCCGGCCTGACCTTTGGGGGTTAGAGAGGAGAACAGAAGGACTCTGGATGTTCTATTACAGATGAAAGGATGTAGCTGAGTATTGAGACTTTTGTGTGATGTATTGTTAGAGATGAGTGTATAAATGTATGTGTGTGACTGCGTCCTGTCTCTTTTCACTCCGATCGAGAGAGGACGTAGGATGAATGAGAATTAAAGCAGATACTGGAAAAATCATCCAGTCTCCTCAATTCTTGACTCCTATACCTCTATACTGGAATAATTTACTTCCTGAGTTTTATTGACTTCAGCATTAGGGTTTTACTTTTTTCTAAAAACCTTAATTTGTTTTAACACTGATAAATTGCTGTGGTTACTGTCATCATTTTTTTTTTTTACCTTATTCAGTCTTACCTTTGTAAGGATCACTAGTATACAGACAGACAACATGTCTAGGTTGTACATACTTCTCATGTCTATGTATACACACAAAGTACATTACTTACAGATTCTTGGTCCTCGCATAAGATCACCTTATCTGGCCTCACGTAAATGGACTTTTGATGAAACATTTTTTTTATCAGCTCTCCACTCAAAGTTTGCTTGGATGTAAGTGATGGCTCAACTAGTTTGTTGTAGCATGGCATCAGGATTTGTAGTCTATGGGGTTGAAAAGAAAAATACAAATGAAATGTACTACTACGAAACCACACTACACAGTGACAAGTTTTAATATTTGTATGCATGCAACTTAAAATTAGGGCTGGACAATTTGGCGTAAAAATAAAATTCCGGATTTTTCTCATGCCATATTCAGTCATTGATTTTTATCAGAAAGTTGGACTGAGAACAAGGAATTTTTTCAAACTGTCATCCCCCCTTCCAAAACGAACATGACTCCCTGATGGAGATAAAGTGCAATCCTGGCTTTCACCAAACCAAGACTTTTTTTATAATCAAGGTTTGATAAAGCAAAGATGAATCCACACATTTCTGATTAATAATGTAAACTTATCTTTGATAAATTTCAGGGTTTTTTTTGGGGGGGGGATAGAGTTCAAGGCCACTATATTTCTTCTTGTGAATGGGAAAATCAGTTTTCACAGTATTCTTTTTTTTTTAAACACTGTCCAAATCAAAAAATTCTAATTTCAAGTTAATATCAGTTTATTGCCCAGCCCCATGCATTTTTTGTTAAAAAGGAAAAAATCTGACAAAACTGACCTGCATCCCTCCACAACTGGTTGGAAAGCTTCGATTATTGCTTGCATTATTTTGTCGGCATTCCAGTCACAACCCAGTTCCAAGGCAGATTTTACATGTCCCTTTTCAAAAAGCCAAGCTTTCTTTGCACGTCTTGGGACTTTTGTAGTTAGGTGGTCAGGCAGAAGAATTACCTCTTTGGTGAAAGTCTGGGCCAGAGAGTGTGAGTAACTTAATCCTCCCTGAAATCTTAAAGAGATAAAGAAAGACTGATCATTGGTCACCCTAAGATTTTGAAATGGATCCAACAGCTATTTTCTTGAATCCAAATATATAACTTGACTCTAAAATTAATGCTTACATTTGGTTGCTTCTTACTAATTGCTCATCATCATCATAGCAGTCTGTCGGGGGCAACGATGAGCGTTTCATTTAGGTCTGATCAGATTCCTCCACAGAGCTCTGTTCTTCACCCTCTGCTTGCAAGGAACTCCTGACACTGTTAACCCAGGCAACTTCCGAGCCGGTATAGGGGTGGGTATCGAGAATCAATACTAAATTGGTATTGATAAGTTGCTGGTCAGCCCTGCGATGGACTGGCGATCTGTCCAGGGTGTACCCTGCCTCTCGCCCAAAGATGCTGGGATAGGCTCCAGCTCCCCCGTGACCCGAAAAGGATTAAGCGGAAGAAGATGGATGGATAGATGGAAGTTGCTGGTCACTACTGAAATACCAATAAGCTCCTGAACAAATGGTGCTACTATCAGTATTTATGTAGGTAATAATGTCAGGTCAGGCATTGGTTTGCTTGCTACCGGATAACCATAAAAAACAGTACTACCTGTCTCATGGGTCGGGCCGTTGGTGACTCAACAGGCAACCCCACCCTTCTGAGGGTGTGGAGGATGAAACTGGGCATCCTGGCAGAACTAAAAACAGTATCTGTCATAGATCTGTGGTGGACCACTCCCAGTTACACGGGGTGAGACTGGACATCCTGGCAGATTAGCACATCTGTCGCAAGGTCTGTGGTGGACTTTTGCCAGTTGGTGCATCGTGACGTGCACTCCACGAAGAGCAGAGATTAACAAAAGTATCATCTGGTCAGTCACTGCAACAGATACTGGAGTCAGTTTGTCTTGGCCTGTCCTTGCCACTGATAATACTAATTGCTACCACTTCCAAAAACAATGCATGAATTTGAAGAAATCTGACTTGACAATTGTTAGTTTGATGAAGCTTTTAAAAATGTAAGCTAGACCATGTATGTACTCAAATAATTACAGATGACGTAGACTACAGAGGTGCTTGCAACTTACAGTAAATTTACCCAGTGAGCTACACTCCAGTAACCTTTTCTCCAAATGGTACTAGACTGAGCAGGTGGACCACTGTATGGTTCTTTAACTCTTACATGAGTAAATCTATGAAGAAAAACAACTGTACTTTTACTAAAGTACTTGGTTAGACTAAATTACTTCGATAAACTAAACACTGAAATGTCACTTTGTCCTACAGAATGAAGTTGTGGTGTATAGAAAACCACAAATTTGGTCAGTGTCGGCGTGACGACGAGGCCGCTTGGTGATGTCATCATGCCGAACATATAAATGTAAGGGACGGCCATTTTACAGCCTCTTTTCGGTGCTCGACCTTGCAACAGACAACACTCTGTATTACCATTAAGGTTTTACGTAATAAAGTTTGTGTTCCCAGCAAACTCCACTCTCTGTTGATCCTTCAATGTTTTCCAGACATAACAGAAGCTCTTATGTTTAAGTGGGTACTTATGAAAATGTTGCAAAGAAAGACAACTGGTCAGAAATGTGATTGTTTTGACTAACTTGTTCTGAAATTATTGCATTATTATTTTCAGATATTTAATCAAAATAAGTGTTGAAATTGTTCTATTCTGGCTCAGAAAATGTTTAATGTATCACTGCCAGCTGTTTCTTTATGACAAAGTTTGGATTATACCAGGATACATATGGAGTTTAGAGTTTATTCTCCTCACGCTTAATAATTACTTTTTTTTTTTAACAGAAAACCTTAGAAACAGCCTGAGAAAGTCACAAATTTTTCACATTGGAAATTTATGGTAAAAAAAACAAAAAACAAACATAAATTAACGAGACAAAAAACGCAAAATATGAAAAGAGTCACAAATCTAAAAGGGAAAATCCCAAACTGGCAAGAATTAAACCTGTTGTCTACTCAAATATCTTTTTTGTACATATTTTTTTTTTAAATTCATAATTATTTAGTTGCTACCCACACTTATAGAAAGAGTATAAAATAATTACTTTACTTGAGTACAAATTGGTACCTGGTGTTTCTCTGAACTAGTTTTCACAAATATCTATGGTTAACTAAAGCACTGGTTTAACTTATTGCAGGCATTTGTGTTTTGGTTTGTGACAACAAATTAGAAGCTTCCAAACCCCCAAATCAGCCAAGTGCATAACTATTTCCTTACCTCTTGTGTCTTAGGCCCTTTCCAGTAAATGGGCGAAGGTTGTAGAGAGGTGCTGCAGTGGATGTGCACGGCTCCCGACATGTAGAAGACAATGCATGACGCCGTTGCTGGATGCTGCGGTGGGAAGCGCCTGTTGACGGCGGTTAACTGCACTCGGTCCCCCACGGTGGAACATTGAATAAATTTCGTCATTGGTAGAATGGTATTGAACAGCATTTTGGCCACTACATACATTTGCCAGGGTGTTTACCAGCTCTTCATTACTTAGAATGGCTGCAACTAACTTTTTTGCTGAGTCACTCATCGCTGCACTTTTTCCATCTCCGTTCATTACACAAACCGAAAACAATGCTAAGCCTCCAAACGGTCCTGATCACACACGTACAAAACACAGAATATATTGAATGAAACTGATATACACTACCGTTCAAAAGTTTGGGGTCACTTAGAAATTTCCTTATTTTTGAAAGAAAAGCACTTTTTTTCAATGAAGATAACTTTAAACTAATCAGAAATACACTCTATACATTGCTAATGTAGTAAATGACTATTCTAGCTGCAAATGTCTGGTTTTTGGTGCAATATCTACATAGGTGTATAGAAGCCCATTTCCAGCAACTATCACTCCAGTGTTCTAATGGTACAATGTGTTTGCTCATTGTGTCAGAAGGCTAATGGATGATTAGAAAACTCTTGTGCAATCATGTTAGGTCTGCAATGCTGTAATTGCTGCAAATGGAGGATTCTTTGATGAAAGCAAAGTTTGAAGGAAAAAAATATTATTTCAAATACAAATCATTATTTCTAACCTTGTCAATGTCTTGACTATATTTTCTATTCATTTTACAACTCATGGTGGTAAATAAGTGTGATTTTTCATGGAAAACACAAAATAATTGTCTGGGTGACCCCAAACTTTTGAACGGTAGTGTATATATATAGTATATATACAGTATATACAGTATATATACAAAACACTTCGGAATATATTGAATGAAAACTGTGATATACATATATATATATATATATATATATATATATATATATATATATATATATATATGTGTGTGTGTGTGTGTGTGTGTGTGTGTGTGTGTGTGTGTGTGTGTGTGTGTGTGTGTGTGGGAATCGTGAAATGATGAGACTGGATTTATTTCTCAGTATGGTTTATTCATCTCAAGACCCCAGCTCTCTCTCTCAGTCAGGAAAAAAAGAGAACGAGAGCTGTAACCCCCCATACATTTATACCCACACATCAAACACTGAATCACACAATCAAGTCAAATTCTTCTATTTACATTTAATCACTTCAGAGTCCTCTTTGCTCTTCTGTCTGACCCCAGGAAGCCAGACAAGGATCTCGCCCCTGCTCCTCCGTCTTCCTTCCGAGTCCGCAGGTGGTCCAGACTCATTGTCCATCTGAGGCGTGATGTTAATACACACTGCAAGCTTAAAGTCTTTCTGTGTCTTGGTTAAAGCAGGCAAATATGTGAGCTACATAAGGTTTCAATTATGGGCGCTACACTCCCCCCCCCACACGCGAAAGAATGGACACACACCAACAGTATCCTAATGGCTATACAGCATATGTCACCCCCCACCTGCAGAATCTACAGCACAATCTACACAGCCTGATCAAAACACACATCACTCTGCCCGTAGCTTAGGCTTCAACCTCCTCCCGAACCTGCTGTACGCAGGTTTCACAGTCTGTGTTGTGCCATCCTGCGGCGAATCTGTGGAATGAGGGGGAGAAGGGTTATTTGCCCCCTGCGGGGGATCCAGGGGCCGTTCCCTGGGGGGGCCTGCCGCGTCGAGGCGCCCTCGCCGGTCGTACAGATTCGTCATGCAACACAAAAGCAGGCTTTAATCTATCAATACTGATTGTTTCTCTCCTGCCCCCCAAATCTAGCACAAAATATTTCTCCCCGGTTTCCAGCACTCGAAATGGACCATCGTAAGGTGGGCGGAGGCTGTGTCGCTGAGCATCGTGCCTGATAAAAACGAATTCTGCATTTTGTAAAGCTTTGGGAACAAAAACCCGCGGAAAAGTGTGATGAGCGGGGCCCGGGAGCATTTCTGCTCCCGTGCCAATCAGAGGTCCCCGCACCGGGGGGCGCCCTGGTGCCACATGGGCCGGCAGGAACTCGCCGGGCAGCCTGAGAGGTTGCGCAAACACTAATTCCGCGGGTGAGGCATCTAAGTCCTCTTTGGCCGAACGCAACCCCAATAAAACCCATGGTAGTTTGTTTACCCAATCTGCATCCGTGAGCGACGCTCTGAGGGCTGCCTTCAAAGACCTGTGAAAATGCTCACATAAACCATTGGCCTGGGGTGATAAGCGGGAGTGCGGTGGACTGCCGCTCCTAAGCCGCTGGCCATTGCTGACCACAGTTCTGACACAAACTGAGGACCCCTATCTGACGTAATATCTGACAGAACCCCGAACCGCGCTACCCAGGCTGTCAAAAAGGCGCGAGCCACCTATGCCGCTGTGGTCGATGTTAAAGGGACCACTTCCGGCCAACGTGTGGTCCAGTCCACCATCGTGAAGAGATGTGTGAACCCTTGTGACGGCGGTAGGGGGCCCAATAGGTCTACGTGCACATGATCGAATCTCTTAGCCGGAATGTGGAACGGTTCTAAAGGGGCCTTCGTGTGCCTGTGGACTTTGGCCCGCTGGCAAGCCATGCAGGCTTTTGCCCACTCCTTCACATGCTTGCGCAGGCTCGGCCAAACAAACTTCTCTGCTACCATTTTCACCGAAGCACGCACTCCTGGGTGCGCTAGGGAGTGCACCGTGTCAAAAACGCGACGGCGCCACGCGGCCGGTACCACCGGGCGACGTCGCAGATTAGAGGGGGGGAACCGGGTTGTAAACTTTTGCTCTCCAGCCTTAAAGTCCTCGGACGGTGACATTTTTTTATTGAACCAATAAACTGATTGTATGAAAATATTCCATTCTGGCCATTCCCGTGATTTAAAATGTGTCACCAGCCTCCATAAATGACTTTATTTGTTAATAGCCCATATTTCACTTAGTGATGCTGCAGTACCGCCATCTCTCGATAGGGGCGTGCAGCAGTGACGTCAGGTCAGGAAGAAACAAGAAATGGCTGCAGGAAATGGATGATCACTGGCCTGCAGAAATGGCTGAACGACAGCAGAGTGATTCGGACAGCGATTATTTTATCGAGTATGACGACCGCAATATAAGTGATGATATTGAAACTGACGAATCTGATGATGAAGTAGTTTTGGGTGGTGCTGATGGGGTTATTCAGCCGTATTTGTTCGAGCCCGAGGGTGCGGCGGAAGACGCGGACGAAACAGCGACCGGAGCAGAACGAGAGGACGAGAGGCAAGAACGAGAGGCTCGCCGATTTATATTGGTAAAATATGCTTAGAATTTTTTTTTTTAGGCGATATGCATGGTCACACCCTTAATTATCAAAATAAAACTGCCAATTTTTCCCTCGCTGCCTTACTTGGCGACTTATAAACATTCTCTTTCTGCTCAAAATTTTTTACATGTTTTAAATATTTTCTAATCAAACTTCATAGACCAATTTATATAGCACTCCCACGAGCCATTAGTTTATTATAAGCATCTGATTATACCATTTTTTTTTAACAGGTGCACTTGTGAGAAATGCAACATTATGCCAACATCAACTGAATCTCAGTGCTGCCAGGAGGTATTGAAGGTGAAGAAGTGAGGGTGATACCTCACCCTCACTTCTTCACCTATATATATATATATATATATATATATATATATATATATATATATATATATATATATATATTGTGAAGAGCGTGAAAAGATGAGGCTGAGTTTATTTCTCAAATCAGATTTATTCACTTGTCTCCAACATCCTCCAAACAGAAAAAGAGACACATCCTCCCACATCTGTCCTTTTTATACCCAGGACATCAAAGTACAGAGTCACATTGTCTTTAAATCCCAAGACGCAATACATCATCCTCCAGGTCTTCTCCGCTCCACCTAAAACCACTGGTGGTCAGGAAATCTCTCAAGGCCATCTCTAAAGATCACATTTCGCATCCTCCTGTTATCCCCAGGAGACCCAGACCTATTGTTCATTCTGAGACGTGAAGCAAGAGTAATATACATATGCAGCCTATGCAACTCACATATGTGTCCCACATGACCCCCCCAAACGTCTAAGATGAAACAATACAACACAGTCTGCATATCATGATAAAATCACAAACATCAGTCCACGTGCTGTTTGGGCTTCAATCTTCTTCCGAACTTGCTGTAAGCGGGCTTTACCACTCCCGCGGTGCCATCCTGCTGTGGAGCTGCTATCTGAGGGTGAGAACTGTTAGTCAATCACTGTGGGCGCTCTGGGGAACGCTCCCTAGGAGGTCTGCCGTGTCAAGGAGCCCTCGTCAACTGCACAGCTTCGTCAGCCATCACAAAAGCGGGTTTGAGCCTGTTTATGCCAATCATTTCCTTTCTGCCCCCCAAATCTAGCAAAAAGTGCTTATCACCTGTTTCCAGCACTCTAAATGGGCCATCATAAGGCAGTCGCAAGGTTGGGCGATGGGCATCGTGTCTGACAAAAACAAACTCTGCATTTTTTAAAGCCTTAGGAACAAAAACACGTGGAAAACTGTGATGAACGGGGCCAGGAAGCGTGCTTGCTCCCGTGTCGCTCTGCAACCGCTGAGCAGGGGAGCACTCCGGCGCAGGGTTATCTGGGAGAAACTTCCCGGGCAGCCGGAGTGGCTGCGCAAAAACTAATTCCGCTGGGGAGGCTTTTAAATCCTCTTTAGGTGCAGAACGCAACCCCAATAAAACCCATGGTAGCTTGTCCACCCAATTTGCATCAGTAAGCGACGCTCTGAGGGCTGCTTTCAATGACCTATGGAAACATTCGCATAAACCATTAGCCTGCGGGTTGTACGTGGTAGTGCAGTGGATCGTTACCCCCAGGCTGCGGGCCATCGCTGACCAAAGCTCGGAAACAAATTGAGGACCTCTGTCAGACGTAATATCCGACGGAACTCCAAAACGCACTACCCAAGCCGTTAAAAATGCGCGCGCCACCTCTTCGGCTGTGGTTGATGCCAGTGGGACCACTTCGGGCCAACGCGTGGTGCGGTCCACCATTGTCAAAAGGTGTGTGCACCCTTGCGACGGCGGGAGGGGGCCTACGAGGTCGACATGCACATGATCAAACCTCTTAGACAGGATGTGAAATGGTTCCAAGGGGGCTTTAGTGTGTTTGTGTATTTTGGCTCACTGGCAAGCCATGCAGGCTGCTGCCCACTCCTTAACGTGCTTGCGCAGGCTCGGCCATACAAATTTATCTCCTACTATTTTGACCGACGCGCGTACCCCAGGGTGCGCCAGAGAATGAATTGAGTCAAAAACGCGGCGGCGCCACGCGGCCGGCACCACGGAACGTAGTCGTCCCGTGGAGACATCGCAGATTAAGAGGGGCATACCACCTTGCAGTACCCTGCTCTCCAGCCTTAACCCTGTTGGTCCAGACTGGAGCACGCACACGTCCGCGTCGCTAACCTGATCTGCGGCCATGGCTGCATAATCTATCCCCACGCGGACTGGGGCCGCGCGCACCTCCGTGCCGCTAGCCTGCTCCACGACCATGGCTGCATAATCTACCCCTACGCGGACTGGAGTAGTTATGGCGCGCGAGAGACAATCTGCCACTACATTTAGTTTACCCGCTACGTGTTGAATATCGGTAGTAAACTCGGAGATTGCAGCCAGCTGCCTCTGCTGCCAGCCTGACCGCGGCTCTGAAACCATGGCCATCGCGAAAGTCAGCAGCTTGTGGTCGACGAACGCAGTGAAACGGCGTCCTTCCAGCCAGAACTGGAAGTGGCGAATGGCCAAGTGGAGCGCTAACAACTCCCTGTCGAACGCGCTGTATTTTCGCTCGGTATCGCACAAAGTCCTGCTGAAAAAAGCGAGCGGCTGCCAAGCCCGGCAACCCGCTGCTCCACAACCGCACCTATGGCCACATCTGACGCGTCAGTAGTAAGCGCTATGCGGGCCGTTGGGTCTGGGTGTGCTAACAACGCAGCATTTGCCAAGGCGGTTTTAACCTCCGAGAATGTGCGCTCCCGCTCCAGAGACCATTCGATTTTATTTGTGGGTTTTTGTTTTTTAAGCGCGGCATACAGTGGTTGCATGAGCTGCGCTGCGCGGAGGAGGAAATGGTTATAAAAATTCACCATTCCCAAAAACTCCTGTAATGCTTTGACCGTTTGTGGCTGGGGAAAATTTGTTACTGCGCGCACTTTGTCCGGCAGTGGAACCGCTCCTTCTGGAGAGACGCGGTGCCCCCAAAAAATCAATCTGCATCACCCCGAACTGACACTTCGCTGGGTTGATTATTAACCCGTGCTCTCCCAACCTCCGGAAAACTGCCGTGAGGTGGTTTTCGTGTTCCTCTTCGGACGCGCTGGCTACCAAAATGTCGTCCAGGTAGACGAACACAAAGGGGAGATTGCGCAACACCGCGTCCATCATGCGTTGGAACGTCTGCGCAGCGCCTTTAAGCCCGAACGGCATGCGCAAAAACTCGAAAAGGCCAAACGGAGTTATTACCGCTGTTTTGGGTATGTCCTCAGCACGTACTGGGACTTGATGGTACCCGCAGACCAAGTCTATTTTAGAAAAAATGCGCGCTCCCGCCAGATGAATGGAAAAATCTTGGATATGCGGGATTGGGTAGTGGTCGTGCGCTGTAGCGTTGTTCAACCTGCAGAAATCACCGCAAGGTCGCCACGAGCCGTCAGCTTTAGGGACCATGTGAAGCGAGGAAGCCCATGGGCTCTTCGAATGCCGAATGATGCCCAACTTTTCAAGGTTGGTGAACTCCTCATGCGCTATGGTCAGTTTAGCTGCATCCAAGCGCCGAGCTTTTGCAAAAACGGGGGGACCAGCGGTAGTAATAAAATGTTCCACTCCGTGTTTAGCGACGGCTGCCGAAAATGTGGGAACTGTGAGTGCTGGAAACTGAGTGAGGAGTGTGTGGAACTTACCGCTTGCCGTAGCAACGTTAGCTTGTGCTGTGGGCGGGGTCACTCGGGCTGCACAGGGAATAGAGTAAAAAGAGAGTGCATTAACCAAGCGTCTATTGGGAAGATCAACCAACAACCCATGTGAGCACAGAAAATCAGCCCCTAACATGTTGAAGCTCACCGCAGCTATAATAAAAGTCCACTCAAATGTACGGCCTTGCAGGGACAGAAGCAGAGTCTTCTCACCGAAGGTCTTAATGCTCGAGCCGTTTGCTGCCGATGCTTCGTGACTCCCGGGGCCTGCCAGCCGGTCAGCATAGGTTGGCATGATGAAACTCACTTGGGAGCCTGTGTCCACGAGGAATTGCCTCCCCGAACACGCATCCGTCAAGTAGAGCAGCTTGTTCTGTTCACCGAGGGCCACAGCTGCTACCGACCCCCGGCTCTGGCGTTTCCCGAGCTCTTGAACTGACACGGTGGTATACACTTGCGTGCCCTCTCTGCAAAGCGGTGATGGTAGAAACAGAGGTCATCTCCTCCGCGATGTTTGGCCTTCACCTCCGCCGTTGCCGGTGGGTCTGCTGCCGCCGTCTCTGGCCCCCTGCCATCTCCGGCCATTGCGTCGAGTCCTGTCGCTGCTGCGGTGGCCGCGCGCTGTCTGCTGGCATTGAGAATCCGCTGTGCCTCTTGGCCAGCGCGCGGAAGTCCCACTGGGCCAACAACGGTGAACCGGCCAGGGTCGCTCTCGTGGCCGACGGTAGGGTTCTCAGGAAAATGTGGGTGAAGAGAAAGATGTCGCCGTCTGAGCCCCTCAGCCTCAGCATGTCTTCCATCAGGTCGACGGGTGTGCTGTCTCCCAAGTCGTTCAGGGCCAGGAGTCTCTCCGCTCTTTCCTGGACGAGGGAGTGAAGCGCTGGATGAGCGCTGCCTTCAGCCCGCCGTATTTGTCTTCGGCCGGTGGGCGCTGCACCAGGCTCTGCACATGTCGAGCCATGCGGTTGTCGAGCTTGGCAATAACGTGGTAGAATTTCTTGTCATCTGCCGTTATTCTCCGGAGAGCGAACTGAGCTTCAGCCAAGAGGAACCAGGAGCACGGGTTATCCTGCCAGAAATCTGGTAGTTTGACTGAGACTGCGTTCGCCTGGCTGGTTCCTGGCGAGTCCGGCTCGGGGGAATTTCTTTCGCTCATGATACATCTTAAGGTCACCATTGTGGAGAGCGTGAAAAGATGAGGCTGAGTTTATTTCTCAAATCAGATTTATTCACTTGTCTCCAACATCCTCCAAACAGAAAAAGAGACACATCCTCCCACATCTGTCCTTTTTATACCCAGGACATCAAAGTACAGAGTCACATTGTCTTTAAATCCCAAGACACAATACATCATCCTCCAGGTCTTCTCCCCTCCATCTAAAACCACTGGTGGTCAGGAAATCCCTCAAGGCCATCTCTAAAGATCACATTTCGCATCCTCCTGTTATCCCCAGGAGACCCAGACCTATTGTTCATTCTGAGACATGAAGCAAGAGTAATATACATATGCAGCCTATGCAACTCACATATGTGTCCCACAATATACATATATATATACAAAACACAGAATATATTGAATGAAACTCTGAGATATATATATATATATATATATATATATACACACAAAACACTTTGGGATATATTGAATGAAACTGGAGCCCCAAAGGCTGATGGGAAATGTAGTTCATTCAATATATTCTGCAGTTCGTTCAATATATTCCCATTTTCATTCAATATATTCCCAGTTTCATTCAATATATTCTGAAGTTCATTCAATATATTCGGAAGTTCATTCAATATATTCCAAGTTTCATTCAATATATTCCCAATTTCATTCAATATATTCGAAAGTTCATTCAATATATTCCCAGTTTCATTCAATATATTCGAAAGTTCATTCAATATATTCCCAGTTTCATTCAATATATTTGGAAGTTCATTCAATATATTCCCAGTTTCATTCAATATATTCTGAAGTTCATTCAATACATTCCCAGTTTCATTCAATATATTCAGAAGTTCATTCAATATATCCGGAAGTTCATTCAATATATTCAGAAGTTCATTCAATATATCCGGAAGTTCATTCAATATATTCCCAGTTTCATTCAATATATTCGGAAGTTCATTCAATATATTCCAAGCTTTTCTTTGTAATATATATATATATATATTTTTTCCTGAACGGTTTGCCATAATATATATACAGTATATATATATATATATATATATATATATATATATACACACTACCGTTCAAAAGTTTGGGGTCACCCAGACAATTATTTTGTGTTTTCCATGAAAAGTCACACTTATTTACCACCATGAGTTGTAAAATGAATAGAAAATATAGTCAAGACATTGACAAGGTTAGAAATAATGAGTTGTATTTGAAATAATTATTTTTTCCAGATACTCAACCTGATCAAAGGAAGGTCAGTTTTATAGCTTCTCTAACCAGCTAAACTGTTTTCAGCTGTGCTAACATGATTGCACAAGGGTTTTCTAATCATCCATTAGCCTTCTGACGCAATGAGCAAACACATTGTACCATTAGAACACTGGAGTGATAGTTGCTGGAAATGGGCCTCTATATACCTATCTAGATATTGCACCAAAAACCAGACATTTGCAGCTAGAATAGTCATTTACCACATTAGTAATGTATATTAGATATTAGAGTGCATTTCTGATTAGTTTAAAGTTATCTTCATTGAAAAAAACAGTGCTTTTCTTTCAAAAATAAGGAAATTTCTGGTATTAATTTAGTTTTTAGGAACACGGCTGTTTTTCTTTTCTTATGGACTTTATGGTGATTAAGGCGGCAGAATAATCCACCTAGCTGTGTTGAGGTGGGTCAGCAGTCTACCTGTTCCTCTCTAGTTTAGCTATTTTGTGTGCATGGATAGGCCTATATATATACTGTATATTATGTGTTAGTAGAGTGTGAGTTGGGCTACAAATTTGGGAGGGTCTAATTAGCGTGCGTTGGATTTTCTGGGGGAGGGGGGTACAAATATGGCATCTGAGTTACCCTGGGTGTAGTGGGGGTGACGGCCCGCCTTTCTGGTTCCGCCATCATCCTGGGGTATAAAGGGTCAGGACGGAAGAGACCGTCTCTTTCATCGACGACCATCTGCCTGTTCGGAGCACCTGTGTTAGAGTTTTAGCTCTTAATAAAGTTACGACTGACTGCACCTCCGGCCTGTTCATTGGCATTCAAGTTATGGACATAGCACATTTGCCTTTTCTTTCACAGTCTCCCATTTTTTTAAAAAAAGGGCCAACATTATATTCATAGTGATTCCACTTGACAGCAAAACTGTCATAAGCTCCCTGTGCGCTTCACCACAGCTCACGGAGGAGGAGAAGGAAGAATGGATTCGAGTGCAGGGTTACACCAAACACACATTTATTAATACAAAAATGAACACACAAATGACAAGACAGCTCGGGTTAAACTAAAAGTCCTCCAGGATGCCCAACTGACATCGGAGGATAACACTGGGCGACAGCCAAAGCATAGCAGCTGTGCTGCATGGGGGGAAACGCTATGGAAAGCGCAGCAGCACAGCTGCGCACAGAAACGCTGACAGTGGTTACTCACAGTGTAGGGGGAGTCCGAGTAGCCCCAGCGTCTTCCAGCGAGCACATGTAAAACTGTTCTTCCAAGACATGATGGTCACTCGGTGAGAACAAACTGTGTGAACACGTTCAATGGTCCAGCGGTGTTTGTCTAGCAAAGAGCTGCTTAAGTGCAAACATCGCTGGCCAGACAAATTGGGAACACCTGGGTGAGGTGCGGGAAAGATGATTACCGGGGCAAACAGCTGACTGTCAGAGAAAGAGGGGGCATGGCCAGACAGGCCAGAGTGGCAGCTACAGGCGTGAACAGAAATAATAGGCATGAAAACGACGGGAACTCAAAACATAACCCCACATGATAAACCCACTGCCTGAGCCACCAGGAATGATCAGAACCGAGCCCACAGGAAACACGGGCTTGGTTCATGACAAAAACAAAAAGGAAAAGCACCTAAAGGGGGTGATTACAGTTTTAGGTGTTGTACTAATATTCTTTGGGCATCCTTTTTAAAAATATAAAAAAACAAAAGGACTACCCCTCAGCTTAAAATATGACTGCAGTTCTAAATTGGTCTGATCAAAGGAACCAGATGAAGGTGAGTAAGGTCAGACTGTGGTGGAACAGCGCCACCTGCAGAACAATGACTGTTATTCACCAACGTTCATTTCAAAGAAATTTTAATAAAGATCTGCACTGAAATAACTAGGACAAAAGAGGAAAAAACAAATATACAAGAAAAACGTTGCAGATTTATGACAGAAAAGTTATGAACTCATGAAAAAATCCTCTAAAAGCTGATTTATGGCTGTTAAATGAGACGGTCTGGTCTTTGGGGGACATATGTGTTACGTCCGTAAAACGGGGCACAATAATGAGGCGAGTGGTGAACTGAACAGGACTTTATTAACAGACTCACTGAGCACATACAGACGCTCCTGCTGGGCAGAGAGGTGGTCGGAGAGACCGTACCTCTTCCGCACCGGCCCTTTATAATGTGGGTGACGGCAGAACCGCCACCCATAACACAGCTTCATCTCAGTTGGACCATCTCAGTAAATTAGAAAATCAGGATTTGTCATTTAATTTTAAAAACTATAATCATCAATATCACATCAGGTTTAAAATGTTTCACTCTGTGTGTAATAAATATATGAAACTCTGTTTTGGAATTATCTGGCAAAAAAATCATCTTTTTCAAAAAATTAACAGTAAACATGCAATATTTTTATTTAGCTTGTTTCATTTTGCAAAGTAAACTGCTAAAAAAAATCACAACCAATAAAACAATTCATCAAATCTCTTTTATTGTGGTTATTTCAGTGAAATATCAGTTTTATACATCCTGAGTCCAGCCCGTTCTCTCCACAGCTGACCCTCGGTTCCTGCAGGTTCTCCACCGTGGACCTCAGAAATAAACCAGAAAAACAAAAAAAATCAGAAACCTGATTGTCATTTCAGATGTGATCGACATTTTTAAAATCAGCATAATCAAATTATTACAGATGTCCCGGCCCTCCTCAGCTTCATTAACTTCTCCGTTTTCTCTAAAAATAATCTTAGCTGTTTTTGTTGTTTTTTTTGCAGCACCACATAATCAAATAAATAACATCAACTTCCCAATGTCTCTCCAGGACTTTAAAAGTTATCTTAATGAAAGTTATTTCAACCATGTCATACTGTATTTTTATATTACTACTTTTGTTAATAAACTGACATTAATGGGAAAATGTCATGTTCACCCCTCAGGGGCAGAGAGACAAACCCAAGCGCTGAATGGTATTTGTGACATTTATTAACAGAAAAAACATAAAGTCCAAAAATAGTGCTGAGAGGTACAAAAAGGGAACAAATAATAAAATACAACAATGAGCCTCAGAGCAGAGAGCACTCAGGAGAAGTTGCAGAAATACTTCAGAGGCTGGGAAATGGGGAGTGTACAGGAGTAGACTCAATATAGCCACAACAACATAGTGAAAAGGCAGACCTTAAATACATGGACGTAATGGCGAATGATAAGCAGCAGGTGTGACAAGGAGCGGGCAGAGACCTAATTCTTAAATCACTCACAGCTGAGGTGACTGGGGAAACCGGCTGTGAGAGGAAGGTGGGTGTGTCTGGGGGCAGAGGAAGGAGGCTTGTGTCAACAACCCCCTTTAAGGTGGATCCCAGACACCCCAACATAACACCAAAATGGACACCCCCCCACCCCAGAGAATGAGTACAGCAAAAAACTACCCCGGGTGGGAGGTAGGGGAACAGGCTAGGAGGGAAGGCACAATTCCACTCAAGACCCGCACCTGTGCCAGGTCAGACCAATAGGCCCCCAAGGTCCTAGAGCTCCAGAGTTCAGGTGGCCGGCCAAAGCCCCAGGCCAGCCGCATGGCCAGGTGGAATGAGTCAGATGGCCTGCCGGAGAAAATGGACCATCTGACCCAGCGACCCAGTCTTTTGGGCCGCCGGCCAGCATTCTTGACCCACCAGAACTGTAGGGGTGATCCAGGAGGCAGCTCCCCCACCTGAAGGCCCAATGGTAGGAAGCAGGGCTGGAGGAGGGGAACCACAACAGTGCCTGGTGGTGGAGGAGGAAGGGGGACCACGACACGCTCAGTGGTCTTGGACTGGGATAATGTTGCACCCGCAGTGGCTCCGGGCTGGACCTCTGCAGCACCCGTGGTGGCTCCGGGTTGGAGCTCTGCAGCACTTGCGGTGGCTCCGGGCTGAAGCACTGCAGCACCCTCAGTGGCTCTGGGCTGAAGCACAGCAGCATCCGCGGTGGAAACAATCTGCATGAATTTGGTAACAGCATAATCTGAGAGGCATCTACCTTAGTGATATTTTTCATTAAGAGCCAAATAGTCAGAAATAGTAAAATCAAAGGTTAACAGACAATTGTTTGACAGTACAGGGTTATGAGGAGACACGACCAGCTTTTCTATTTCTATACCATATGTCAGAACAAGGTCCAACATATGGATGAGATAATAGGTAGAATTTCCTACTTTCTGAGAAAACCCCATCGAGTCTAATATTGAATTCAATGCCAAATTAAGGCAATCACTATCTCCATCTACATGTATTGTATATTAAAGTCCCCTACTATAATTATTCTATCTGATTTCAGCACTAAATCAGCTAAGAATTTGGCAAATCTTCCATCTTGTCCGTCCATCTTGGCAGACAAGATGGCGGCAGCAGGTAGCAGTGGCTTGGCAGGTGCTGATGCTTTACCTTTTCAAATGAAATCTAGGAAGCCGCCTGACTTTGCAAATGCACTAATTACCTGGACTCTGTGGCCATCAACAAAATGCGTCAAAGCCCAGGCTTTTAATGTGTTAATTGTAGCGCTCTACTTGATGGCTCTCACTACCATGCAACTGTATGGAAGCTGGGCTGCTGCCCGCGGATGCACAGGAACTCATCCAGCTGATCCATCTGACCAACCAGCTGCACCCCTGGACTCCTGGAGCTAGTACATCATCTACTCCAACGTGTTGGGTGAAGGACGGGCACTTGCTCAAACTAAGCATAATGTGCATCACACACGGAGAGCTGCTCCAACAAAAGTCCAGCGGGGTAATGCTGCTTTACTCTGCATTATTTTACTGCTCTGTGGAGACGTTCACCTGAACCCCGGACCGGTGGACGCCCAGCAGCCGCAGCAGGTGACTATAGCAGCAGCAGCACCGATGACCTGTATCCGAAACGATTTCATCACAATGTTTCAAGGTAACGCACGCCATGTGTCTAAGACGACAAACAACAACAGCTGCTGTAACCAATTAAACTCGTTACAGACGGCCGTTGCCTTCAAACAACACAAAACCAAACTCTTTCAAACTGTCAATCATGCATCTGTACTGTGGAACCCGCAAACAAAGCCAAAGGGAATATTTGGAGGACATTTAAACATTTGCAGCGTCATTTCAAAAACAGAACAACTGGAACATTTACTCACGGACTCAAATCTGGATGATCTGTGTCTCACAGAAACTTGGATGAACACAATGACTCCTCTATCTGTGTTTACAATCCCCAGATACAATGTTTACAGATGAGACCGAGGGAAAGGAAAAGGGGGTGGGGTTTTGTTTTACTTTAAAGACAGTATTGACAGTTACCAGATAGACACCTGCGATCAAACCATGGAATGTATCGGGGTCACAATAAGGCTACCTCCCCAAATGTCATTCATTGTACTCACTGTGTATCGCCCGCCAAATGCAACTAATGACTTTTACTCTGGTTTGGCTGAAATCTTAAAGAAATATGAAAGAAAGGAAATATTGCTAATGGGTGATTTTAATATAAACTGGCTTGATAGATCCCCTCATGGATCGTCACCTTATCGTGGTGGTGGGGTTTGCGTGCCCCAGTAATCCCAGGAGCTATGTTGTCCGGGGCAATTTGCCTCTGATAGGGTCTCCCAAGACAAACTGGTCCTGGGTGAAGGGCCAGACTAAGAACGATCCAACAGACTCTCATGAATTGTATATCAAAGATTCAGTGTACCCCGCCGGGTATGGGGTTACCGGGGCCCCACCCTGGAGCCAGGCCTGGGGGAGGGGCTCGAAGGCTAGCGTCTGGTGGCTGGGTTTCCACCCATGGGACCCGGCCGGGCTCAGCCCGAAGGAGTTACATGGGTCCGCCCTCCAGTGGGCTCATCACCTGCAGGAGGGATCATGGGGGTCCGGTGCTATGTGGATCAGGTGGCGGTCAAAGGCGGAGACCTTGGCGGACTGATCCCAAGCTTTCTAAACTGGCTTTTGGTACGTGGAATGTCACCTCTCTGGTGGGGAAGGAGCCTGAGCTGGTGTACGAGGTTGAGAGATACCGGCTAGATATAGTCGGCCTCACTTCAACACACAGCTCCAGTTCTGGAACCAGTCTCCTAGAGAGGGGCTGGAGCTTGGCCTTTTCTGGAGTTGCCCCGGGCGAGAGGCGACGAGCAGGGGTGGGTATTCTTGTATCGCCCCACCTTGCTGCCTCTATATTGGAGTTTTCCCCGGTGGACGAAAGGGTTGCTTCCCTGCGCCTTCGGGTTGGGAAACGTGTCCTGACCATCATTTGTGCCTATGCACCAAATGATGTTTCAGAGTACCCACCCTTTTTGGAGTCTGTGACTGGGGTGCTGGAGGGTGCTCCTCTTGGAGACTCCATTGTCCTACTGGGGGACTTCAATGCGCACGTGGGCAACGACAGTGAAACCTGGAGGGGGGTGATTGGGAGGAACGGCCTGCCCGATCTGAACCCGAGTGGTGTTCAGTTATTGGACTTCTGTGCTAACCACAGTCTGTCCATAACGAACACCATGTTCAAGCATAAGGGTGTCCATACGTGCACCTGGCACCAGGACACCCTAGGTCGCAGGTCGATGATCGATTTTGTTATCGTATCATCAGACCTGCGACCGTATGTCTTGGACACCCGAGTAAAGAGAGGTGCAGAGCTGTCAACTGATCACCACCTGGTGGTGAGTTGGATCCGATGGCAGGGGAGGAAGCCATTCAGACCTGGTAGACCCAAACGTATAGTGAGGGTGTGCTGGGAGCGTCTGGCTGAGGCCCCTGTCCGGGAGGTCTTCAACTCCCACCTCCGGAAGAACTTCAACCACATTCCGAGGGAGTCTGGAGACATGGAGTCTGAATGGGCCATGTTCTCCACCTCTGTTGCTGAAGCGGCGGCCCAGAGCTGCGGCCGCAAGGTGGTCTGTGCATCTCGTGGTGGCAACCCCCGAACCAAGTGGTGGACACAAGTGGTGAGGGGGGCCATTAAGCTGAAGAAGGAGTCCTATCAAGCCTGGTTGGCTTGTGGGACTCCCGAAGCAGCTGAGGTGTACCGGCAGGCCAAGCGGAGTGCAGTTCGGGTGGTTGCTGAAGCAAAAATGGGAGGAGTTCGGTGAGGCCATGGAACAAGACTTTCGGTCGGCCTCAAAGAGATTCTGGCAAACTGTCCGGCGGCTCAGGAGGGGAAAGCAGCTCCCCGTCCACACTGTGTATGGTGCGGATGGGACACTGTTGACTTCGACTAGGGACATCGTCGGGCGGTGGAAGGAATACTTCGAAGATCTCCTCAATCCCACTGATACGCCTTCCACAGTGGAAGCAGGGTTTGGGGACGAGGGGGATGACTCGCCTATCACAGGGGCTGAGGTCGCCAAGGTGGTTAAAAATCTCCTTGGTGGCCGGGCCCCGGGGGTGGACGAGATTCGCCCTGAGTACCTCAAGGCCCTAGATGTTGTTGGGTTGTCATGGTTGACACGCCTCTGCAACATTGCGTGGAGGTTGGGGGCAGTGCCTTTGGCATGGCAAACCGGGATGGTGGCTCCTCTCTTTAAAAAAGGGGACCGGAGGGTGTGCTCCAACTTTAGAGGGATCACACTCCTCAGCCTCCCTGGGAAGGTCTATGCCAAGGTACTGGAGAGGAGAGTCCGGCCGTTGGTCGAACCTCGGATTCAGGAGGAGCAATGTGGTTTTCGTCCGGCTCTTTACCCTCTCGAGAATTCTCAAGGGTTCGTGGGAGTTTGCCCAACCAGTTTACATGTGTTTTGTGGACTTGGAGAAGGCATTTGACCGTGTCCCTCGTGGATTTTTGTGGGGGGTGCTTCGGGAGTATGGGGTATCGGGCTTGTTGTTACGAGCTATTCAGTCTCTGTACGACCGTTGTGAGAGTTTGGTTCGTATTGCCAACACTCGGTCGGAATCATTCCCAGTGAGAGTTGGACTCTGCCAGGGTGACCACAGGATCTCATCTCTGTTGTTTTTCTTGATTTGCGAAAGGCTTTTGATACAGTTAACCATGAGTTACTTTTAAACAAATTATCACAATTCTCCCTTCATAAAAATACACAAAATTGATAAGGTCATACTTCAGTGATAGACAGCAGTGTGTAATTGTAAATAATGTTACATCTCCCTTAAAAGCATGCAGTATGGGTGTACCGCAGGGCTCTATTTTAGGGCCTTTGCTGTTTACATTATATATTAATGATCTCCCGTCTGTGTGTAATGCAAATATAATTATGAATGCTGACGACACTGTGGTATATACTCATGGTAAAACGACTGAAGAGGTGACTGAAAAATTAACACAGGAAATGGAGAAAGTCTCACATTGGTTGAGGAATTCTTGTTTAACCTTAAACGTCGATAAAACTGTGTCAATGTTTTTTACAAATCGCTACAAATCCAGAAGAAGGAGTAGGAAGGAATAGGAATAGAAGGACAAAAAATTAAGAATGTGACTGAATTTAAATATTTAGGTGTTACACTTGACTCAAATTTAAGCTTTAAAAAACACATTAAAAAGATGACAAAAACGGTCAAATTTAATTGTGCTAATTTCAAACGTATCAGAAATTCACTGTCTACTGAATCATCAAGTATGTATCTAAATGCTATGATAATTCCACATTTTCTTTACTGTATGACAAGTTGGTCACAGGCGTGTAAATCTGCCCTGAGGCCTCTGGAATCATTATACAAGTATTCTATCAAGATTCATGACAAGAAAAGACGAACGTTCCATCACTGCCCTATCCTGTCCAAATATAACCTGTTGAGCTTTGAAAATTTAATTATGTATACAAATGTGTGTCTTTTGTTTAAGATAATCCATAACTCTGCTGCTCCTCCCTTAAAAAGGTTTGTTTCATTAAGTTCTGTAAATACATCTCGGACAACTCGATCAACAGCATGCGGCGAGTGCAGGATTCCTAAGCACAAGACAACGCTAGCAAATTCAACATTTTCATGTGTGGCTATGCGACAGTGGAACATGTTACCAACGGAGTTACTTGCAGTAACAGACTATCACACATTTTCACGCTTGGTGAAAAAACATTTAATCTCTAAGCAAACCTGTGTCCATAATGTACTGTGATGTAAAGATGTTAGAGTGTGTGATGTTGACAGTGGGACCAATAAGAGTCAGTGGTTTGATGTGTAAAATTGTTTATAAGGATGGAGTTATAAAAATGTATTATTGTATGTTTTAGTTCTTATCAATGTTTTGGGTTCTTATCAATGATATTAACGTTTTTTAGTTTTTAGTTTTTAGCAATGCTTGGTTTTAGTTTTTTAATCAATGTTTGGTTTTAGTTTTTTATCAATGCTTACTTGTAGTTTTAGCAAATGTCTGCTTTTTAATGCTAACACCAGCTTGCCCAGGGACTACAGGTGGAAATTAGCACTTGTGCTATAACCTGGTACAATGCATCTTTCCTCTTTAAGGTCAATGTATATTGTGCATGTCCCTGCATAAATAAATAAATAAATAAAAAAAAAATTGGATAAAAACTCCGAGTAGGTTGTTGGAGGACAATAAACTATGGCAAATAAAATTAGGTTTGGCCTAAAATTGCTAAAATACCCAATACTGAGGACCAGGTCCTCAAAGGAATTATAACGTGTTTTTTGCTTTACATTAACTAGTAATTTCCATCCATCCATCCATCTTCTACCACTTTTCCGGAGGTCTGGGTCACGGAGGCAGCAGTTCAAGCAGAGAAGCCCAGACTTCCCTCTCCCTAGCCACCTGCTCCAGCTCTTCAGAGAGGATACCAAGGCGTTCCCAGACCAGCTGGGAGACATAGTCTCTCCACCGAGTACTGGGTCTGCCCCGGGGTCTCCTCCCAGTGGGACGTGCCTGAAACACCTCAAGTGGGAGGCGTCCAGGAGGCATCCTAATCAGATGCCCATACCACCTCAACTGACTCCTTTCAATGTGGAGGAGCAGCGGTTCTACTCTGATCCTCTCCCGGATTACTGAGCTTCTCACCCCGTCTCTGAGAGTGAGTCCAGCAATCCTACGGAGAAAGCTCATTTCAGCCGCTTGTATCTGCGATCTTGTTCTTTCGGTCATTACCCAAAGCTCGTGACCATAGGTGAGACTAGGAACATAGATTGACTGGTAAATTGACAGCTTTACCTTAGAACTCAGCTCCCTCTTCACCACAACAGACTGGTACAACATCCGCATCACTGCAGATGCTGCTCCAATCCGTCTGTCAATCTTTCGCTCCATTTTCCCCTCACTCGTGAATAAGACCCCAAGATACTTAAACTCCTCCACTTGGGGCAGGAGCCTGTCCCCAACCCGGAGAGGACAATCCACCTTTTTCTGGCTGAGGACCATGGACTCGGACTTGGAGGTGCTGATTCTCATCCCAGCCGATTCACACACAGCGGAAAACCGTCCCAGCAAGAGCTGTAGGTCATTGCTGGATGAAGCCAACAGGACAGCATCATCTGCAAACAACAGAGATGAGATCCTGTGGTCACCAAGCATGACACCCTTCATTCCCTGGCTGCGCCTAGAAATCCTGTCCATAAAAATTATGAACAGGATCGGTGACAAAGGGCAGCCCTGGCGGAGTCCAACTCTTACTGGGAATGAGTCCGACCAAGTGTTGGCAATACGAACCAAACTCTCACAACCATCGTACAGAGACCGAATAGCTCATGACAACAAGCCCGATACCCCATACTCCCAAAGCACCCCCCCACAAAAAACCACGAGGGATGCGGTCAAATGCCTTCTCCAAGTCCACAAAACACATGTAAACTGGTTGGGCAAACTTCCACGAACCCTCGAGAATTCTCGAGAGGGTAAAGAGCTGGTCCGATGTGCCATGGACGAAAACCACATTGCTCCTCCTGAATCCGAGGTTCGACCAACAGCCGGACTCTCCTCTCCAGTACCTTGGCATAGACCTTCCCAGAGAGGCTGAAGAGTGTGATCCCTCTAAAGTTGGAGCACACCCTCCTGTTGCCTTTTTTGAAAAGAGGAACCACCACCCCAGTTTGCCATGCCAAAGGCACTGCCCCCAACCTCCACGCAATGTTGCAGAGGCATGTCAACCATGACAGCCCAACAACATCTAGGGCCTTGAGGTACTCAGGGCGAATCTCGTCCACCCCCGGGGCCCGGCCACCAAGGAGATTTTTAACCACCTTGGCGACCTCAGCCCCTGTGACAGGCGAGTCGTCCCCACCGTCCACAAACCCTGCTTCCTCTGTGGAAGGCGTATCAGTGGGATTGAGGAGATCCTCAAAGTATTCCTTCCACTGCCCGGCGATATCCCCAGTCGAAGTCAACAGTGCCCCATCCACACCATACACAGTGTGGACAGGGAGCTGCTTTCCCCTCCTGAGCCGCCGGACAGTTTGCCAAAATCTCTTCGAGGCCGACCGAAAGTCTTGTTCCATGGCCTCACCGAACTCCTCCCATACCCGGGTTTTTGCTTCAGCAACCACCCGAGCCGCACTCTGCTTGGGCTGCCGGTACACCTCAGCCACTTTGGGAGTCCCACAAGCCAACCAAGCTTGATACGACTCCTTCTTCAGGAGTCCTGAAGAAGGAGTCCTAACTAGTAATTTGGAATGGTAAATTGTCGCTACTCCTCCATGACCAGAACTTCTGGGATTTCGACAGTTAAAATAACCAGAGGTAGTTGATTCATTTAAACCAACATAATCCTCTTGCCCTAGCCATGTCTCTGTAAGGGATATTAAATCACTCTGATGATCAATTAATAGATCATGAACTAGCAGAGACGTTGGAGTTAGAGAGTTGGAGAGACGTTGGAGTTTTTAAATTATGAGGAGGAACAGAGGCCAAATCATTCAATTTAGAGGCTTCATGTTTAATTTGAGTTTTACCAGCTTTTTGTTTAATCACTCTGGGATGCTTATACATTATATTTTTATTTACTTTGGAGAGAGCAGACAATGATTCTTTGATGGGGAAGACAGGGGCTAAGTTGAGGTGTGGCGGATGAAGCGGAGCTGCAGCGAGGTGTTTAAGACTGTGACTCTGCTTCCTGGTCCCAACTCTGAGTTTTCAAGGTTTTGGAAATTTGGATAAAAATGATGCCAGATTGTTAGATAAATAAGACACATCCTCATTTATCTAGAGGTGGAAACTTCAGAAATGGGGGTGGGCGCTGTTTTGTCCCAGCACCCTCCCCCGGACTTGAAGCTCCACCCGTGTGTGTATTTCTCTTGGCGGCTCACCCCAGCTGAGAGGAATTACGACGTCAGGGATTGCGAGCTGTTGACCATTAAATTGGCATTTGAGGAATGGAGACATTGGCTGGAGGGAACCGTTCACCCGGTTCTCGTGTGGACCGACCACAAGAACTTGGAGTATCTGCGGTCGGCCCGCCGGCTCCTCTTCACTTCCGCCCTCCAAAGAGAGCAGACACTTTTTTTTCTTCTCTCCTGCTCTGACCTCCTCCCCTAACTACCTGGATCCCAGCTTGCTGTCGTCTGTCTGCGTCTTTACTGCTGATTATCGAAAGAAATTATGGAATTAATAAGCTGGGCTTTGAACGCAATTGACACTATCTTTTCAACGAGGAAAAGTGCCCCGGGGGAGGTTGTTTGCCCCGCAGGAACGGCTGCTGCGGGCTATTTACGGGAAACAAGTAATTGGAAACTCTTGTGCCTGACTGATCTTTCCATCGAAGATGTAGAAGATTTGTACGTCTTCGTAGTAATGGTGATTGGGATCGTTCTGATTGGATCTGGGATTGTCCTGGTGTACCGCAAATTGTTGAAGATGGATACAACCTATCAAAATGCTGGCCAGGCGAGGTGCATCCATCAAATTGAAAAAATGGAGAGGACCCTGATAGCGACAAATGGAGAACTGTCTCGGAAGGTGGATTACATCATGATTACGCTTAGGGCCATCCACGATGGATTCAACGTCCAGCAATGAAGGATTAAGTACTGAATCTGTAAGAGAATATAAAGTTTTTTCCTCTCTGTGATCAGTACTATTCGACGAAATCTGACTCCCTCACAAAAATCCTCCTGATCATCTGCAGTCTTTGTTTTCAAAACATTGAGCTCATGGCCTTCGGACAGGCAGCTGCATGGCCAAGGACAATGTCAGCAGCCAGACAAAACATCTCCTGCCAAGAGTCCTTGTTGTTCTTAACTGATACAACACCTACTTTCAACATTACACTCATACTGATTCACAAAACTGATGATAAAGATGATTCACTCACTGCTCTCTCTGTGTCCTGTGTACTTTTTTGGTCTGCTGATGTGCATTGAGGGCTTTTTTTTTCTTGTAATCATAATATTGATCATATATGACCACTATTCTGAAATCAATGATTTTTTTGCTCCTTCCTATTGTATTATCCTTTCCTATGCTTCCTGTAACCCTCTGTTGGCAGGCGCGTTCACAGATGCAGCCGTGTCACCGGGAATGCAGGTCGTTTTCTGTGTCAAGTCAAATCCCTCGTATGTTATCAGTGATCTGTTATCAGTTATCTGTTAATGTTCTTGGCAATAAATCTTTTCTGACTTCTGACTTTGACTTCTTAATCCTAGGCAGGCTCGCTGGGCTCTATTTTTTCAGTGTTTTAATTTCACTGTCACCTATAGGCCCAGCTCCCATAATGGGAAGCCTGATGCTCTCTCCAGGCAGTTCAGTCAGGACTTGCCTGACCCCCCTTCCTGCTCCCACCTTCGTGCGTCCTGGGAACCCTTACCTGGGAGATTGAGAGTAGAGTCTGCCAGGGCCAGTCCTCAGAGCCCGAACCAGTGGGATATCCCCCTAACCGCCTTTACGTCCCTGCCGCCCTCCACAGCGAAGTTATCCAGTGGGGGCACACTGGATGTTTCGCCTGCCACCCGGGGGTGGTACGTACTGTTGACATCATTAGGCGAGCGTTTTGGTGGCCCACGTTGTGGCAGGACATGCAGGAGTACATGAAGGCTTGCCAGATATGTGCCGGGAATAAAACCTCCCCTATCCCTCCCGTTGGCCTTCTTCACTCCCTCCCCATCCCCAGTTGGCCTTGGTCCCACATCGTCATGGACTTTGTCACTGGTCTTCCCCCTTCCCATGGCAATACGGTGATTTTGACCATTGTGGACAGATTTTCTAAGGCTGTACATCTGGTTCCCCTTCCCAAGCTGCCATGCTCCTCCAAGATTGCAGAATTACTATCCTACCATGTCATCAGGCTGCATATAATTCCCATGGACACTGTGTCTGATTGGGGTCCTCAGTTCATCTCACAGGTTTGGAAGTCATTCTGCCACTGCCTCGGCACCACCATCAGCCTCACCTCTGGCTATCATCCACAGAGCAATGGGCAGGCTCCGTCCCATGGCCAACTTCCAGAGCGTCTTCGCTTTCTCATGACAGGAGACAGGTTGCATTGATGTCCTTTTCTGCCCTGACGCCTCAGCTTGTTGGGATGCCATCTCGACCCATCAGCCAGATTCAGGTATGTTGGACTGGACCACCCGCAGATTATCCTTTCCAACTCCCAGCTCTCTGGGACTATGCACCCGACCAAGCCGAGGCTTGACCCTACAGAGGACGTCATCACCCTCACCAAGGGGAGCACTCACTGGCTTCTCCCGTCGTCTGCATCGTGATCTGGCACCTTTATGGATCCTCAGCAGTTTCCAAGTTCAGAATAGAGGTTGCCCACCCCGTGTCAACCAACATCGGCACCAGCGTCCCGTCCAGCAGCACATTGCAGACAATACGAGTATCCATGTTGGGAGAGACAGTGTGGACCGCTGTAGGTGCCTTCTTCTTTCCACCGTCCCTAGCAGACCCCAGTTCCTCTTTGTCGAAATTGCGGCAAACTCTGGTGAAGTGATGGAGCAAACCACACCGTCCACAACGCTCGCCCTCCGCTGTGTATTCCCTCGCTCTAAAGTGGTGCCTGCTTGATCCGCAGCCGTAACAACTCGGCGTCCCCGGGGTGGACTTTATTTTTACGATGGCCACATACTCATCGCTGCTGCCATCATCCGGATCCAAGGTCAGGGTCTTCCACCATGCTTCGTTCCTGGGCAGGGCAACATCTTTACCGAGATTCCCTGTTAGTCGTTCCGCTGCCTCATTTTGTTGTGCTAGCTCCATGGCTGCTAGTGGTGTCAGCTCAGCAGCGTGGGTTAGCAGGCGAACTCTTGCCGAGGGGTAGGCCGTGTGTTCCGCCAACTGGTCATGGACCATCTCCTCCTCCAAAGTCCCAAGCCTGCACTCACCCGCCAGCCGCGGAAGGTCCGCCACAAACTGTCGAACCGACCCTCCGGATCGTTTGCTTCACTGCTTCAACTGCATGCGCCGCGAGATGATACGTCCAGGGGTGTGAAAGTAGCCCGTCATGAGCCTTGCTACATTGCCGAATAAGTCACTTCCTCCAAGCATGCTCAGGACCCTCTGGCTTTTCAAATCCAGGTTATGGACCAGAATAGCCCTTGCACACAATTTGTCAAGGTCGCCGACAGATAGTACTCGTACAGATAGTACTCAAAGGCCGTACGCCACCAGGTCCAAAGGACCAACGGCTCACCCGGAGCCTGCAAAATAAAGCGAAGCGGGGCAGCAGCCCTCTCCATCTCCTTTCCAACTCATCCATGGCCATGGGATCCCGGGTTCGATCCCACCACCTGACCAACGGTGATCTGTGTTGAGTTTGCAAGTTCTCCCTGTGTCTGCATGGGTTTACTCTGGGATTTCTCCGGTTTCCTCCCACAGGCCAAAAAACATGCAGGCTAGTTTTACTGGAGACTCTAAAGTGGCCCTAAATGTGCTTGTGTTTGTGAATGGTGACGGGATAGCGCCGTACTGTGGCTGCTTCATCCATCTAGGCAGATGCCCAGAATTTCCCCTCTTGTACACAAAAAAAGAGGTCTATTAATGGAAGAGCAGTCACGCGTGCGTGTGTGTGTGTGTGTGTGTGTGTGTGTGTGTGTGTGTGTGTGTGTGTGTTGGGCCCATGACTGTGTTTAAAAACTTGATTCATTAATTTATGTAAAATATATATTTGATTTCTGTTTTAACTTTTTCCACTTTTGACTGCTAAATTGCTTACAGTAACTTCTGGCGCCACACGAGTTGGCTGTCTTTTTGCAACAGCAGCTCAATTCTGAGTTTTTCTTCCTATTTCTTATTTACTATCTGGCTTCTCTCACTAAATTTTCTGATCCGGCAACACCTTATCCATCATGGACACACAGATCATCCCAAATGTCTCCTGAGCCGGCGGACAGAGCCATTGTTTATAGCAGGAGACAGTACAACAGGGACCAGCTGTTAGCACTTAACCAACCCACGATGCTAATGCAAAAACTCGACATACTGGGAGAAATAAGACGGAAACAGCGTGGATGTCGAGCTGGAGTAAGACGATGGGTGAGGAATATAAGGTACAGACCTGTCCTCCCATCCGTTATTATGGGAAACGTTTGATCGCTACTCAACAAAACAGATGAGCTAGCGGCTATGTCCTGCTACGAGAGCGTCTTCAGAGAGATTAGCATGATGTTGTTTACTGAGACATGGCTAACAGAACTAGCAACAGATGCTAACATCGAACTGGAGGGTTTCCATGCAATACGGGCAGACTGGACACCAGACAGTGGGAAGGCAAGGGGCAGAAGAGTGATAATGTATGTCAATAACAGCTGGTGTAAACTGGGACATATCACAGTTAAAGAGCAACACTGCAGCAAAGACATTGAGTTGCTAGCTGTTAGCATGCCGACTGTTTATCTCCCGAGGGAATACTCACGTGATCTACATTGTTATTTATGTAAATCCGACAGCGAATGCTGGGGTAGTGTGTGACACCATCCACTCAGTAACTGGCAGGCTGCTGACACAACACCCAGATGCTCTCCTCCTTTCTGATGATTTTAACAATATCTCACTGTACTCCATTCTGCCCACGTTCACCCAGTATGTCACATGCCACACCAGAGACAATAAAATACTGGACTTATTCTATGCAAACACTAAGGAGGCATACACCTCATCACCACTAGCCCCCACTCGGGAGATTGGATCACAACTTGGTTCATCTCCTGCTGGTGTACAAAACCCCAGTACACAGATAACCTCCAGTTATGTGCACAGTGAAGATATGGTCTGAGGAGGCAATGGACGCTCTAAAACACTGCTTTGAAATCACTGCCTGGGAGCAGCTCTGCAATCCACATGGTGAGGACATCGACTGCCTAACACACACCATCACAGACTACATCAACTTCTGTGTGGACAACACCGTACCCACCAAGATCATACAGTGTTGCTCAAACAACAAACCCGGGATAAACCCTGAGATAAAATCACTACTGAGAGAGAAGAAGAGGATCTTCAGGTCGGGCAACAGGGAGATGTTGAAGTCCGTACAGAGGGAGCTGAGGAGGAAGATCAGAGAAGGCAAGGACAGCTTCAGGAAGAAGATGGAGGACAAGCTGCAACAGAGCGACATCAATGGGGTCTGGAGAAACCTCAAAACCATCTCTGGGCTCAAGAATACCTCCTGCCAGGCCACGGGGGGCAGGGAGTGGGTGAATAATCTGAACCTGCTTTAACAGGTTTGACCAACCGCCCTCCCCTCAGCCTGCACAACAACCACTGCTGCCTCTACCATCATCGAAACCTGCTGTACACCCCCCCCTCCACCAACAGCGCCCCCCCCCCCCACTCCCAACACACAGCTCCACAACCTGACCCTCACTAAGACTCAGGTGAGGGCGGAGCTGAGGAAGATCAAGGCGAGGAAGGCCTCGGGTCCAGACTGCATCAGCATGAAGCTCCTCAAGTCCTGCGCAGACCAGCTGTGTGGGATTGTGGAGTACATCTTCAACCTGAGCCTGAAACTGGGGAGGGTACCACAGTTGTGGAAAACATCTTGTGTGGTACCCGTACCAAAGACTTCCCACCTCAGAGACCTGAACAGCTACAGTCCAGTGGCCCTGACGTCTCACCTGATGAAGACTCTGGAGAGACTGCTCCTTGCACACCTCCGTCCCCTGGTGGGACCAGCGATGGATCCACTCCAGTTTGCCTACCAGCATGGCATCAGGGTAGAGGATGCAGTGATCTTCCGCCTTCACCGTTCCCTGTCCCACCTGGAGAAGCCTAGGAATGCGGTGAGGATCATGTTCTTTGACTTCTCCAGTGCTTTCAACACAATCCAACCGATGATCCTGAGGACAAGCTGCTGTGCGCAGGGGTGGACCAGCACCTGTCATCATGGATTCTGGACTACCTCACAAACTGGCCACAGTTTGTGAGAACCCAGGATTGTGTGTCCGACATGATCATCGGCAGCACGGGGGCCCCCCCAAGGAATGATTTTGGCTCCCTTCCTGTTCACCCTTTATACTGCGGACTTCTCACACAACACAAGAAAAAGCCGGTTGCGGAAGAGAGGGAAACGTATCGGAGTACGACAGAGACTGCGGAGGACAGAGTACAGGCCGCCACTGCTATCCATGTTGCTCTGTAATGTCTGCTCACTAAAGAGCAAAATGGAGGAACTCAAAACCAGCGCCAGGTTCCTATACGAGTACCGGGAGTCATGCCTGCTCGTTTTCACGGAATTGTGGCTTCAGGAGGACGTGCCCGACTAGCTCCTATCCGTGGACGGCTTCTCCCTAGTGCGGCAGGACAGGGACCCGCTCTCCGGTAAGATCAAAGGAGGAGGTATTTGTGTGTACGTTAAGATCAAATGGTGCTCACAGTTCACTACGAGAGAATCGGTTTGTACCCCGGACATAGAACTGCTGTGCTTAAGCCTGAGACCGTTTTATTTCCCCCACGAATTTGGAAACATTTTATTATGCACAGTTTATATCCCGCCCAGTGGGAACGCTTTCAATGCAGCGAACACTATCGTGGACTGTGTACACAGACAACTGGAACACACTCCTGAAGCACCTTGTTTGATTCTTGGAGATTTTAATCACTGCAAACTGAATGCAGCACTGCCTGGCTTCAGCCAATATGTGAACTGCAGTACAAGGGGGCAAAAATATTTTGGACAAATGCTATGGGAACGTCAAAAATGCCTATATAGCAAGGGTTAAGCCTCCCTTGGGGTCCTCAGACCATAATGCTGTTCATCTGATTCCTACTTACAAATCCTTGCTTAAAAGCAGCAAACCACAGACAAAGACAATCTTCATATGGGACAATGAAGGCATAGAAACTTTGAGAGATTGTTTTTCTTGTACCGACTGGGGACTCTTCCATAACTTGGAGTTGGAGGACGCCACAGATATCATAACTGAGTACATAATATTCTGTAAAGAAAATGTTTTACCTCAGAAAGTAATCACTATGTACCCCAATAATAAGTCTTATATTTCCAAGGAATTAAAACGGTGCATAGTACAGAAAAAGATTGCTTTTAAGAATGGGGACATGTTAAGTGTGAAAAATATACAGAAAGAAATTAATTACAAACTAAGAACAGCTAGAGATGAAACGAGGAAGAAATCTGAATCTGAATGCCGAGGAAAAAGTTCTAGGAAACTGTGGGACTCAGTTAAAGTTATGACAAAGATGACTCCATCCAAAACCTGCATTAATGTAATGAATGAGGAAGAAAAGGCAAACGAGTTGAATAATTTCTTTTGCAGATTTGAGACTAGAGATTTTTCTCATGAACAAAAAGCTGCTCTGGACGCTATATCAGTTTCAGGCTCTGCAAAAATTAAAGTTGACCAGCATGTTGTGGAAAGATTTTTCTCGTGTACGTGCCCCAGGAAGGCATCTGGACCAGACGGGATATCTGGGCGCTTACTGAAGTCAAGTAGTGAGGAGCTAGCAGAAGCCTGGAGTCTCATCTACCAGAAGTCTTTAGATACGTGTTCTGTCCCAGTAATTTGGAAAAGCTCTATTATAATTCCTGTACCAAAAAAAGCAAGCTGTAAAGAGAATAATGACTATCGTCCTGTTGCACTGACCTCACTGGTAATGAAGTGCCTCGAGAAGATTGTCATTGACATTCTGAAAACTGATTTTGGAGGACTTTTGGATCCTCTGCAGTTTGCTTATAAAAATAACAGAAGTACAGAGGATGCTATTCTAACCTTAACTCATTCTGTGTTTAAACATTTGGAGGAGACAACCTTATATGCACGTCTTTTATTGGTTGATTTTAGTTCAGCTTTTAACACACTGCAGCCACACCTTTTAATTAAGAGGTTAAATGATTTTAAAGTGCATCCTGTCATTATTAAATGGGTCATTCCAGAATTGGAGGACATTTGGGCTTCAAAATTCTTGAAAAATAAACCTTCACTTTTCTGATTTTCTGCTACATTTTCATCAATAATAGGTAATAAACTATCAAAGGCTTGATTAGCTCAGCTTACAGATCAATGGTACAATTTTTATTACATGATTTATTTGGTGTTTACAATACTTGGTGCAACCCACAGCGACAGGGTTGCAGGTAAAAGGGTTGCAAATCCGGACGAATGTTAGCTTTCTCTCAGGAGTAGAAGCTAGCTGTTTAGCTAGCTGTTACTGCTGACCAAGAGGACAAACTTACTTATGTAAATAAGTAAAGAAAAAATAAAAAAATAATTGTCTTATTCTGATCATATGCATAACAGGGCTGCATGAGGTAGAGTGAGACATTCAATCAAGGCTAACTATGTAATAAAAATATGAAAAATAGAAGAGAGGACATACCTTTGCTCTACCCATTCTTTTGGAAAACTGTTTGATGATGTCAAGGCCAGCGTATCCTGTGATTCACCGCTTTCTTCTTCTTCTACCATGCTAAAAAGGTTATGGTAACAGGGTTGCATGCATGTTGTGGGACACATGTTCCATGAATAATAATTATTATTTGAAATATTATGTTTATTAAAACAAATGTTCCCACAGTTACAAGAGACAGCAATGAAACAAATAATACCAAAAAAATGAAATTTAAATTTCATTTTAACTGTTTTATTTGAGATTCAATTTCGTCATTAGGGGGGTGGGACAAGAGAAAAATGGCATTTTAGGGGGTACTCCAGACTTATTTGGTATTTTTAAAACTATTTTCAAGCATTCTTTTCTCTTAGTTTTTTTTTTTTTTAGATTTGGTCTCAGAACAAGTAAATTTACTCAGAAACTGCATGTTTTAGTATTTTGTATGTGGATTATTTAAAATTTGATTGGGGCATAAAACGTCCTCCAATTCTGGAATGATCCAAATGGTACCACTCATTTTTAACTTATCGTAAACAGCAAGTTAGTGTAAATGGAACTTTATCTAAATCCAGAACCCTCAGCACAGGAGCTCCCCAAGGCTGTGTTAGTTCACCATTTTTGTTCGCCTTGTACACTGATGAGTGCAGAAGTGTCTATCCAGGCAATCAAATTATTAAATTTTCTGATGACACTGCTATTTTATCACTACTTCAAAAGACTCATGATCTGTCAAGCTATTTTATAGAAATTCAGAGGTTTGACAATTGGTGTGATGACAGTCATCTCATTTTGAATACTGATAAAACAAAGTAGATGGTGTTTGACCCTCGGGGAGTTGGCAACCACAGGCCTGTGGTCATCCACAACCACTCTATAACACAGGTTAGTTCCTATAAATATTTGGGAGTATTTATTGACAATTCATTAACCTGGAGCACACATATTGATTACCTCTGTAGTAGACTACAACAGCGGCTGCATTTCTTGCGTAGATTAAGAATACATGGCGTTGATAAAAGGATAATGCTAATATTTTACCAGGCTGTGTTGGAGAGCTGGATTAGATACAGCATTACAGCTTGGTTTGGCAACCTCTCTGTGAAACTAAAGAACAGAGTGTTGCGTTTAATTCATACAGCATGGAAAATTATTGGAGTTAAAGAGTATTTACCCATGCAGATCTTACACGACCAGGCAGCCTGTAGACAAGCTCAAAAAATAATCAGTGACATGAGCCATGTACTGAACAATGAATATGTGCGGCTGCCCTCAGGGAGGAGATACAGAGTCCCCAAGTGCAGGTTCAATAGATACAAGAACTCATTTATCCCAGCGTCAGTAAAACTTTTAAACTCAGATATATAGGTCAGGGACACTTATAACTCCTGTTCTTAATGACTGCTGTTATATATTTACGTATGTATGTACTTGTATTATTTATTGAATTTTATTTCATTTATTATGTACTACATCCATTGTGTATGTGTGGATTGTGTGGTTGCAGCACGGGTGATAAGCCCAAGACAAATTTCCCCTTGAGGGACAATAAAGTTTATCTTATCTTATCTTATCTTACAACACACTGCCATCTACAGAAGTTCTCTGACGACTCTGCAATCGTCGGCCTCATCTCCAACAGAGATGAAGCTGAGTACAGAGGACTTACCCAGGACTTCGTGGACTGGTGCCATCGGAATTGCCTCCAGATCAACGCAAGAAAAACTAAGGAGGTGAGGACTGCCGCAGGCAAGGACAACACCTCACAGCACCAGTAAACATCCAGGGAACAGACATTGAAACGGTGACGTCCTACAAGTACCTGGGTGTTCATCTGAACAATGAACTAGACTGGTCACATAATACCGACTCACTCTACAAGACGGGACAGCGCAGGCTGTTCCTACTGAGGAGGCTCAGGTCTTTTTGGTGTACAAGGGGTGCTCCTGAAGACCTTCTACGATTCGGTGGTGGCATCAGCCATCACTTTTGGAGTGGTCTGCTGGGTCAGTGGCATCACAGCAGCTGATAGGAAGAGCCTGAACAAAGTGATCAAGAAAGCTAACTCTGTCCTGGGGCAGCGCCTTGACCCAGTGGAGGAGATAGGAGAGAGAAGGATGGTGGCTAAGCTGTCATCTCTGCTGGAGTCCGAGTTCCACCCTACGCAGAACATACTGAACGCACTGAGGAGCTCATTTAGCAGTAGGCTACATCATCCTAGGTGCGCGACCGAGAGGTTTCGCAGGTCCTTCCTACCTACGGCTGTCAGACTGTATAACCTAAGCAGGGCTACTTGCAGAGATAGCAAAAAAACGTGATGACCTAATAGTATTGAATGCAAAAGACGGAACAGACTTACACAAAATGGTCCCATCCAGTATACAACTAGGACAATATGCATTACATCTGGATGACATTCATTCATTGAAAAATGATTAGTAGCAAGATAAAAATTATTTGTTTTAATGTTAATGGCCTGTTGAGCCCAATTAAATGTAGTAGAATTTTAACCAAAATGAAGAAAGAACAAGCACAAATAATATACTTACAGGAAACCCACTTGGACAATAAGGAAAATGACAAATTAAAAAGAATGGGCTTTACCAATGTTTTTTCCTCTTCATACAAAGTGGGACGAAGGAGAGGAGTTGCTGTCCTTCTCTCAGGTAAACTACACTTTGAAAATGAATTTGAGATAAGTGATAAGGAGGGCCATTTTATTTTAGTAAGGGGAAATATAGAGGCAAATCCAATTACATTACTAAATATATATGCTCCTTCTGGAAGTGACTTTCACTTCTTCAGGAGAATCATTGATATAATAACAATTGAGACAGTAGGCCTTCTAATTTGTGGAGGAGACCTCAATATACATCTACAGCCAAAACTGGATACCTCCAATGGTAAAACATCTGACAAACAGCCCTTAATTAAGAAAATTAATACACTATTTGAAGAGGTGGGTCTAATTGATATTTGGAGAGACCTGCATCCAAACAGAAGAGATTATACTCATTATTCCTCACCCCACTCGCTATACACAAGAATAGACTATTTTATAACATTTGGAAAAGACAAAGACAAAATAAATACCTGTGAAATTGGGACAACAGATGTGTGATCATGCTCCTATATACCTATCTGTAGATCTCCAACTATACAACCAAAAATTATAAATTTGAAGCAAAATTCAAGCCTGCTCAATGATCCTTACTTTAAAGAGCAAGTTAAAAAAGAGATATATTTTTATCTACAGAGTAATGATAATGGTACTGTGTCCCCTCCAATTCTGTGGGATGCTTAAAAGGCTGTTTTAAGAGGAAAAATTACAACAATATCCTCCTATAAGAAGAAAATGAGAAATAAAAAACTAGAGGAACTCCAAAATAAATTAAAAGAAGTAGAGAAAAAACATAAAATAACGATGGATCATGATAGATTGAAGGAAATCAAAAAAATTAGAAATGAAATTAATGATTTGACTACTAACAAAGTTAAGAAAAAACTAATGTTTCTTCATCAGAGATATTATGAAAGAGGATCTAAATCAATGAAAGTTCTAGCTTGGAAACTTAAAAAGAAAATAGCACAGAACACAGTTCATAAAATTAAAGATCCAAATACTAAAATGATAAAAAGTAAACTAAATGAAATTCAGGGGGCCTTTGAGGTATTTTATAAGACTTTGTATTCTAAAACCACAACATGTAGTACTACTGACATACAGATTTTTTTGGAATCTTTGGACTTACCAGTATTAAATGAGGAACAACGTAAAATAATGATTGAGGATATCACAGAAAAGGAATTACAATTAGCAATAAGTAAACTTAAATTAAACAAATCACCAGGATCAGATGGATGCACTGCAGAGAGGTTTAAGGTGTCATGACCCAAGCACTATGCCTTGGTGCTCGGGTTAATCTTGTCAGGGTTTGACAGCGGCGTTATGATTCTAGCTCTCCGAGCTCTTATTGTGATAGTGCTCGGGGAGGCTTCCGCTCAGCTGTCAAGCCCTGAACAGCTGCGCTGCATTTGTGGTCGTTAGTGCCAGGACTATTTCTAAACTTGTTAGCGATCACATCCTTGCAGCAGTGTCTGTTGACTCTCCGTCACGCTACGGATGCTTAGGATTTATTCCTACCACGTCTGCTTGGTTGACCATCGTGCCCCTGGACTAGTAAGTGTGCTGTATAGCCTTACCCCTCCCGGTGTGTAGCGATCTTTGTGTGTCTCTGCCTTAGCAGCCGGTGTTATTATTATCACCAACCTCGTCTGTCTGTACTTGACTGTCTCCTCCTCTGGACCTGTAGAGCTGTTTAGCCTATGCCTCCTGTTGTGAGTAGATTTATGTGTCATTGTCTCAGCAGCTTGTGTTGTCACTATTCTCACCGTAATAAAACTCACTGAACTCACTGGTGACTGTGTGGCGTCTTATGGTGGCTCGCGAGAGCCACCCATGACAGTACACTGCTGCCATAACGGCGTTTACGGTGACGCCAACCCGAGACGCAATTCACCAGTGAGTTTGAGTTTTTGGACAGTTGCTGTTTCCGTCTGGGTACTGAGTGTGTGGGAAGAATGCCGTCGCGGAGGGACCACGCTGGGAGCCCGTGCCACGAGCTGACAGGCTTCCTGGAAGTCGTGGATGAGCTGCTCATCTCCGCTTCACTGCTGGACTACCACCATAGAATACACTGGTACCTAGACGCTGCTGAAGACGTCCTTCGTCATCTCCCTTCCCGCTGGGCCGACCACCCGGAAGTCGACGCAAGGAGGGAAGCTATCGCCACACAACGCAAGATTTTCCTGATGCTGGAGGAGGAACGCGGCATGAAGCAGGAGAAGAGGCACTCCTGCTCTTGGCCTACGGATCCTGATCCCGTCCTCGATCCAGTCCTGGAGTTCGCACCATCTGGGGGCCGGCGGAGGCGTCGGCGTCGCGGTCGAGCACGTCTTCAGCAAACTCCTGCTCCGGATCCAGTTCCGGGCCGCCGGAATGACCCGCTCTATCAGCCAGCTGCTGAGAGTGAGCTGAGTCTTGTGCCGGTGAGCTCCGTCCATGGGTCCTGGGTTACCATCCAGCGAGCGAGGGAAGGAGCAACGTCTTCTACAGCTGGCACCATCTTCCCTGCAGGAGACAGGCAAGTTCAATTTCACTTACCTATCCATCATAGTGATCTGTCTTGTCTGACTCCTGGGGGTGAAGCTCGGGGTTTGCAGCTCTCCGAGTTTCCTTCTCCAGCTGTAGCCAGCAATACTGAACCTGCTCCCTCTGTGTTTCCTCCTGCGGAGCGGTCCTCGGCGTCAGTCCCACGCCGTCGAACGACGGGGAGGCCTGCGGCTCTGGGAGATATCCCGGCCCCGCAGCCTAGTGTTGGACAGAGGAGGAGAACGGACTGCGGTGAGGAGCCAGAGCCGACGAGAGAGCGTCCCCAGGGTTCCTCAGAGATGCAGCCCGAGTCAGCAGGTCGAGGGTCCTCTGCCCCCACGCCATACGGGTTATTGGCGTGGACGCCAACGCGAGAGGATCCAGCTGCAGAGACCATCAGGCCGGCTGTGGAACCCGACGCAGCCGAGTGGGAGCCCGACGACGAGCGTCTGTCTGAACCTGGATCGACGAAGTCCTGGACGGCTCCAGAGCCCGAGTGCAGGCAAGTGCTCTTCCTTGTTTTTCTTTATGGTGTGTTAGAGCATTTTTGCCTGCCTCATGGGGAGGCGAGCGAGGGGCAACCGTCTGCTGCACCCGAGCTCGTCTCGCTGGGCTCTGGTGCTGCCGGTGGAACTGATCCCGGTCCTCTCTTGTTCTCTGAGCCTCCCCACAGCGTTACTAGTCTGGAATCTGTCAAGGTCACGGGACTGGAGGTTCCAGGTTCGGGGATGGAAGTCGTCGCCGAGGTGACCCAGTCGGGGTCCGACGCGTGGGCCGAGGTGATCCAGTTGGGGTCTGACTCAGGTGTGGCTGCGACCCAATCGGGGTCTGACGAGGTCCAGTGGGGGTCAAGCTCAGGTGTGGCTGTAACCCAGTCGGGGTCCGACGTGGGTGCAGCGGTGACCCAATCGGGGTCCGACGTGGGTGCAGTGGTGACCCAATCGGGGTCCGACAAGGTCCAGTGGGGGTCCAGCGCAGGTGCGGCTGCGACCCAATCAGGATTCGAGGAGGTTCAATTTTTTGATTGTTCCCCTCTCAGGAGCCACCAGCTGGGGGCCGTTGGAGGTTTTTGTCTGGCAGACTTGCGCTCTCATGTATTGTCGTCATTAGGCGGGCTGCATGCTATTCCTCCACGGTCCTGGTGGTTGTGGGATGCGGGTCGGCCACCCGAGGAACTGCTTTGTGCGTTCAGCGTCTTGGGTTGGTCATCCGATAAACTGTGTTTGCTATGGGGTGACCTGGTTTGGCCACCAGAGGACTTGTTTCTGGGGGCCTGGGACTGGGGCAGGCCACCTGACCATGTACTGCTTTTGTGGGACTATCCGTGGGCCATCGGAGGCAGGGAGGTCACCGGAGCTCTGCCTGGGGGGCGTTGGATCTCCGCCGATCAGCTTTTGTTTTGGCCCATACGGTGTCAAAGTCATGTCAAGTTATGCAAAGCAATTTTTTTAGATTGCCTCATGTGTTTTGTAAGCCATAGTCAAGCCATAGTCAAGTTATGCTAAGCAATTTTAGATTGCCTCATGAGTATTTGAAAGCCATAGTCAAGTTATGTTAAGCAATTTTTGATTGCCTCATGTGTTTTGTAAGCCATAGTCAAGTTATGCTAAGCAATTTTAGATTGTCTCATGAATTTTTGTAATCCATAGTCTGGGTCTTGTTTTTTTGTTTGGTTTCCCCCTCTTCCTTTGAGGGGCTATGGTCATGTTTTGCTTTTTGTTTTGTTCTCCCCTCTTTCTTTTGAGGGGCCATAGTTTGGTGTTCTCGTTCCTTAATTCCAGGTGTGTGCATTTATGTCTTGTTTCTCTTTCATAGTTACCATGTGTTAGTGTGGATTTTTTTTTTCTTGGTCATAGTCATGTGTTTGCATTTACATCTTGTTTGTTTTTTCTCCATAGTTATCATGTTTGCATTTATTTCTTGTTTCGGTTTCCAGGGTCATTGTGTGTTTGGGCTAGGTTATGTACACTGGGGTTAGATGGGTTGTCTGTGGCCTCGGTGGGAAAATTTTCAGGGTCAAGTTTTTTTTTGCTTTGTTTGTTTTCCCTGGTATTGTAGTTATAGCTTGTTTTGTTTTTTCTCTGTTTTTTTTTTTCCTCTCGTCATTGTTCTGGGGAAAATGGGATGGATATATCAGGTGATGCATTCTTTTCCTTTTCTGTTTAGGGTTTTGTTAGGTTTTGTTTGGCTCCTTCCTTGGGGGGGGGGCAGGTGTTACTAGACGTTCAGAGCCCGTCAAGTGAGGGGGGCCTACTGTCACGACCCGAGCACTATGCCTTGGTGCTTGGGTTAATCTTGTCAGGGTTTGACAGCGGCGTTATGATTCTAGCTCTCCGAGCTCTTATTGTGATAGTGCTCGGGGAGGCTTCCGCTCAGCTGTCAAGCCCTGAACAGCTGCGCTGCGTTTGTGGTCGTTAGTGCCAGGACTATTTCTACACTCGTTAGCGATCACATCCTTGCAGCGGTGTCTGTTAACTCTCCGTCACGCTACGGATGCTTAGGATTTATTCCTACCACGTCTGCTTGGTTGACCATCGTGCCCCTGGACTAGTAAGTGTGCTGTATAGCCTTACCCCTCCCGGTGTGTAGCGATCTTTGTGTGTCTCTGCCTTAGCAGCCGGTGTTATTATTATCACCAGCCTCGTCTGTCTGTACTTGACTGTCTCCTCCTCTGGACCTGTAGAGCTGTTTAGCCTATGCCTCCTGTTGTGAGTAGACTCATGTGTCATTGTCTCAGCAGCTTGTGTTGTCACTATTCTCACCATAATAAAACTCACTGAACTCACTGGTGACTGTGTGGCATCTTATGGTGGCTCGCGAGAGCCACCCGTGACATAAGGAGCTTAAAGAAGAACTGATGCCAGTGATACTATCCACATTCAATTGGGTTCTAAAGAAGGCACAAATGCTACCTAGCTGGAACGAAGCAATAATTTCTGCCATACCAAAAGAAAACAAGGATAAATTAGAATGTGGATCCTATAGGCCAATATCAGTTCTTACTATTGACTATAGGCTATTTGTTTCATTTATTGTTTCTATTGTTTCTATTTCTAATCTTCTAGCCATAATGGCTAGAAGATTAGAAAAGTCCTTACTAAACTTGATACACAATGACCAGACAGGATTTATCCGAGAGCACCAAACACAAGACAGTATATGCCGAACTCTTCATATTATCAACCATATACAAAGAAATAACACTGCAGCAATGGTAATTAGTATTGATGCAGAAAAAGCCTTTGATTCTGTGGACTGGTGCTTTCTTAATCAAGTCTTACACAGTTTTGGCCTACATGAAAAAATGATCAAAACTATACAGGGAATATATAATAAACCCACTGCAAGAATTAAAGTTAACGGCTGTTTGTCAAATAGTTTCAACCTAGAAAGAGGGTTTAGACAGGGTTGTGCATGCTCACCGTTATTATTTACACTATATTTGGAACCATTTGCCCAGTATATCAGACAAAACAAAGAAATACAAGGTATCAATATAAATGGGAAGGAGCATAAATTGGCCTGCTACTCAGATAATATTTTAATCTATCTGGGGCAACCAACAGATTCCCTACCTAAACTTATGGAATCATTGAAATATTTTGGTCAATTTTCAGGATAAAAAATTAACATAAGTAAAACACAATTGCTTAAATACAACTATAGCCTGTCAGAAGAAATCAAAAGTAATTATCAACTAGCTTGGCAAACAGAATTTTTAAAGTACTTGGGAGTCATAATACCAAAAGACCTCTCTGAACTACTAGAACACAATTACTTTATTGATCCCCAGAGGGGAAATTGAGGGTCATCCACCACCTGGATGGATGAAGCAGCCATGATACGGCGCTATCCCTTAACCATTCACACACACATTCACACCTAGGGCCACTTTAGAGTCTCCAGTTAACCTGACCTGCATGTTTTTGGCATGTGGGAGGAAACCGGAGAAATCCCGGGGTAAACCCACGCATACACGGGGAGGACATGCAAACTCCACACAGATCACTGTTGGTCGGGGGCTGGGATCGAACCCACGATCCCACGATCCCCCGGCCAAGGGTAAGCTGTGCTGCCGCAGTGCTAACCACTGCGCCACCGTGCAGCCCACAATTACTCACCAATACAAAGAAATATCAAAGAGGACATTGCAAGACGGAACCTAATTCCATACCTAAACTTAAACTGAAGAATTGACTCAATTAAAGTGAATATACTCCCCAAATTATTATACTTATTTCAAACTTTGCCAATAGAGATAAGTGGAAAACAATTTAATGAATGGGACAACCTGCTATCCAGATACATATGGCAAGGTAAGAAACCTAGAATCCGATTTAAAACCCTACAATTGTCAAAACAAAAAGGGGGGGTGGGACATTTCTACCCTGAGAGACTATTATTGGGCAGCACAATTAAGACCCATAATTTGCTGGTGTAGCCCATTGTATAATGCCCAGTGGAAGAGTATTGAAGAGGGAATGACCCCCAATCCTATACAAGCAACCACAGTAGATAGTAACCTATAGGACATTATCAATAAACACAGAAAATCCATGGATCAAGTGGACTCTTAAAATCTGGAAAAGAGTAGTATCAAAATATAATTTAGAAGAGAACATAGTGTGGGTCACCCCCACAGCCTAAGGACAAGCAAAGCGCTCAGCTGGAGCAATTAGCAGAACAGTGAGATGTTTGGACTGATAACAATAGGTGGAGAGGAATTCCGGCCAGTAATCCTGCTATTGTTTTGTATGACTCAAATGCAAATGTTCATGCCTTCCTGCTCTGTACTGTGATGCAAATATCCATGCTTACTGCTGTGCATGTATTGTCTGTAGCTGGGTATATAAGTGACTGAATATCGCTTACTCTCTCTCTCTGACTACTGCTTTTGACTACACGCATTGCCTGTTTGAGAGCCTGAGGGCTCGCTCCAGCATGCTTACACAGTGCTGGAGTGAGTTCTGTGATGGCAGAATAAAACACCCCTTTAAAACCTCAGTTCGCCATGCCTTATTTCGTTCCGCCACACTGGTGACCCCGAAAGAAAGAACACGCTGATGACGAACTAACGCAGCCCCCGGCGGTGACTCCCGACGACGAATGAACGCAGCTGCCTGACGCAAATGGACTGCCCTCCCTTCTGCTACAGGGAGAACTCGACGCAGAGCCACCACCAGGCGAACTCTCCGTAGATCACCCACGACCGGGAAGGCTGCAGAAAGCATCATGGTGCGACCCTCGCCTGAGATCTTGACATCCACGCTGGGACTGGCCGAGGGACACAGAACGTCTACTCCCTCTCACCACCCCTCCGCATCGACACGAGCTCGAGGGACAAAGATCGTCTACTCCCTCTCACCGCTCCTCCGCATCGACACGAGCTCGAGGGACAAAGATCGTCTACTCCCTCTCACCACTCCTCCGCATCGACACGAGCCCGAGGGACAAAGATCGTCTACTCCCTCTCACCGCTCCTCAGCGTCAACACGAGCCCGAGAGACAAAGACCGTCTACTCCCTCTCACTGCTCCTCTGCATCGACACGAGCGCGCACGACGGAGAACGCAGCGCTTGGACCAGAATGCACCATGACCCGGCACCAGCGAACTACAGCAACAGCCAAGACAGGGAGGACCATAGGCGCCGACGACGCTGATCTCCATCAAGCTCCCTGACCCTGACTCGCCTCTCAACAGCGGACCACCCACGCACCGAACCCCCGCGCTCACACCGGGGGGTTACGAGGACAGCGCACCACGCACGGGACAATAACGGCTCCACAGACCACCACCGTCCTCCGCCGCTGCACATCGGAACCTTCAGGGCTGCTCACACACCTGAAGCACACACGCAGCCCGCACACAGGATTTTGTATGGGTCTCAGCCACGGCACACAATGGGAATTCAGCCGTCAGCTGTCCCCGAGGGCTTTAGGGCTGCTCGCGCACCTAAAGCCAACACTCCAAGTCCCTCACAGCTGCAGCTCCTGTTTTTCTTCATAGCCGCGAGTGGAGTCAGAGACAATTTTTTTTCTTCTCACAGCCACTGTGGACCTCCGCCACGTTCAACGGGACAGCCCCTCAACATCGCGGATCCACATGCAATTTTTGCGTGGCCCGGACAACTTCGCTGTACCGGGCCGGCACTTGCTACCCCCACCCTCCTCCCTCCCCCTCCTCCGGCACAGAACTTTCACCGCAGCTCGCCACCAAAGCCAGACGATCGAGGCCTCAGCCCCCTGCTGAGCCCTCTGGGGGGGGAGTGTGGGGGTCACCCCCACAGCCTAAGGACAAGCAGAGCGCTCAGCTGGAGCAATTAGCAGAACAGTGAGATGTTTGGACTGATAACAATAGGTGGAGAGGAATTCCAGCCAGTAATCCTGCTATTGTTTTGTATGACTCAAATGCAAATGTTCATTCCTTCCTGCTCTGTACTGTGATGCAAATGTCCATGCTTACTGCTGTGCATGTATTGTCTGTAGCTGGGTATATAAGTGACTGAATATCGCTTACTCTCTCTCTCTGACTACTGCTTTTGACTACACGCTTTGCCTGTTTGAGAGCCTGAGGGCTCGCTCCAGCATGCTTACACAGTGCTGGAGTGAGTTCTGTGATGGCGGAATAAAACACCCCTTTAAAACCTCAGTTCGCCGTGCCTTATTTCGTTCCGCCACAATAGTAATTTAAAGTGGTGCACCTATGATTCACATTTCACTCCAAATAAATCAGACACAAGATTTAAAGTCTGGGCAAATAGAGGGGTAACAGCCTTATGTAAGATAATGAAAGATGACGCACTACATAGCTTCGAAACACTTCAAGGGGAAGTATCACTTTGACTCACAAGACTTTTATCGCTACTTGCAGATGAGACATTTTGTCAATAACAAGTTAAAATGTATATCAGAGGCATGTAAACTGTTGCTAAACTTGTTTAAAGGGCATATAATTCAAATAAAGTCAAAGGCTTAATCTCAGGTCTGTATAAAGGTGTCATGGTCCGTGTGCTGACTCTGTCTGCCTGAACTTCCTCCACGTGCTACAGTAACTAGTAATGGACCTGCTACCTTTGTGTCTCCTTCCCCTGAGCGTTCCGCGGCACCAGGCCTATGCTGCTGGACGAGAAGGGAGCCTGCGGCCCTGGAGAGCCTGGTTCCAGCCCCGCAGCCACGTCATGGGCAGAGGAGGAGAGCGGACTGCAGTTTGGAGCCTGCGCCGACGGCGAAGCATCCCCGGGTCTCCACGGAAGAGCGGTCCGACTCAGCAGATTGAGGATCTCCTGCCACCACGCCGTGCAGGTCATTGGCGTGGTCATCAGCGTTGGAGGGTCCTCAGGCTGTGGGAACCATCATGCCGGCTGCGGGGCCCGCCTTAGCCGTGTGGGAGCCAGAGGACGTCCTTCTGCCTTCTGAACCCAGATCATAGAAGTCCTGGACGGCGACAGAACTCAAGTGCAGGCAAGTTCGCTATTTTTCCTTCCTCCTATCTATTCTAGAGCATTTTTCCCTGTCTCTCGGGGAGACGAGCCGGGTGCAGCCGTCCGCTGCATCCGAGCTCGTCTTACTGGGCTATGTCGCTACCGGTGATCCTGATCCCGGTTCTTCTTCTTCTCCTGAGCCTTCTCCCAGGGTCACCGGTGCGGAGTCGATCCCGGTCGCTGTGCTGGAGGTTCCAGGTTTGGGTTTGGAGGCCGTCCCTGGTGCTGCGCCTACCCAGTCGGGGTCTATCGTGGGTGCGGCATTGACCCAATCAGGTTCCGACGTGGGTGCAGCCGCGACCCAATCGGGGTCCATCATGGGTACAACATCGACCCAGTCAGGGTCCGTTGTGGGTGCTGCTCCGGCTCAGTCGTGGTCCATCGTGGGTGCAGCGCTGACCCGATTGGGGTCCAGCAGGGGTGCAGCGCCAGTTCGGTTCGAGGTCGGTGAGGGAGCTGCAGATCCTCTGCCGCCTGACGCTGGACTGGTCCGTGATCCTTCCCCCAATCTTTCTCCACCAGGTGCTGTTGGGGTTCCCCGTAATCGGCTCGGCTCTCCCCTGCTATTCCTCTCAGCAGGAGGGCCGTCTCCGTATTCTCCCCTGCGGGCTTGGTGCCTGAATGACGCGGGTCGGCCGCCTGGGAGTCTGTTTCGGCCGTTTGGCGTTCTGGGTCGGCCACCCGACAAACTTATCCTTCCGTTCGGCGATCTGGCCCGGCCGCCAGAAGTACTGTGTTTCCTGGCCTGGGATTGGGGTAGACTGCCCGAACTGTTCCTTTTCCCCCTGCCAGCGTTTTGGACGCTAGATGCAGGGCTGCCCCCCGAACTATTTGCTTTCATGCTGTTGTGCTCTGCCTGCTGTCATCCCTGTTTTTTTTTTTTGTCTCCGCTCTTCTGTAACCTTTTGGGATGTGCTGGTGTTTTTTTGTTATTGAACTGTGTATTTCACCGCTCCCTAGCGTGTGTTGTTTTTTTTTTTCTCCCCACTCTTGTGATTGTTCTTTCTGTAGGCTGGGAGATGTCCTTTTGTTGCCTGTAACAGTTTATTTGAATAGATTTAAACTGTAGGTTTTTGACACTATTTAGTGTTTTTTTTTTCTCTCCCTCCCTTCCTCTGTTGGAGGATGATATGTGTTTCCTCTGGACCTGTGTATCTTGGTCTATAGACCTGGGATTTCTGTTTGTGGCCTGTAGGCGTAGTTTTCCCTTATTTGCATTTATTATTCTGTCTGTTGTCCATCTGTGCATTATGGAGTATTTTTTGTGTTTTTCCCATGCTCTGTAGTTGCTCCTTGTTGTATTTTCTGTCTTCACCCTTGTCACCCCCCCCCCCCGGGGCGATCCTGTTGACCTTTCAGGTGTGTGTGTGTGTGTGGGGGGGGGGGGTTCGATGTTCCACGGCATCTAGAATCCGCGTCGTGAACGGGGGCAACTGTCATGGTCTGTGTGCTTACTCTGTCTGCACTCGGGTAGTGGGTGTGGTAGTTCTCCGTTCTCCCCTCCGGCGCACCTCTAGACTTTTATGATGACAGCGTCTCGGCGGGGCTTCCGGCTGTCAGTGGAGCCCCACTGGACGGCCTGATTCCAATCAGCTGATGATCCTTCATCAGCTGATTAATCTGTTAAGCACTATTTAAGGGAGCAGCTCTGTTTGCTCGGGGCTGCGACCTCGCCTGCCTTCCAGTCTGGCTTCCTTAACCCCAAAGTCAGTTCTTCCCAGCGTTCAGGTTCCGCCCTCGCTGATCATATGTAAGTGTCTTGTCTATATTTGTGTTTTGCCCCACGAGGCTTATTATTTTGTCATTTTGCCTTTATTTAATAAACGTACGAACTCAACAGCTGCCTGCAGCGTCTCATTGATGGCCCGTGAGAGCCATCTATATCAAAAGGTCTTATAAACTTGAAAAGACACTTAACCCTGTATATTAAAACAAAATGGGAAACAGAAGGAGGAATAGAAATATCGGAAGAGGAATGGACATTAATATGGTCATATCAATGGAAACGCAGGAGCTCACAGAGCTGGAGGGAGTTTGGCTGGAAAAGATTAATTAGATATTTCATCTCACCTTCCCAGAAGGCTCAGTATAAAAGGTAACTCCCCAACTTGTTGGAGAAAATGTGGAAGTACAAGTGCAAATCATTATCATTTATTCTGGCTCTGCCATGTTATTCAAAATTATTGGAAGGGAATTCATAAAGCTATACAAGATATTTTTGGATGTCATCTACCTCTGGAAAGCAAAACTCTATTCTTTGGACTTATGCCCATAGAGTGGTCAAAGAGGGACAAATATTCACTATGTATTCTACTGACTGCAAGCAGAAAAGGAACTACCAAAAAATGGCTTTCACAGGAGAGCCCATCTCTTGATATGTGGATGGACATTACAATGGACATTTATAAGATGGAGAAAATAACTGCTTGTGTCAACGACAAAAAAAGATTTGTTTATGACACGATGGGAAAAATGGACTAAATATGTAACACCGCTCAGGCCGGACTTTCATTTTGCAGAACTGGTATAGCAGACTATTTGTCAATATATATACAAGTGTGCCTACACTAACATTCACTCCCTATATGCAGACATTCATGTTGACCCCCCTTTTTTTTCTCCTTCCCTTTTTCTTTCCTTTTTCACCCTCTAACAAAAAAGGACATTCAGATGTAATTATTTAATGAAACGAAGGTTGAAGTCTGTCTATCAATGAATGTCAATACAGAGAAAATTAAAAAAAAGCTATAATTCAAAATTCAACGATTTTATTGTCAATACTACTATACGTACAGGACATACAGGAGAATTGAAAAGGCATTTCTCTCATTAATGGTTTGAACAGTATAAAAAAAAAGGAATAAGGCTGGGAAAAAAAAGAAACTCTTTTTCACTACAAGGCATAGCCTGCTTACTTAGATCTATAGGTTGATACTACTATAGTTTAAGCACCACACGTTTTCAGTGATTTGCAATTTTATTTTATACCAGCCTACTTATCAATGGCCTTAATTACATGTGTGTGTAGATCAAACTTCATTACCAATATACAAAGAACTATATTCTAGATCCAGGCCTGCCTGTCCGTACCTATTACTTCAGGGTTTAGACTCGTGTCAATTAGGCTAGAACTTGAACAATACACAACACTATTTAATTATGTTATAAAATAGACTTACTGCTTTAATCCAACAATTACGTCCGTCCGGATCCTTCAGCTCCGTGGGGAATGTATATAACGTGAATGGTGGTGGACATGTGCACACGCTGGTCCCGAAGTTACACACATGTATGCTGCAAGTTTGCTTTTTCCACCGCTCTAGATGATACATGCTGTTCCCACACTTCACTACAGCACAATGTGCACCTGGCATATTGGAGATTTAAAGCTTGAAGCAGACTTTAAACAGCAGTTGTTCAGGTGTGACAGTACTGTTTGTATACAAAAGCAAGGCAGCTAGCGGAATGTTTGGCAGTCGTGAGCTTTGAACTCACATAGTCCGCACATGCGCACTCGTAATGCGAAAGTTGCTTATACTGGAGGAGAGCTGAAGAGGTGTGCTGCACCCCTCCTGTGTCTGGTTTGCCAGGGGTGTGTCTGTTTCTGTGTTGATCAGCGCTTCCGTTTGAAGATGTCCACTCTTTGTTTGGGAGCTTTATTTTTCTTTGTTGCAATCTTTGTGTTAATTTAATCAATAAAATTTTTTCTGCAATATTGAAGTTGGCTTCCCCTATTTTTATTTTGCTTTCCTAACCCCCTAGACTTAGGGGTGAAACATTAGCAGATATACAAAAAAAATCTTATAATTTTCAACTTTTTTCATCAATTTGCAACTTTTTCCATGAGAAATCTGAAATGTTTTTTCTTATGAATTTGTGACTTTGTTCTCAAAAACTTGTAAACTTCTTTCTTGCAAATTTCCTTTTTTCCTGTAAATGTTCAACTTTTCCCTTTTAGATCTGCAGCTTTTTTCTCATAAATCTGTGACTTTTTCTCATAAATTTTCAACTTTTTTCTTATAAATTTGGGGCTTTCTTTTGTGAATTTACAACTTTTTCTTTAAACGTTTGCAACTTTTTTTCTCAAAAATGTGCATTTTGTTCCTGTAAATTTTCAACTTTTTCCTCATGAATTTTACAACTTTTTTCTAAAAAAAAAAATGAATATTTTTCCTCCAAGATTTGTGACTCCAAAATGTGACTTTTTCTTAATTTTTAAAGCTTTTTTTCTCATAGATTTTAAATTTTTTCCTCATAAATTTTCAACTTTTATTCTTAAGAAACTGTGCCTTTTTCTCAAAAAATGCTTTTTTTACTCTTGTAAAAAAAATTTTTTCCTCATATTTGTAACTTTTTTATTGTAAATTTGCAACGGTCTGTTTGTCTGTTTGACTGTTAGCAGGATTACACAAAAACTACTGTACAAACTTTGAGGACATTTTCACCAGAGGTAGCCCTTGGGCCAAGGATGAACCCATTAAATTTTAGTGATGAGCCAAGAATGCATCCCTCCACCAAGGCTCTAATCTTCTCACAGAATTTTTGCAACAATACCTCAAAACTAATGGACAGACTTTGATGCAATTTTCACCAGAAGTGGCTCTAGGCTTAAACACAAACCCATTACATTTTGCAGGTGATCCATGAGGGACGGAAGGAGCCTTGGTGGAGGTATGCACTCTCTGAGTGCTTTTCTAGTTGTAGTTTTGTGATCAGATCCAGCAGGAGGAGCAGGAGTTGCTGTTTTTGTGCGGGGGGGGGGGGGGGGAGGAGCCATGATCAGAGGGAGGAGACTGTGTCAGGTTGGGACTCTGCTGACATGTGAAGGAGACATTCAGCTGCAGGACATCAGCACAGACAAAGGCCTCACTGACTGTCTGACACTGACAAACATGGAGGCTGGAGACACCAGGAAACATGACGAGGAGGGCGGCTTCTGTGTGGTGGGTGAGTATCTTCATAATTACTAGTTAATTAACTTATCCACTAATATAGTGATAATCATGATATTAGTGTTGTGTGTGTGAAAGTTTTCTGCAATGTCAGCTTATGCTGCAAATATGGATTTAAACATTTTTATGGAAATAAATTATTTTATTATCAATGTACAGATTTTTATACACTTACTTTACTGGCATAGATGAGTCTGAACTGAATTTCTGTTTAAGCTTGTAATCTCTGCATATTAAAAACAGACCACAGACTGTGTTTTAGAGTTAAACAACCATGAAGGAAAGGCAGTAATAACATGGTCATTTGACAAGATTCTATAAATACATAAAAACATTACAGTCATGCAGCCTGTAGTCTGGTAGCTCTCTGTTAAACTCTTATTCCAGTCACCAAAGTTACAGAAGGACTGAAGAACTTTGATCACGTTCACTCTTTTAAATATCGAACAAACTCTAAACTGCTAATGTGAGGAAAATGTGAGCAAACATTTACATTCATGGGAGGATATTTCATGTCTCTGTTGTGAAGAGCAATAACCAGAACATTTTCTCCAGAGTAGAGACTGAGAGGACACTATAGGTAGTGTGGGAGGTTTCAGGTTGTGTTCCTTCACCTATTTCTGTAATAGACAAGAGTTCAAACCCTTTAAAACAAAAACTTTATAGAAACAAACTTGAGTCATTGTCTAGATGAAGAGAGAAAATTAAAGGCACACAGAATAAAAACTTAACCAGCAACCAGATGAATGATGTGAATTTTACAGGAAAAAGTCACAAAATTACAACAAAAAAGTTTGAGATTTATAACGAAAAAAGTGATTTTATGAGGGAAAAAATAACAAATTTACGTGAAAAAAAAACTAGAAAATTTACAAGAAAGTTACAATTTGAGTCAAAGAGGTACAACTTTACAACAAAAGCATTTATGACAAAAGTTGCAAATTTATGAGATTTATGAGGTTTAACCACTTGCACTCCGGGCAATTTTCCTAAAAATGCCCAAAAATAACGTGCCCAAAGTAAATCGAAAGCTGTTATTCAACCCTTTGCAGCATCTTCATGGGGTTGATCTCATTTAAAAGAAAACACTTTGAATTTTTTGGCAAAAAAAACATAATCTCTCTACGTACTCCGGCCACTGAGTTACAGTCATCTAAACATACTGAACTTGAAGAAAAAAAAAATTGGACACAGTGTTTTTTTGGATACAAATGCTTGTAAATAACACACAGCTGTCCGATCCGGCTGGAAAATGCAACAGAAATGTAGAACCAAGTGTTATCCAGCTGAGATCCAAATTTGGTAACAATACCACCAAAAATGAATATTTTACACAGCTTTGTTCTCAGGCTGTTCCCAGGCGTTATGGAACTGTGCCAAATTGTGCCAAATGGCACAGTTTGGAAAAACGTCTGTAACTTTTGAATAATTCAATGTAGAATCTTCATTTTAGGCTCTAATGAAAGGTCACACTCAGGGCTGTGTCTGTGTGTGTGTGTGGGCGGGGGGTCGTTCCCCCCCCCCGCTACCAAGGACCAAATTCGGCCCTCGCTACATGACGGAATACACTCTTTTTTTTTTTTCCTTGCATGTTTTCACAGCGGCCTCCCCCCCTCGCTACTGTGTGTGTGTGTGTGTGGGGGGAACCGTGAACGGACCGTGAACGTCCCCCCCCCCCTCGCTACAGAAGAGGGCCATCGCTACATGATGGAATAGACTGATATGCTTCCCCCCCCGCGGACCGGGGAGCGTTCGGACCGTGCCCCCCCCCCGCTCCTCTTCTGCAGCGAGGTGGGGGGGCATTCACGGTCCGAACACGGCAAATGAACCGTTTATCACGGCGCACGCACTTCGTATTTCGTGCGCAGTACAGTTGTAATTTACCAATCGGTCAAAAGTCATTTTTGGATTACAGTTTTCAGGGATAAATAATAATTTAGCTTATAACACCTTACCTCTTCAAAGCAGCAGAGTCGTGGCGAACAGCTCTTCCCACGCGTCAGACGAACGCGACGCTGCTCCGCTCGTGGATCCCGATCAATATAATTCCATTATTGCCGTTTTGGTGAATGAGTTACGACTTTTGTCGTCGGCCTCCGTCTATTCTGCTGGAATGAGTGCAGGTCCCACTTGTGGGTGTTCTCCATGCTGCTGGGTGAGCTTGGGTCTGTAGGAGATTCGTACAGAGTCCTTCTGCAGCAGTAAATATCGCTTCACCCAGCCAGAATTTCTGTGCTTCAATTGGCTCCTGCGTTCACAGTAGGCGGGTCCTCCTTCCTAGATTTTCATTCATTGGTTCTTCAAGGTTTCAGAAACCCAATTCAAGGCTCTTATTAGTCGAATGAGAGGTCAATCAGATGAACTAATCTGTTCGCGGCTGTCTCTGCAGTTTTTTTTTGAGTGGCGCTTGGACGCTACTACATCACCATCACCACCATCATGCGTCATGCGCACGAGGGCGCACGAGTGCGCTCTCGCGTGCCCTCGTGCGTCATAGGACGCAGAGACTTGCCCGCCCGCGAAACAACGGAGCGCAAGTGGTTAAAAGAAAAAACTTTCAGATTCAAAACAAAAAAAAGTTGTAGGTTTACAAGACAAAAATGTTTCAAATTTATTAAAAAAATTACAGATTCAAATAAAAAAAGGGGGTTCAAATTTATGAGAAAAAAATTCCTTACTTACTTAATCCCATAGCTCGCCATGGAGCAGAGGCCGTCGACGAGCCCTCGCCATCGCATTTGGTTCTGGGCCGCTCTCTCTAGTCCCCTCCAGTTGGTTCCCTGCTGTTTCAGCTCTGCCTCAGTGTCTCGTCTCCAGCTGTTTCGAGGCCGGCCTCTCTTTCTCTTCCCCTGCGGGTTCCAGGTCAGGACTTGGTGTGTGATGCTGGATGCTGGTTTCCTGAGGGTGTGTCCAATGCAGTCCCACTTCCTCCGCAGAATCTGTTCTGCCACTGGTTATGAGAAAAAAGTTACAGATTTAAAAGAAGAAAATTGCAAATTTATGAAAAAAAAGTTGCAAATTTATCCATCTATCCATCTTCTACCACTTTTCCAGAGGTCCTGGTCACGGAGGCAGCTGCTCGAGCAGAGAAGCCCAGACTTCCCTCTCCTCAGCCACCTGCTCCAGCTCCTCAGAGAGGATATCAAGATGTTCCCAGACCAGCTGGGAGACATCGTCTCAACAGTGTGTCCTGGGTCTGCCCTGGGGTCTCCTCCCAGTGGGACGTGCCTGAAACACCTCAAGTTGGAGGCGTCCAGGAGGCATCCTGATCAGATGCCCAAACCACCTCAGCTGGCTCCTTTTGATGGGGAGGAGCAACGGTTCTACTCTGAGCCACTCCTAGATGACTGAGCTCCTCACCCTGAAGGTGAGTCCAGCAATCCTATGGAGAAAGCTAATTTCAGCCGCTTGTGTCTGTGATCTCATTCTTTTGGTCAATACCCAAAGCTCATGACCATAGATGAGGGTAGGAACATAGATTGACTGGAAAATCATCAGCTTTGTTTTAGAGCTCAGCTCCCTCTTCGCCACAACCACCCAGTACAACGTGTGCATCACTGCAGATGCTGCCCTGATCTGTCTGTCAATCTCTTGCTCCATTCTCCCCTCACTCATGAGTAAGACCCCGAGATACTTAAACTCTTTCACTTGGGGCAGGGGCTTGTCCCCACCCTTTTCTGGCTGAGGACCATGGACTCAGATTTGAAGGTGCTGATTCTCATCCCAGCCATTTCACCCTCAGCAGCAAACCATCCCAGAAAGACCTGTAGGTCATTACTGAATGAAGCCAACAGGACAACATCATCTGGAAACAGCAGAGATGAGATCCTGTGGTCACCAAACATGACACCCTCCATTCCTTGGCTGCGCCTAGAAATCCTGTCCATAAAAATTATGAACAGGATCAGTGATAAAAGGCAGCCCTGGCAGAGTCCAACTTTCACAGGAAACCAGCTCAACTGGGTGTTGGCAATACAAACCAAACTCTGCACCGGTCATATAGGGACTGGATAGCTCATAACAACAAGCCCAATACCCCATACTCCCGAAGCACCCCTCACAAGAAACCGTGTGGGACAAAGTCAAATGCTTTCTTCAAGTCCACAAAACACATGTGGACTGGTTGGACAAACTCCCACGAACCCTGGAGGATTCTCGAGAGGGTAAAGAGTCGGTCCGATGTGCCACAGCCAGGATGAAAATGACATTGCTCCTCCTGAATCCGAGGTTCAACCAACAATCAGACTCTCTTCTCCAGTACTCTGGCATAGACCTTCCCAGGGAGGCTGAGGAGTGTGATCCCCCTCAAGGTGGAACACACCCTCCGGTCCCCCTCTTTTTAAAAAGAGGAACCACCACCCCAGTTTGCCATGCCAAAGGCACTGTGCCCGACTTCCACGCAATGCTGCAGAGGCATGTCAACCATGACAGCCCTACAACATCCAGAGCCTTGAGGTACTCAGGGCAAATCTCATCCACTCCCGGGGCCCGGCCACCGAGAGTTTTTATCCACTTCAGTGACCTCAGTCCCTGTGATGGGTGAGTTGCTCCCATTGTCCACAAGCTCTGCTTCCTCTGTGGAAGGTGTGTCAGTGGGATTGAGGAGATCCTCAGAGAATTCCTTCCACTGCCTGACAATATCCCCAGCTGAAGTCAGCAGCACCTCAGCTGCACCATACACAGTATGAACAGGGAGCTGCTTCCCCCACCTGAGCCACTGGACAGGTTGCCAGAATCTCATTAAGGCCAACTGAAAGTCTTGTTCCATGGCCTCACCAAACTCTTCCCACACCCGAGTTTTTGCTTCAGACACCTGAGCTGCACTCCGCTTGGCCTGTCAGTACACCTCAGCTGCTTCAGGAGTCCCACAAGCCAACCAAGCTTGATAGGACTCCTTAAGCTTGATGGGCCCCTCTCACCACTGGTGTCCACCACTTGGTTTTGGGGTTGCCACCACAAGATGCACCGACAACCTTGCGGCTGCAGTTCTCAGCAGCCGCTTCTACAATAGAGGAGGAGAACATTCAGACTCCATGTCTCCAGACACCCTTGGTATGTAGCCAAAGTTCTTCTGGAGGTGGGAGTTGAAGACCTCCCAGACAGGGGCCTCAGCCAGATGTTCCCAGCACACCCTCACTATACATTTGGGTCTACCAGGTCTGAATAGCATCCTCCACAGCCATTGGATCCAACTCACCACCAGGTGGTGATCACTTGACAGCTCTGCTCCTCGGTTTTCCTGAGTGTCCAAGACGTATCATCGTGGGTCTGTTGACATGACAACAAAATCCATCATTGACCTGCGACCTAGGATGTCCTGGTGCCAGGTCCACATATGAACACCCTTTTGCTTTAACATGGTGTTCGTTATGGACAAACTGTGGTTGGCACAGAAGTCCAATAACTGAACACCACTCGGCTTCGGATCAGGAAGGCCGTTCCTCCCAATCACTCTCCTCCAGGTGTCACTGTTGTTGCCCATACGTGGATTGAAGTCCCGCAGTAGGACAATTGAGTTTGCAAGAGGAGCACTCTCCGGCACCTCAGTCAGGGACTCCAAAAAGGGTGGCTCCCCTGAAATGTCATTTGGTGCATAAATGATGGTAAGGACCCGTTTCCCAGCCCAAAGGTGCAGGGTGACAACCCTCTCGTTCACTGGGGCAAACTCCAATGTAGATGCAGCAGGCAGGGGGATATAAGAATACTCACTCCTGCTCGCCACCTCTCACCCGGGGCAACTCCAGAGTAGCCCAAGCTCCAGCCCCTCTCCAGGAGACTGGTTCCAGAACCAGAGCTGTGTGTTGAGGTGAGCCCGACTATATCTAGCCAGTATCTCTCAACCTTGTGCACCAGCTCAGCCTACTTCCCACCAGAGAGGTGACATTCCACATCCTGAAAGCCAGTTTAGGAAGACAGGGATCAGACCGACAAGGTCTCTGCCTTTGACCGCCACCTGATCCACATAGCACTGGACTCCCATGGTCCCTCCTGCAGGTTGTGAGCCCACTGGAGGGTGGACCCATGTAGCTCCTTCGGGCTGAGCCCGGCCAGGTCCCATGGGCAGAAACCCTGCCACCAGACACTGGCCAATGAGCCCCTCCCCCAGGCCTGGCTCAAGGGCGGCACCCCGGTAACCCAGTACCGGGTGGGGTACACTGAATCCTTGTTCTAATATTTGTCATGAGTCTGTAGGAACATTCTTAATCTGGCCCTTCACCAAGGACCAGTTTATCTTGGATGACCCTACCAGAGGCAAATTGCCCCAGACAACATAGCTCCTGCAATCACTATGGCACGCAACCGCCCTCCCACGATAAGGTGACGATCCATGAGGGGAGTTGCAGAGTTGCAGATTCTTTTAAATTGCAGATTAAAAAAAAATATATATATATGAAAAAGTTGCAGATTTTAAAGAAAAAAGTTGCAAATTTATGATATTTTTTTTTAAATTTATTAGAAAAAGTTCTAGATTTTAAAGTAAAAAGTTGGATATTTAAAGGGAAAAGTTGCAAATTTACAAGGAAAAAGCAAAAGATTTAAAAGAAAAAATGCAAATTTAAAACAAATATTCCAAATTTGCCAAGTATTTTTTTTAGTAATCATTGGTGCTTCAAAGTCTTCTGTAACACGATATTAAAGGTTTATGATGACTTGGGGGGGGGGGGGGCACATCCCCCTTGTCCCCCTTTAGTGTCCCCCTTTATTTCCACCTATATTTATGTATACATAATTAATAAAAGACTGATATGTGGTTTTTAGGAACCTTCTCCTTCCTCTTCTTCCCCTCCTCCTCCTCCTCCTTCCTCTCCAACATCATCACCATCTGTGTGAATCTCCTCAACAGAAACAGAAGCAGCAGAGTCACCAGAAGTCAGGATTGTTCTTCTGGGTAAAATTGGAGCAGGAAAGAGTTCGGCAGGAAACACCATGTTAGGACGAAGAGTTTTCCAGTCTCACCTGTCCTCTGTGTCAAAATGTCTGAAGGAAACAGGACAGTGTGATGGTCAACCTGTGACTGTAGTTGATACTCCAGGTCTGTTCAGCAACATGAAGGTTGAAGAGGAGGTGATCAGAGAGATCAGTGCATGTGTCTCATTAGCTGATCCTGGTCCTCAGGTGTTCCTGGTCGTGCTCCAGGCTGGCAGATTCACAGAAGAGGAACAAACGACAGTGAAAATTATTCAGATGCTGTTTGGAGAAAAGGCAGCAGATCACTTTATGGTTTTATTTACACATGGAGATGATATAGAGGCAGATGGAGACTCCATAAAAGACATAATCAGTGAAAATCTAGACCTCCGTTACTTCATCAGTCAGTGTCATGGACGATATCACGTGCTCAACAACAGAGACAAGGATCCCAGTCAGGTCAGAGAGCTGCTGAGGAAGATCAACCAGATGGTTGTGGAGAATGGAGGAAGGTGCTACACCCAAGAGATGTTTGATCAGGCTGAGGGAGGAAGAAGAGATGGCTTAGAAACACTTTACAGGCAGAACAGCAGAAGAAGAAGCAGCCCAGTCAGTCAGCATAAAACAGCTGCTGTTGGTGCCGTCATAGCTGGAGGGATCGGAGCTGGGGTGGGTCTGGCTATGGGGGGTTTACTGGGGATCGCTTTGGGAACAGCAGTGGGTGTCCCAGTGGGAGCCATCGTGGGTCACAGGGTGAAGCCTAAAGTAGAGCGAGAGAGCTGCATCACACAGTGATGTTGATGTGGCGCCTGGAGCGTCATGGAGACAAATGACGTTTTAGGAGATCAGTTTTATAGTCCTGATCGTCTCACATGACGGGTCTGTTGATTAAAGCAAAGATCACAATCATGTCGTCAAAAATTTGCAACTTTTTTCATGTAAAATTTCAACTTTTTTCTCATTAATTTTCAGATTTTATCTTGTTAATTTGCTTCTTTTTTCATATAAATTTCAACATTTTCTCATTAGTTGCAATGTAAATTTGCAACTTTTTTCTTATTATTTTGCAACTTTTTCCATGTACATTTGCAACTTGTTCTCATTAATTTTCAGCTTTTATCTTGTTAATTAGCATCTTCTTCATAAAAAATTGCAACTTTTTCTTAATTTGCAACTTTTTCATGCAAATTTGCAGCTTTTTTCTCATTAATTTGCAACTTTTTCTCATTCATTTTCAGCTTTAATCTTGTTAATTTTAATCTTTTACATACAAATTTCTACTTTTTTCCTCATTAATTTGACAGTTTGTAATGTAAATTTGGGACTTTTTATTTATCAATTTGCATCTTTTTCATGCAAATTTGCAACTTTTTCCATTAATTTTCAACTTTTTTTTATTAATTTATGTTTTTCTCATTAATTTACAACTTTTTGCTTTAATTTGCAACTTCTTTTATATAAATTTGCAGTTTTTTCTTATTTTGCATCTTTTGTCTCACTAATTTGCCACAATTTTTGACTTTTTTTTGCAAATTTCCAACTTCTTTCCTCACTTTTTTACAGAAGTTTTGTGGCCGACACACATTGTGGGCTCACGCTGCCACAGAGACAGAACTGAATGTGTATTGTGGAGTGTCACGTCTGCAAGGACCGAGGACTCAAATCTACAGGAGGTAACAAGGAAGTGTGAGATTTGTCTCTTTGTCCCACAGAAGACGCCCCGGAGGGTATTCCAGTTCATCAAGAAATGAGAGACAATGGTGAAGCTTCAAAGGGATGCTTTGTAACTGTATGTTGACTGAAGACACCATGTGACTTGAATTCTGATGCTGGAAATGTATAAAAGGGGGTTGAAGTATGATTCTTTCTCTTTCCTGCTTTGAGAATGCTAGGAGCTTGTGTTCTGTCAAATAAAGCTGGTTTATGACTGAAACTCAGCCTCGTTATTTGAGCATGCTCCTACACTGGTGACCTACGACGGAGAATGAGCAATGAGAATTCTTCCGAACCGGGCTCGGTGGAAGCCAGCCTGATGGCCGCCTCCACGCTCCGGCTGCCCGATTTCTGGCAGCACAGCCCGCGCTCATGGTTTAGCGCAATCGAGGCGCAGTTCAACCTCCGGAGAATCTCCAACGACGACACAAGATTCTACCACGTGGTAGCGAAACTGGACAGCGACACGGTCCAGAGAGTGGAGGATTTGGTTAATCATCCACCAGACAGCGACAAGTACAGCGCATTGAAAGACGCGCTGATCAGCCATTTCACCCCCTCAGTCCAACAAAGAGCAGAGGGGCTCCTGGCGCTGACGGAGGCAGAAAACGATAGACCTGCGGACCTGATGGTGAAGATGCTGCAGCTCAAAGCCTCCGAGGATGGCGAATTCATTTTCGCCCACCTATTCCTTCGAACCCTGCCACCAGCAGTGAGAGTGGCCCTGGCAGAGTCACTCCGATTGGCCAAGCGAGACTACCATGGGTTGAGCAAGGAGGCGCAGAAGTTGGTCGACGCCCACAAGCAGAACGCGGTTTCGGCCGCGGCGGCTAGTTCGGGAACGGCGTCCGGAGACAGCTTGGGTCCAGCGGCACCAGACGCACCAACAACGGCGGCGACCGGAGCCAGACGACGCGGAGCGGAGAACGGCTCGTGCTTCTACCACCGCCGTTTTGCAGAGAGAGCGCACAGGTGCGTCCCACCGTGCAATTTTAAACGCCAGGACCGAGGGCCGGTAGCAGCTGCGACTCTCGGCAATGAGAACAGGCTGCTTTACCTGACGGATGCACGCTCGGGGAAACAGTTCCTCGTGGACACGGGCTCGCAGCTGAGCTTCGTCACGCCCACCTACGCGGAACGGCTGTCGCCTTCTAAAGCCCCCTGGGTGTCAGTGTCAGCAGCGAACGGCTCCACAATTAAAACGTTTGGTGAGAGGACCATGCTTCTGTCCTTACAGGGTCGTTCATTTGAGTGGACATTTATTGTAGCAGCAGTCAGTTTCAACATGTTAGGGGCTGATTTTTTGTGCTCACATGGTTTATTGGTTGATCTTGCTAATAGACGTCTGATTAATGCACTGTCTTTTCATTCTATTCCCTGCACAGCTCGGGTGGCCCCGCCAACTGCACATGCCAGCGTCTCAGCCGCGGGTGGTAAGTTTCACACTCTGCTTGCTCAGTTTCCAGCACTCACAGTCCCTACTTTTTCAGCAACGGTGGCCAAACATGGGGTAGAACATTTCATAACAACCACAGGCCCTCCCGTTTTTGCAAAGGCTCGGCGTTTGGACCCAGCTAAACTGGCCATCGCGCGCGAGGAGTTCACTAATCTGGAAAAACTAGGCATCGTTAGACGCTCCAAGAGCGCTTGGGCTTCGCTGTTACACATGGTCCCAAAGGCTGACGGCTCGTGGCGTCCTTGCGGCGATTTCCGCAGGTTGAACAACGTTTCAGCTCATGACCGCTACCCGATTCCGCACATTCAGGATTTTTCTGTTCATTTGGCGGGGGCACGCATTTTTTCTAAAATAGACTTGGTGCGCGGCTATCACCAGGTTCCAGTGCGCGCGCACGATGTACCCAAAACAGCGGTCATAACTCCTTTCGGCCTTTTTGAGTTCTTGCGCATGCCTTTTGGCCTCAAGGGGGCCGCGCAGACTTTCCAACGCATGATGGATGCAGTTTTACGCGACCTGCCTTTCGTGTTCGTTTATTTGGACGATATTTTGGTAGCCAGCACGTCCGAAGGCGAACATGAAAAACACCTCACAGCAGTTTTCCAGAGGTTGGCAGAGCACGGGTTAATAGTGAACCCAGCGAAATGCCAGTTTGGGGTGGCGCAGATTGATTTTTTGGGACATCGCATTTCGGCAGAGGGAGCAGTTCCCCTTCCAAATAAAGTGCGTGCCATAACAGATTTTCCGCAACCTCAAACGGTTAAGGCGCTTCAGAAGTTTCTAGGGATGGTTAATTTTTACAACCGTTTCCTCCCAAGCGCAGCACGACTCATGCAGCCATTGTACACCGCGTTAAAAAAACAAAAGCCCGCAAATAAAGTCGAATGGTCTCCGGAGCGGGAGCGCGCTTTTGCCCAGGTCAAATCAGCCCTGGCAAATGCAGTTTTGTTAGCGCACCCAGTTCCAACGGCCCGCATGGCGCTCACCACTGACGCTTCCGATGTAGCGGTGGGGGCGGTAGTTGAACAGTTTGTGGCAGGTACCTGGCAACCCCTCGCGTTTTTCAGCAGGACCTTGCGCGATAGTGAACGGAAATACAGCGCATTTGACAGGGAGCTTTGGCCCTACACTTGGCCATCCGTCATTTTCAGTTCTGGTTAGAGGGGCGACGTTTCACCGCTTTTGTGGATCATAAACCGCTAACGTTTGCGATGGCCAAAATTTCAGAACCCTGGTCAGGCCAGCAACAAAGGCAACTAGCCGCAATATCGGAGTTTACTACTGATATTCAGCATGTCGCGGGTAAACACAATGTTGTAGCAGACTGCCTCTCGCGTGCAATAGCACCACCAAGCCCTATAGGGGCAGACTCTGTAGCCATGGCCGCGGGCCCGGGCAGCGACGCGGGAGCGCGCGCAGCCCCGGTCTGTGTTGGGTTAGATTATGCAGCCATGGCTGCGGAGCAGGTTAACGACGCGGACGTGCGCGCGCTCCAGTCTGGACCAACAGGGTTAAGGCTGGAGCACAGGGTGCAACAAAACGGTATGCCCCCGCTAATCTGCGATGTCTCCACGGGACGGCCCCGCCCTGTGGTGCCAACCGCGTGGCGTCGCCGTGTTTTTGACTTGGTCCATTCTCTCGCGCACCCGGGGGTGCGCGCATCGATCAAATTGGTGGGGGAGAAATTTGTTTGGCCCGGGTTGCGCAAACAGGTCAAGGAATGGGCAGCAGCCTGCGTAGCGTGTCAGCGAGCTAAAATACACAGACACACTAAGGCCCCGTTAGAACCTTTCCACATCCCCGCTAAGCGTTTTGATCACGTGCATGTTGACCTGGTCGGCCCGCTTCCGTTATCACACGGGTACACACATCTTTTGACAATGGTAGACCGCACCACGCGCTGGCCAGAGGCGATTCCTCTGACATCAACCACAGCGGAAGAAGTTGCGCGAGCATTTTTAGCAGCATGGGTTGCGCGTTTTGGTGTACCGTCGGACATAACGTCCGACAGGGGTCCCCAATTTATTTCCGAGCTATGGTCATCGATGGCCCGCAGCTTGGGGGTGAAGATTCATCGCACCACCGCGTATAACCCCCAGGCCAATGGTTTATGCGAACGCTTTCACAGGTCATTGAAAGCAGCCCTCAGAGCGTCGCTAACGGATACAAATTGGGTAGACAAACTTCCATGGGTGTTATTAGGGTTGCGTTCTGCACCTAAGGAAGATTTGCACGCTTCCCCGGCTGAATTAGTTTTCGCTCAGCCACTCCGTTTGCCCGGGGAATTTCTTCCTGATAATCCCGCACCTAATGGCCCCCCCGCTCAGCCGTGGCAGAGCGGCTCAGGAACAAACACGCTTCCTGGCCCGGTCCATCACAGTTTCCCACACGTTTTTGTGCCCAAGGCTTTAAAAAATGCAGAGTTTGTTTTTGTTAAACATGACGCCCAGCGTCCAAGTTTGCGGCCGTTTTACGACGGACCGTTTCGAGTGCTGGAGACTGGGCAGAAGCATTTTCTGCTAGATTTAGGGGGCAGAAGGGAGCTGATTTGCATTAACAGGCTCAAACCCGCTTTTGTTCTGGCTGAGGAGGAGGTGCAGCTCGCGAGGCCCCCCCGCCGGGGCAGGCCGCCGAGAAGACATTCTCCAAAGTCTTCACAGAGAGGTGCTAACAGCTTTAATCCACAGGTGCAGAGAGATGTTGCAGAGGCAGCCAAGCCAAGTTGCAGCAGATTCGGCAGAAGATTAAAACCTAGGCAGTTGGTGGATTGATTAGCGATGTATGGAGTGCTTTGTGTTTCTCTTTTTGTTATGCCATGCAGATTTTGCCTTACTCGACGTTTGGGGGGGGTAGTGTGGCCGACACACATTGTGGGCTCACGCTGCCACAGAGACAGAACTGAATGTGTATTGTGGAGTGTCACGTCTGCAAGGACCGAGGACTCAAATCTACAGGAGGTAACAAGGAAGTGTGAGATTTGTCTCTTTGTCCCACAGAAGACGCCCCGGAGGGTATTCCGGTTCATCAAGAAATGAGAGACAATGGTGAAGCTTCAAAGGGATGCTTTGTAACTGTATGTTGACTGAAGACACCATGTGACTTGAATTCTGATGCTGGAAATGTATAAAAGGGGGTTGAAGTATGATTCTTTCTCTTTCCTGCTTTGAGAATGCTAGGAGCTTGTGTTCTGTCAAATAAAGCTGGTTTATGACTGAAACTCAGCCTCGTTATTTGAGCATGCTCCTACAGTTTGTAACTTTTTCAAGTAAATTTGCTGTTAAATTTCACAACGTCCATATGGATGCTGATTACATTTTTATTGTATGTAATGGGTAATTTCTTTTGTTTGTTTGGACAATGGCTGCATTTTATTTAAGTTATATATATAAACTGTACATACACACGTGGAAAAAATTGTTGGTACCCCTCTGTTAATGAAAGAAAAACCCACAATGGTCACAGAAATAACGTGAATCTGACAAAAGTGGTAATAAATAAAAATTCAATGAAAATTAACCAATGAAAATCAGACAATGCTTTTAAGATAAGATAAGATAAGCCTTTATTAGTCCCACAATGGGGAAATTCCAGGATTGCAACAGCACAGGGATAGCAACACTCAGAGCAACAATCAGAAGGCAAGAAAAAACAACATCTAGTAAACATATGTCCATATTACTATAAATGTATATATATAGACACACAGTGCAGAGCATTATGGTTGGTTGGTGAATGTGCAGCAGAAAGTCTAAGCTCTCTCTCCGCGGATGCGGCGGGCCAGCTGGAAGTCTTTGGGCATGATGGTGACCCCCTTAGTGAAGAAGAGACCACCAGGTGGGCCTCGCTGGTCTCCTGCAGAGCCATGATGGCGAAGCTCAGGAAACGCAGGACGGTCTTGAAGTCCTGAGCGATCTCCCTCACTAGGCGCTGGACGGGCAGCTTACGGATGAGCAGCTCCGTGGATTTCTGGTAGCGACGGATCTCTCTCAGAGCCACGGGCCTGTGACGGCGAGGCCTCTTCACTCTGCAGGTGGCCGGAGCGCCTCTCCGAGCAGCCCTGGTGGCTAGCTGTCTCCTGGGCGGCTTCTTCCTCCAGTAGATTTTACGGGCGGTCTGCTTGGTTCTTGCCATCGCTCTTTATTATTCTGTCTTATATTTCTTGCACGCCGCCTAAACTCCAGCCCGGCACCCGCGTCGTTTTCGCTACAGCTCCCGGTATGTCGAGTTTCCCATTAGCACTGGGCGGCGGCCAAGTGCTAGCTAGCACTAGCTCCTCCCCGCTGTAACGTCTCCCGCTGCAAACCGTGGCTCCGTCCGCTGACCCGGGAGATCCCCGGGGCGATCCATGCATCCGTGATATATATACAGAGTGAAAGGTGTAGAAAGAAGAAGGAAGATTAAAAAAAAGGCTGTTGCAACGGGCAGCCTACTCGTGTGGCGCCACCGGTCCGGAGGAACCGGAACCGGAAAAAAAAATAAAATAAAAAATTGTGGTTTAACAGAATTATTTGAAAAGACAAACTCATGAAACAGGCCTGGACAAAAATGATGCTACCCTTAACTTGATATTTTGTTGCACAACCTTTTGAGGCAATCACTGCAATCAAACGATTTCTGTAACTGTCAGTGAGACTTCTGCACCTCTCAGCAGGTATTTTGGCCCACTCCTCATGAGCAAACTGCTCCAGTTGTCTCAGGTTTGAAGGGTGCCTTCTCCAGACGACATGTTTCAGCTCCTTCCACAGATGTTCAATAGCATTTAGATCAGGGCTCATAGAAGGCCACTTTAGAATAGTCCAATGTTTCGCTTTTAAACATTCTTGGGTGTTTTTAGCTGTGTTTTGGGTCATATCCTGTTGCAAGACCCATGACCTGCGACTGAGACCAAGCTGTCTCACACTGGGCAGCACATTTCTCTCTAGAATGCCTTGATAGTCTTCAGATTTCATTGTACCCTGCACAGATTCAAGACACCCTGTGCCAGATGCAGCAAAGCAGCCCCGGAACATAACAGAACCTCCTCCATGTTTCACAGTAGGGACAGTGTTCTTTTCTTGGTATGCTTCATTTTTCCGTCTGTGAACATAGAGCTGATGTGCCTTGCCAAAAAGTTCCAGTTTTGTCTTGTCTGTCCATAGGACATTCTCCCAGAAGCTTTGTGGCTTGTCAACATGCAGTTTGGCAAATTCCAGTCTGGCTTTTTTATGATTTGTTTTCAACAGTGATGTCCTCCTTGGTCGTCTCCCATGAAGTCCACTTTGGCTCAAACAGCGACGGATGGTGCGATTTGACACTGATGTACCTTGACCTTGAAGTTCACCATGAATGTGTTTAGAGGTTGTTCTGGGCTCCTTTGTTACCATTCGTATTATCCGTCTCTTCCTGCGGCCACGTCCAGGGAGGTTGGCTACAGTCCCGTGGATCTTAAATTTCTGAATAATATGTGCAACTGTAGTCACAGGAACATGAAGCTGCTTGGAGATGGTCTTATAGCCTTTACCTTTAACATGCTTGTCTATAATTTTCTTTCTAATCTCCTGAGACAACTCTCTCCTTTGTTTCCTCTGGTCCATGTTTAGTGTGGTACACACCATGTCACCAAACAGCACAGTGACTACTTGTCACCCTTTAAATAGGCCGACTGACTGATTACAAGTTTGTAGACACCTGTGATGTTAATTAGAGGACACATCTTGGTTGAACATGTCCCTATGGTCACATTATTTTCAATCTTTTCTAGGGGTACCATCATTTTTGTCCAGGCTTGTTTCATGAGTTTATTTTTTAAAGTAATTCTGTTGAACCACAATTCAAAAGCATTGTCTGATTTTCATTGGTTAACTTTCATAGAATTTTTATTTATTACCACTTTTGTCAGATTCAAGTTATTTCTGTGACCATTGTGGGTTTTTCTTTCATTAACAGAGGGGTACCAACAATTTTGTCCACGGCTGTACAGATGTTTAAGTACACATTTTATAGGGTTTGAAATCTTCCCCGTTTCAAAACCAGGAATTGACCTGACTACAGTAATACTGATTGTGTCCCCCTCAATATTTACTCGGGAGAAAATCTTCTGTTTATTGCCCGCACCCCCTCCCCTCCCCAACATGAAATGTCCACCCATGACTAGAAACATTATGGATGTACCTATGGAAACAATAACTATAATACACTAAGACGTTTCTGCTAATAAAACACTAACATCTGATTAATTTTTTTTCTGTCATTTATCTGACAATATTATAATGATAATAAATGAAATTGCTCTTTGTGTGTTGGTTCATCATTAAAAAAAACACCTTTTTTCAACTATTTATTGTATTGTATAATATTTATAGAAGTGTTTTGTGTTTTTTTTTCCCACATGCTGAAAAAGTTCCCAGTACTGTTAATGAAACCTTTGTGACATGTTAGTCAGAACACCTCAGGGTTTAATTATTGCAGGACCAGTTTACATCTGGATGAAGGAGACTTCCTCAGGATGACTGTTTTCTTTTCTCAAGTTTGCCCTACCTAGAGCACGCTCTAACCCCACCCTCAATCTTTTGTTATGGCTGATCTTTCACTATCAACACCATTATGCAGCTAATGCTAGCTGGTTAGCTATAGCTTCAGTAGTGAACACAGCCTGAGCTAGCTAATATATTGGTTGAGTGTAAAAGCACAAAATAAAGCATTATCTGAACCGAGTGTGTGGTTAGAGTGATTGGTAGCCTATAATCAGTCCATGAGGCATTAAAAAGTACAGAAACACCCTGAAAAACTGAAAGACTAGGCCTGCTAACAAAAGCTAGCTGAGGTCATTCCTATCTGTTGTGTTGTTAATGGGACATATTATTGCGTGACACGGGTGATGGCTCCACCTTTCCAGATCCATTGCCACCCGGGGTATAAGCGAGCTGTGAGGAAGAGGAGTGGTGTCTTTTGTCTCCTCTCAGCCTGACGGCGGTGCTTGTATTGTGAGAGGGAGTCACAAATAAAGCTGTGTCCAGTTCAGCGCTTGGTCTCGTCCTTGGCTCCTTTTAATAATAATAATGCATGGATTTTATATAGCACTTTATCATATATACTCAAAGACGCTTTACAAATAGGTACATTATTCATTCACTCCAGACAGACAGTGGTAATGGTAAGCTACTTCTGCACCCACAGCTGCCCTGGGGCAGGCTGACGGAAACGTGGCAGCCAATCTGCGCCAACGGCCTTTCCGGCCACCACCTATCATTTTTATACATTTATACACATTCATACCCAGTGTTATGGACACTGGAGGCAATGCGGGTGAAGTGTCTTGCCCAGGGACACAACAGCAGGATATCTGGGGAGAGCGGGATTCAAACCGCCAACCATCCGGTTATTAGACGACCCGCTCTACCTCCTGAGCCACTGCCGTCCCAGTGGCTCAGGACACCAACATAACACTGTCCAGTGTGTAATAATCTATTAACATTCAGCATTGTTTCTCCTATATCATCATAAACCTTCTATATCAAATCATTTGTAAATTTTTACAGATAAATTTGTGACTTCTCAAAATTGTTTTTTATTTTTTTTTTTCTCGGTAAATTGGTAACTTTTTTGCCAGGATTTTTTTTTTTTTTTTTTTTTTTTTTGTAAATATGCAATTTTACTCCCTGAAAACTTTTTTCTCATTTTTTTTAACTCTTTCATCATAAATTTACAAATTGTTTTCTCAAAAATTTGTAAGTTTTTTTCATCTAAATTTGCAACTTTTTTCTCATAAATTTGTGACTTTCCTCAAAAATTTGCAACTTTGGTCATAAATTTACATTTCTTTGTAAATTTGCATTTTTTTCCTGTAAGCTTTCAACTTTTTTCCCAAAATTTGCAACTTTTTTGTACAGTTGTGATTTTTTCTTATAAATTTGCAATTTCTGTCTTCAACAATTAGCAATTTTTTCCTATAATTTTTCCACCTTTTTTCTCATAAATTTGGTAACTTTGTCACCTCGAAGTTGGTCAGGTTTTTTATTCTTTGTAATTAAATTGTAATTTGAAATTTTTTTACATTTTTAAATTGGCATCTTTTGTCATATTTTTGCACCTTCATTCTTGCAAATGTGTGTAATTTACCTTTATACATTTGTACATTATGCTGAATTGGTGAATCCCCCCTCCCCCTCCCCCTTGTTAAAACATAATAAATCCCACAAATTTATGGAAGTGCACTTCCTGGAAAATATGACCAAATAAATAAATCAGAAACTAAAACATCATAGTTGCAAGTCTCACAAAAAAGTCTTGCAAACGTAAATAAATGAGACTTGGGCAAAAGAAGTTTATGTCTAATAGAGGCTCTCTACCTGTTACCATTACACCTGTGTGAGTACATGACAGTGTTCAGTGGGTGGAGACTACTGAGGTTGTAGTAGGACACTTCAGACAGATGGAACCATTCATTATCGGGACACGAAGACACCTGACTCACAGGCTGCCTGAACCTGACAAGCATGGCCAGACGTGGTAGGAACATTTACAACTCATTCAACATATAGAAACTTAGTTGTCTATTAAAAATGCTGTTATCATGTGTGGATCATGACTATTTTTGATGTTGAAGCTAGTTTTAAATTGGACAATACTGTGTAGCTTTTACAAGCCAAAATGTGCTCAACTACAATCGTGAAAATGTATACTGATTCAAAAGCAAATTTACATAACAAATACACAGGCTAAAGGTAGAACTGGTTTATTAAGTCACTTAAATGTAAAGGGCCACGTTGTGACAGTCTAATCCAGGGCTATTCAATTACAAAATCAGTTGGGCCACAATTTGAAATCAAGATATGTAACTGGGCTGCACATGTTCAGCAATCCATTGAATATGACAAATTTCAAATCAGCACAGATCAATATGATGAAAAATGTGCACTTTTTATTTATTGTCTTGGATTTAAACATGCACTTGGCACATGACAAAGGCACATCAAACATGCATAAAAACACAATAGCAGTGCTGGGGTTGAGCAGAACTGGAAGTAGTAGAAATATTTTTTTTTCCTCTTGAACAACAAATAAATAGAATGAAAAAAAAAATAAAACTCTGTAAATAACCATGTTGGTCACATCTTACTCAGGCATATCTCAAAGTGTATAAAAACTCAATATGCAGTTAGTAGCATTAACATTTGTTTCCCTTTTGAAATAAAATATACTACATCCTGGTCATAACTGACCTTGGCACATCACAAAGTACATTTAGTTGAATAAAAAATGAAGTGTCAAACAAGTCAGTGCACAAACCCTCCAAGAAAAGATTGATAACATTAACAAACATTGCACATCCACTATTGTGGTTTGTTTTGTTTTAAATCACCACATGTGAGTAGGAATCTCTTTTTATAACTACACATTCCATTACACACATATCAGTCAACCAAAAATTTCTAGCAGCATCAAGGATGCAAAAAGCACTCACTTAAAAACTTGAGTAAAGACTTCAGTCTTGAAGGTTTGAGGTTTTTCTCCAAAATTTGTAACAATTTTCTTACAATTTTCTATTTTTTTCTGTAAATTTATTTAAATTTGAAACCATTTTCTTCAAATTTGTAATTTTCTCTTGTAAAATTGACTTTTCTTGTAGATTTGAGACTTTATTATACATTTGTGGTTTACTTAATGGTTAATTTTTTTGTTTATTTTTAAATAAAGTTACTGTTTATATATATATATATAAATTTGAAACAGATTGTGGAAAAAATTTGACTTTTTTTCCTAATACAATTTATACTTTTGACCATAATTTTGCAGTGCCAGAACAGAACAATAATTTAACTCTTATTTCAAAGAAAAAAAATGACATTTAATAAAGTAAATTAATTTAAATTACCAAAGATGCAGTTATTTCTGTTAAAATATTCCTACATATTTATAGTTTTTTAGAACTCTCCTCACCCCTCCAGACAGCAGGAAAAATCTCCCTTATTTTGAAATCCAAATGTTGGCATGTTTAGTTAGTCTGAAGGCTGCTGACGGATTCAAGTCATTGACTTCGTGAATTTCGGCCATCTTAACTTTCCAGGTACTTAATAATGAACATAAATTATTGTAATAGCTGGTGAGGTAAATCCTAAGCAATTCAGTCACTCTTGCCTCTTTTCCTCCATATGAAGCACCGCGTCTGTTCAGCGACTCTTATTGTTCCCGTTACCAGCGGGTTAAAACCACCATAAATGCCTCCACTGCTTACATATCTCTTCTGATTTTTTCCGTATTTCAAGTGTTTTAATAAGCTCGTGCTTCTCTTTGACAATGATGCTAAACACTCTGCCTGGCGACTGGAACTGTCACACGGGCAGGGCACGTCTGAGCACCGTGTGAATGACGGTAACGCACGTTGTTCGTATGCGTGCTTGCGGACAGTCATTCTTTCATATTTTTTCTTAAATTTATATTTCCTTGATGTGGCCTGGGCCCGCGGGCCACTTGGAGGTTGCTTCTGGGCCTCATGTGGCCCGTGGCCTGCTAATTGAATAGGCCTTGTCTAATCTGAATTCAGTTGTCAGAGACGCAAGGCCAGTCCAGTTCACTATTACAGCAGCGTAAAATTTGCAAATCACAAAGAAGCTGTCCTAATGCTCTTAATTATTCAGAGGTGTGTTTGGGGTGTAACATGAAATAAACCAATCACTATCTTTGCTCTTATTCCCTTTAACCCTTTATTGGGCAAAGAATCATATTTGGTAACTCCAAAAGGCATAACATATTGTAATAATAATAACAATAACAATCACTGACACAATCTTCTAACATCTGCCAATAAAAGTCTCGGTTTGAAATTTTGAATTTTCAAGAATTTCAATGAGGGCCTATAAAGGGCTACTAAACAGGGGTCAAAGGCGTAAAACTAATACAACAGTGTTTGAATGGGACAACAAATCTGTTTCACACTGAGGGCAATGCTAGCTCGTTTTCAAAGTGAAAATGTGTTGAAGGGCAAGGAGCTTTAAAGGAGCTTTTTAACCTCCTTCTCCACAGGGGGAGACTTGATCATAATTGCACACGTATGAGGGCTGTGCAATTCAGCCAATATGCCAGTCTTTCTCTTTGTCCATGATTTTGACGACAGAGTTGTAAAAATTCCTTCAGTTATATTATTCTGAACTTTATCCAAACTTCTCTTTTAAGGTGCGTTAATCTGATCTGCTGAATGCAAAATTGTTATCTTTTAAATCAAAACAACTGTTAAAATGCTTTTATTTTGAATCATTCTGTTAAATGAATGACAGTAAGTGAGATGAAAAAACTGTAACAAAAAAACTCACAGATAAATATGAAGGTCACTTTTGCGTTCACTTGTCAGCTCTTCTCTGGGCTGTGGTAACAGGTATACGACTACAGTCCCATATTTAAATTATTAAAAAGATGGTCCATTGAACTGTAAACCCACATGCTTTTGTTTTCACTGTGCACTGAAAAACTCTGTCAGCTGAGTCTTTAAATAGTTCATATTTAACTGCCCTAATATAAAGCTATGGTCACAAATACACTTACAAATGGCTGTAAACACTGTACAAATGATTTTTGGACCATTTCGTATGGCCTTCTTTAGGCAGCCGCAGGAGAATCCAGCATTCATAGACTGTTCATAAATTTGTGGCCAGGATGATGGTCTTGTCTAAGATTTCTATGAACGCCCCACAAAAACCAATCATTGTAGGGTGGCCGTACAAATCCGACAGGAACAACATAAGTACTGCACAAGATGTTGGCCAGAAGTATACCTCAAGAATACCTTAAGTTGTACATGAAAGCCCCTTACAGAGGTTGTAGGAAACGCCGTACCAATTCCTGTTCATATGGAGATTTGTACAGCATGCGTAAGGCGGTAGTGAGGCACTCAAAAGGTGGAAGTACGTCATTTGTGCAACATTTGTGCCGACAAAATGTGCCGAAAGCTGTAAGATCTTGCTACTAATGACTTGAGAGTGCTGTGAGCTGCACAAAAATTTTCATAAAATGGCAGTAAGTATTTCATAGAATGATCCCAAGGCACCCATATGAAGAAATTAAGAACTCTCGGGCCATTGTACGAAAGGAAAGCACCTCATTTCTCAAGAATGCCTCAAGTTGCTCTTACAAATTGAACAGCAACAGTGAGAAACTATTCCCCCCTCTATGAATTTCTGTGAACTCCAGAATTCACATGTGTATACACATGTGTATACATGTGTAATGACAATAAAGTTGAATCTCATCTCATCTCATCTCAGTTCATAGGAACTGGGAGATTCTTACGAGCCCATCGTTTGTAAGAACCTTTGCAACTGTAGCTTTACAGAAAACAGCGACTGAATGTGTGTTTTTCATTATTTGGGACAGGACATACATGGTCATGAAAAAGACGTGAGATATGATGATGAGGTGGGCTTTACGGCAAATCCACCAAGAGAGGGGGCCATAAACTCAGCACCCAGTTCCATGAAAACCCAATTCTGTTCATTAAAAGCCAGGTCCCTGGATCCTGTTAGGGGATGAAACTTGGATCCAGGTTCAGCAGTCTTAATACAGTTCATGGAGGAAAGTAATTAAAGTTAAAGCTGGCTCGTGTCTTCTACATATAAGTAGCTGAACCATCTTTGTTAATGAACTCTGTGTGATTCTCCACCAGAACCAGACCTCAGGATTGCTCTTGTTGGAAGAACTGGAGTTGGAAAGAGTTCAGCAGGAAACACCATATTAGGAAGAAAAGCTTTTATAGCGTCATCAATGGCATCATCTGTGACAAAAGGGTGTCAGAAGGAAACAGGAGAGCTAGATGGTCAAATACTGATCGTGGTCGATACTCCAGGTCTGTATGACACCGCGTTACCTCAAAAGAAGGTGATGGAGGAGATTGGTAAATGCATCTCCTATTCTGCTCCTGGTCCTCACGTGTTCCTGGTCGTGATCCAGGTGGGCAGATTCACTGAACAAGAAGAAAAAACAGTGAAAATCATCCAGAAGATGTTTGGCAAAAAGGCAGCAGATTACACCATGGTGCTGTTCACCCGTGGAGATGATCTGATTGAAGATGAAATCACTATAGAAGAGTCAATCCGTGAAAGAACACCTCTACAGGAATTCATCAGGGAATGTCAGGGAAGACTTCAGGTGTTCAACAACAGAAACAAGGATCGAGCTCAGGTCAAAGAGTTAGTGAAGAAAATAGAGGAGATGGTTTGGAAAAATGGAGGGCAATACTACACACACGAGTTATTCACAGAAGCCGAGAAAGCCATAAGAGAAGAGATGGGGCGAATTGAGGAAGAAAATCCTCATTTGGACAAAAAAGAAGTGAGAAAAAAAGCAGAAAATAACAACTCTTTCATCAGAAAACTAGCTGCTGTGATTTCAGCTACTGCTGCTGGAGGTGCTGCCGCAGGAGCAGCAGGGGGTTTTTTTCTGGGTCCAGTGGCGGCAGCAGTGGGAGGTGGAGCAGGAGCGGTGGTGGGAGGTATAGCGGGAGCGGTGACTGTGGCCAATACGGACTGTGTCATACAGTGACTTTGTTTACATGCTCATGAGTAAACCGATTATAATCAGCTTTCTGGAGTTACCTGATTATTCAAACTGTCATATAAACAGAGTAATCCGATTACCTTTATCAGTGAAAGGCGATTATCAGTTTATAAGAAAACAGATTAACACACCTAGTTTATTTGCCCAATAAACCATTTACTCTGTGCATGTTTACACCATAAGCCATTTATTACCTTTATAGGTTTACTCCATTAATCGGTTTACTCGGGACCATGTAAACAGGGTCAGTGATACCCAGAGTTGATTATAAAGTACCAAGTTACATTAAAATTAAAGTAACCGAATGAACACATAGTAATCATCAGTAAGTTGTAAGATTGTACGATTTTCATAGTGATCTATAGAGATCTTTGAAAGATCCTTGAGAGATCACTGAGAGACAAGGAGATAATGCCGAAGGATCATTGAAAGTTTGTTGGGTGACTAAAAATGTGTACATATGTTTGAGAAGTTTCTAGTTTTCTTCTACTGCCCTTACACAGTGGTGGAGATAAATGAGAGGTCATTGAAAGATGAAAAAATGGCCAGATTTCTCAACAATCTTTCAATGATCACCAAGATCTCTCAATGATCTTCCTGTGATCTCCACAGACTCCATAGTTGAGAGATTGTTTTGACTCAGTCCAAAACAATCTGTGAATCATCTCCAAAGGAAAGTGATTTTGCAAAATCTTTCAACGACTGATCTTACCGATCTTTCAAACATCTTCCAATGAACTCTACTGGTCTTTCATCAAATGCTCACCAATACCTCACTGATCTGTCAGCAATCTTTACATTTGAGATTGAAAAATTTAGCATTCATAGAAAGAGGGCAGCTAGGTGGAACAGTGGTTAGCACTGTGGCAGCACAGTAAGAAGGTCGTGGGTTTGAACCCACCCCCTGATCATCAGTGACTCTTCTGTGTGGAGTTTGCATGTTCTCCCCGTGTCTGCGTGGGTTTTCTCCGGGTACTCCAGTTTCCTCCCACAGGCCAGAAACATGCAGGTTAAGTTAACTGGCATCAACTGGGGATTCTAAATTGTCCTTAGGTATGACTGGGACAGTGAATGGTTGTCTGTCTCTCTGTGTTGGTCCTGTGATGGACTGGCAATCTGTCCAGGGTGTACCCTGCCTCTCACCCAAAGATGCTGGGATAGGCTCCAGCCCCCTGTGACCCGAAAAGGATTAAGTAGTAGAAGATGGATGAATGGAGAAGGATCACAGAGAGATCACTGGGAGATCAGTGAGATTGTTTAACAGTAAAGGAAAGCTTAAGGAGCACTCAACGAGCTCTGATATTTTGGTGATCATTCAATGATCTCTCAGCGATCTTTCAATAAGCGCCAAATTTTTCCACCACAAAGGCAGAGATGGCTGAGAGATCAGTGAAGGATCGCTGGGTGTTTCATGAAAGACCAAGAGAGTTCATTGAAAGATTGCTGGGAGATCACTGAGGTCATTGAGCACTCAATGAGAGATTGCTGAATGATTGTTGAGAGATCGCTTCCCTTTGGAGATGATTAGCAGATTGTTTTGGAGTGAATCAAAACTTTGAGGACCGTGAATATCATTGAAGACCCCTGAGAGATCATTAAAAGATCATTTGGAGATTTGGCCATTTTTTCATAACTCAGCGATCTCCAACCCTGTGTAGAAAATGGATGGATGATAGAAGTGACATTATTACACTTAATCTTTACATATATTCATTCCTCATCTAGAGATCATGTTTATAAATGTTTCATTTTAATCTAATTTAAGTTTGAATTTTGCTGCAGTTGTGGTGAAAGACTATTAGAGAATTTATCCACAGATAAAAGTTCAGAAACTTTTTCATGTGGACAGTTAAAGTACATCTGTATATTTCCAGGTAGCCTCTTATATTTTGCCTTGTAAATTTACACAATTGATACCGTTTGGTATTTATTAATATTCATGTATTTTAATGTTTGTAACTTCAAAAATAAAATGTCACATTGATCTCTGATTCCTGCATGTTTAACTGTCCTGATTGCTCTTGTTTTGAAGTGGATGTTCTACTGAGTATCATGCTGGGTTTTGGATATACTGTTCATTCTTGTGTATATGTTGATTGTGATACTTTTGCATGTTTATATCTTTTGTTGCTGTTAACAGTTGTAATTGTTTGGAGTGTTTTCTTGTTTCTTTTTACATGCATCTATCTATAAATTTATGAAGTCTCTGTCTGTGTGTCTGTTCCACACACATCTCTTAAACCATTCATCAGACTGACCAAAGGTTTTATACGTGCGTTGCTGAGGTTATGAGGGTGTGCATCCCAGAGTATGGAGTTGCTCAGAAAAATATGTAATTTTTATCAATAAAAGTTTATCCACAACTGTCTCTTCATACCCTGGCTTCAAGAAGTGTGGGTGGGGGTTCGGATTGACTCCGTGCTGATTGGATAATACGTGGCATCAGGACCTGTCAGTCACCACAGTGTTCCTGGACAAAACAAGGAAATGAAAAATGACAAATTTGACTAGAAAAAGATAATTCTGAAGATTTAATGCTTAAAAAAATATACCATAAAGTTGCCGTGATTGCGTAGGTCTAAAGGATAATTCGCCGTATGTGGAGAATGCGGTGCAGACTGGGCATAACGTCAGTGTGGACCGGGTCTGACAAATCAACACAGAACATGCCGGAAGAAGCAGCATCTAGACACATCCTGGCTTAAAGGCACACTAACTGATGGCAATTTAAAAAAAAAAAAGTTATTTTCAATAAAGAGAAAAAAAAGATAATACATAGACTGTGCTTTTGCCCTGAGTCTGATTGATCATGGAACGCAGCTGAGCTCTGTGGTTCGAGTGATCAGCTGATTGGATCCACGTGTTCTGACATCTTGACATACAGCATCTATCAGAACAGCTGATATACGTACAGGATATACAGGAGAATTGAAATGGCGTTTCTCTCTCTCTTCAGTGGCTAGAGAAACAACAACAGTCCATGTACAAAAATGCTACCTGTAGTGCAAATAGTGACAAAAGAGAGACTTAATAGAAGAGAAAAGGCTTTATTATCATTGTACAGTTGTACAGCACAACAAAATTGTGGGTGCTCCACCAGGCTACTGCACAATAAAGGAAGTGAGAAGAATTTGAAATAAAATAGTTACAGAACACACGATTAATTATTCGACTGAAGTAAAGGTAAAAGTAAAAATAATAAGTAGCCCATTGGTACATACACAGGTACTGTAGTGGCTTCGCGGGTGGAACTACGTACATAAGAGTGCAGAGTGCAGAACACATAATAGAGTAGAATGGCCCAAGGATTATGGAACATATGTACAGTAGTGATTTCACAGATGGGTCAATATACATGAAAGTGAGGAGTGCAAAGACAGGTGAGTTGTTATGGTAATTAAAAGGTCCTCAGTTCTATGCATGTGAGCATTCGGAGGGAGGTGAGTGGGGCCTCTGACTGTTGGCAGATCGGATGGAACAGGGGAAGAAAGCGTTTTTCAGTCTAGAGGTGTGGGACCTGATCGATCTGAACTGTCGTCCAGAGGGAAGCAGGCCAAACAGGTGGTGAGTGGGATGTAAGGGGTCTCCTGTGATGGCTTTGATCCTCCTGAGACAGGAGGATCTGGAGATGTCCTCCAGGGAGGACAGAGGGCCGCCGATAATTTTTTGGGCATTGTTGATGACCCTCTGCACAGCCTTCCTGTTCTTGGCCGTGAAGCCGGCGTACCACACACCCAGAGAGTAGGTGAGCAGCACACTCTCCACTGAGAAGCGGTAGAACGGTGGCGCAGTGGTTAGCACTGCGGCAGCACAGTTTACCCTTGGCCAGGGGATTGTGGGGATCGTGGGATCGTGGGTTCGATCCCAGCCCCCGACCAACAGTGATCTGTGTGGAGTTTGCATGTTCTCCCCGTGTTGCGTGGGTTTACTCCGGGATTTCTCCGGTTTCCTCCCACATGCCAAAAAAAACATGCATGTTAGGTTAATTGGCTGTTCTAAATTGTCCCTAGATATCTGTTTCCTATAGGCCCTTAGAATAGAGGGTTAGTATTAATGAAAGCGCTTTGAGTGGTCTTTGTGACTAGAACAGCGCTATATAAGTGCAGGTTAGTTAGTTAGTTAGTTAGAAGGCCAGCAGCAGCTTCTGGTCTAGGTTGTTCTTCCTCAGGACACGGAGGAAGTGTAGCCGCTGATGGACTTTCTTCACCAGGACCTTGGTGCTGACGGTCCAGGAGAGGTCAGACAAGGCGCACATGCGGCGGGGGTGGGGGTGGGGGGGGTCTGGCAGGAAAGCAGCAGCTGAATCGGTGGATTGCAGTCCTTCGCAGGCACATTTGTAAAGCAGCAGCCGAGATTCCCATTAACCAGGCAGGCTGGGCTTGGCTCCCTGTGAAGGATTGCAATCTGCTGGTTCAGCTGCTCCTTCTCCAACACCGGTGTCTGACCAGGCAATCCGCGATCGTTCACAGGGAGGCACGCCCAGCCTTCCCGGTCTGTGGTAGACAGGAGTCCCAACTGCTGCATCATTGTGGAGCGGAATGGCCAGATCAACTGCATATCAAATGTGGACACATATGAACGCTTTGACTAAATGACAACAAGATGCAAAAACACCCAAATAACGAAATAAATCATTTTAATTTAAATATTTACAGACAAATGGGCAACATTGATGTAACAGTTGAAGCCAAACAAGTTATTCTGCTGTCTGTGTGTGTGTGTGTGTGTGTGTGTGTGTGTGTGTGTGTGTGTGTGTGTGTGTGTGTGTGTGTGAATGGTGAAGGGATTGGCGCTGTACCGTGGATGCCCTCAATTTCCCTCTGGAGATCAATAAAGTGCCCAAGATAAAAATAATTAAAAAAATAATAATAATATTTGGTGTTTTGTACTTATAATCAGTGTTGGGAGTAACGCGTTACAGTAACACATTCCAAAGTAACGCCACTACTTTTGCTGTAACATGCCATGTCACGAAATTACTGTTTAAAAATTCCATAATGTGTTACAGTTACTAAAATTTGATCAGACACGTTACTCGCGTTACATGTTTTATTAATATGGATAGATATTTTAGCACAAATAAATAAAAATTGACCCTACCTAGCTAAGGAGCGCCGTCAGTCAAAGAGCCTCTTCACTGCTGCAGCCACAAACGGAGCTGCTTCTGCTGGGAAAAGATGAAGCTACTTTGTTTTTGTGGAAATGGACAGATTATTATTTCGTTGCTGAGGTTAAAGATAAAAGCATATTGGTGGGTTGCCATTTAAAAGCGTTTGAGACCAACTGCAATCTCCACAAGCACCTAAGAACAGCAGCAAGGTCCTGCAAAGCTAGTCCTGTGCTATGCTAAGCTAACACCATGTTAGTGGATTTACGCTATCTGAACAGCAGCTGGATTTTGAGTACAGGAATGGGTCTGGACTGCTGGTGACCCAGCAAGAATTAAACCGACTGATTGCCAGATACGTCGTTACAGAATGAAGATCTATCCATCCATCCATCTTCTACTGCTTTTCCGGAGGTCCGGGTCGCGGAGGTAGCAGTTCAAGCAGAGAAGCCCAGACTTCCCTCTCCCCAGCCACCTGCTCCAGCTCTTCAGAGGGGATACTAAGGCGTTCCCAGACCAGCTGGGAGACATTGCTTAGTTCTAAGGCAAAGCTGTCGATTTACCAGTCAATCTACGTTCCTACTCTCACCTATGGTCACGAGCTTTGGGTAATGACCGAAAGAACGAGATCGCGGATACAAGCGGCTGAAATGAGCTTTCTCCGTATGATTGCTGGACTCACCCTCAGAGATAGGGTGAGGAGCTCAGTCACCCGAGAGAGGCTCAGAGTAGAACCGCTGCTCCTCCACATTGAAAGGAGTCAGTTGAGGTGGTATGGGCATCTGATTAGGATGCCTCCTGGACGCCTCCCACTTGAAGTGTTTCAGGCACGTCCCACTGGAAGAAGACCCCGGGGCAGACCCAGGACTCGGTGGAGAGACTGTGTCTCCCAGCTGGTCTCTCTCTCTCCCAGAATGAAGATCTGATAACAGTCATTTTCACTGAAGTGAAAACGCATTTACTTGCTACCTGGATAAAGATTATTCAAAAATGGATGGACTGGCGATCTGTCCAGGGTGTACCCTGCCTCTCGCCCAAAGATGCTGGGATAGGCTCCAGCCCCCCCGTGACCCAAAAAGGATTAAGTGGAAGAAGATGGATGGATGGATGGATTTGATCTCCAAAAGGACTGGATCACGTCTCTGTCACAGCAGACATTTGGACTGTGGATAATGGACATTTTTTTTGGATCACTGCACATCGGATTAAATCCAGAATATAAAGGTAAGAAACTGACAGCTTTATGCAATGTTGCCAACTCACTCTTTTTCTCTCACTCCACAAATACTATTTCTCACTCCAAAATGAGGAAATTACTAGCAATTTTGTGTTGATTTTCTTCAGATTTTTCCCACATTAAGAGCTCTCAAGGCAGGATAAAGCAGACTGAACATGTTCTAAAAGCTCTGTCTGGAACAGTTTTCAGCCTGACACTAATAAGCCTGCATAATGTAATCCATTAATTAAATCATCTTGCTATGTGTGCAAGATGATTTAAGTGTGCATTTAAAAGTAACGTGAAAGTTACTTTTCCAAGTAACTAGTTACTTTAATCATGCAGTAACTCAAAAGTAACTCAGTTACTTTTGAAAAGAAGTAACTAGAATATAAAAGGATGCACTACAATGGGCCTCAAATATTTGTACACATATACATATACTGTATATGTGTAGTTTATATATAAACTTCACATATAAACTAAATTATAATGATGACTGAACAGCTCCAATTCCCCAAAGTGCAAGATACACTATTATGAATAACTCATAAAAGATCACACAATTAAGTGATCTGACAAAAAATAGACAAGCGGTTCTTTAATAGTGGATAATACTGGATGTCCCATTCATTTCAATTATTCTGTAATTAATATTCACACAATCAAATAAATCTCAGTTCAGCCCCTTTTATATTTGTCAGAGTCTAACATGTGTGATTGCCTACATATAGGCTACACCTCTGTATTCGACTTTCAAACACAGCCGACATTTGGGCCTGTAAAGCCTGACTGAGCTACCTGTTTCAGACAGGAATACTTGCTTTCTACAAGCATGCACTAGTTATTTTGAATGATTGAACACAGTGGGGAATTCAGGCATTGACTGGCAGACTGAACCAGCCAATTGACTGCTACAGGCTGCCCACTGTCAGGAATCTCTGAAAACACTTAGAAAATGATTGTATATTAGTTCATTACCTCAATAAAGATTCAAGACACAAGAATATTCTTTTTAAAAGCTTTACTTGTATATATGGTATACAAGGAGCACCGGACCTGAATACAGGAAGTCAATGCTGAAGGCTGGCTTCAGCAAGCAGGCTTATATATGAGAGACAGTTGCAATACACAAAGGATTCAGCTGAATACATCACAGACAGAGTTCGTTAATCCGGAACCGGATGTACTGACCTTCTTAAAGAACAAAGGGGGCCCTGCTCCCCTTCTCGCTCTGCAGGGGGCTCTTTGTGTCCTCTTGCTCTCCAGGGGCCTTCCTGTACCTTTCTGGCAGAACTGGCTTCTTAGTGTTAATCCAGAGGAACACGCTTATCCGGTACTTTTCCACACTTCTACACTTGTATAAGGCTTAGACATTCAAAATGATAACATGTGTGTACATTTTACTTTTTCACACTTCTACACTTGTATAAGGCTTAGACATTCAAAATGATAACATGTGTTCGTATATTTTTCTGACAATTTGCTCCTGTTTTATCATTTTTATCATTGTTGTGCAAACATCAGTACAATGTATCTTCTCATGATTTTCTACATTGTCATCATTGAGCATCACTTCCAAATCTAAACAGTGGTTCTGTCATCACAATCACCATCACTTCGTTGTCTCAAGGCAAAATAGTACACAAGATAGAATCAATGCAACTGTTACTGGAGTTAAATTTCTTCAACAGAACTTGCCACCATTGACCAGAAAGGAACCAAGAGGACAGGTCCCAATTTTGTGGCACATCCTTCAAGCCATTCAAGTGTTGTTGCAGTCCTCTCAGCCAATCGATTATGCCTCCTTTCTCTCAGTGAGGTCCTCCAAGGCCCAAAATACATCATTCATTCTGTGACTCAAATAGGCCACTCCAAATGAGGGGAATACTGTCATAGGCTGTCGTCTCCCTCTTGGTTCGTTGGGGGAAGTGATCCATATTACTCCTGCAGATACACCTGTCACACAGCGGCAAGTAGCAGTGCCTTCATTTTTACTTCCACCTGAGAGAGTACCCCTCCGGGCCTCTGTCTTCACCAGGTTTGAGACGGTCGTGTCCTTAAAAGGACACGTCCCCCTTTGTAACTGGACTTACTCAGGGAAGCAGGTTAGTTCACTTGCAGGCACTTTTAGTCTCTTCACGTGTGTCAGGTGGATCCAGGATGGTCGTTCAGCGACCCTCACTGAGCCTCAATGCTGCTGGTGATGATTTTTCATGAAGACAAAGTCACCAGGCTGCAGTGGGTTGATCACTTCCTCCTGTGGAGTGGAGAGAGCTCTAACAGAATCAATGTATTAGTAGTGACAGACCCGGCAGTCCATAAAAGGCAGAGTCCCGTTTTCTTATCTGGGATGGTATTAATTGTTTAGTTTCACTATCTTAAGATCTTCAGGCCATGTAATGGCCTTACCATGCATGGTTTTTGCCAGCATTTGTCTGATTGTCTGCATAAATGATCTCTGGTATTCCAAAAGTTGGGAATATACTATTTTGCAACAACCTTACAGAAAAACTTTTGCATCTGCCTTAGCAGTAGAATGTATTTCTGTCCATTTTGTGAATGTGTCAATGAGAACAAGGCAGTGTTGGAGTTGACCCACTATAAAATCCATGCATCATTTGAGAAAAGGGTGCTTTTGGTAGTGGAAAACTCCTCTGTCTAGTTCTCATTGCACCTTGGGCATTATTTTGACTGCAAACTTTTTCATTTCTTTTAGAATTCCTGGACAGAAGAAGTGTTTTTTCAGCTATCTTAATCATATCCCTCCTGTTGGCACATCGTGCCATCCAGCGGTACAGTGAGGGAGGGAGAACAATTTTGTCATTGGCAGTGCAGTAAAGTTTGTTGGCATTTAAGTGTGTGTGGGGTGGCATAGTCATGTTTTTCAGCTCATACTAGCATGCAAATTTCCTTGTGGGCCCTGAAGTAGTGCGTACAGTGGAGCCGTGTGTTGTGGGAGGTTTGGCAACCACTGGCAGCAGTAGTTCAGGGTACCTAATAGTGCCTTTTTTGTTGTAAAGTTGCCACTTTTTCACATGAATCTGCTACTTATTTTCATAAATCTGCAACTTTTTTTTCATACATTTTATTTTGTCTTGTAAACATGTAACTTTTCTCCTCATAAATTCACACATTTTTTCATCATAAATCTACAACTTTTTGTTGTAAATTTATGACTTCTTCTTTTAAATTTGCTGATTAAGTTTGCTTTTTTGTCTGTGGCAAAGGTAAGTTTTGAATTGTCTTTATTCTATCTGGTTCCAATGTTTTCCCTTTGGCAATGAGCATATGGTCAGGGAATTTAACCTCAGGTTGACAAAACTGCAGTTTTTCTTGCCACATTTTAGTCCCCATGTTCACACAGGAAGTGCAGCAGGGCCAAAGAGTCCTGTCAACATTGTTCCTCGGTGGGGGAGGCAACCAAAATGTCATCCACATATAACATAATTTTTGAACCGGCTGGTGGGCTAAGTTTGGCCATTAGAGCAGTCATTTCCTGTGTGAAAATGGTCGAACTTTCACAATAACCTTGAGGTAATCTGGTGTATGCATATCTTTTTCCCTCAGACGTAAATGCAAACTAAAACTGGCTTTCTTCATGCACAGGGATAGTAAAAAATGCATTACTCAAATCTACCACAGAGAAAATGGATGAATTGTGACCCAAAGGGTCATGACCACTTGTAAAGGCACCATAAATAGTCCTGTGGATTATGAGTATTGCACATTTTGCTTAGGAGTTTTCACCCAATCGGTTACATGATTTGCCTTCTCAACCATTTGTCCACAAGCAGCCCAAAAGTAATTGTCTTGTCCCCATAGGGACATGTGAGGTGGAGTGTTAACATCATGCAAGGAGGTAACATCTTCAGGCAGTTTCACCGACAGTGCAGCTGCTCCTTGCTCATTGAAAATCAAATTGTCCATCTGCACTGTGATGACATCTTTGTCATACAATTTGTCAGCCAAGGCACAATCAAAAAGTTCAAAACATCTGATATACTTCATAGTAACGTGCAGTGGCTGTGGACTTCCTAGTCCTTCAATGATATGACCTGGCAGTACAGCAGCCATGAGGGCGGTGCTCTTTTGTGCACAATGTCGTGACTGCTGCACTGTCTTAGCCAAACAATGTGCCTCACCCTTGATCATTGGGTTCCTCATTGTCTGCCAGAAATGTTTGTTCTGTTCTTTAAACAGTATAATCATCTTTTAATTTATATAGAAAATCTTTTAGAAAGGATAAAACAAGTTATTATCAGTTATTGATAATTTTTATGTATTACCTATTTTTCTGAGTTTTGCTAATTATTTGCTAATTAATTCCCCTGATACCTCCTGTTTTGATACATATTCTTCTGCTGAAAGGAAGTGTGCTACCATTTTTAATTTTAGATAAAATTTGCGGGTAGCCCAGTTCCCTCAAAAATAAGATTTCAATAGTCACAGCTTAACTAGTTTACAAATTTCATTTAAGAAAAACAAAATAACCATCTGTGCATTTTTGATATGCTTCAGCATTGATAAATAAGATCAGTTTGTCCAGTTGAACACAGACGGGTTTAATTTGAATAAATGAATAAAAGTTGCATCACACGCTTTCAGTCAACGGAAAGGTGGACATTTTGCCTAATTAGGATTTGATTCAAATTTTTCCTTGAATGCCTCATTTTGTATATTCCTTTTTATAAATTGTGGAATGAATGTAGTTTACCCTGACCCAGCTTTCCACCGCCGAATCAGGAAAAAACACATTCCTCATTACTGTCATATTCCTGAAATATGACGTATCATATATCACATATATCACATATCACACCATTATGTGGTGCATAACATCAAATGCCTACCCTCTGTTGGGGAGGAACATAACTGGGGTGTTAGATTGATTTTAAATAACCGAGTATATAGGAAGGCTATAATCTTCGCTGTGAGTGTTTGCTCATTACTAAATAAATGTTAATATTCACAATTAAGGAAATGCACTGAAAGAATGGACACCTAATGCCTCATTGCTGCTTTAAGTATTTGGAAACATTTAAGACGGCTGCCTGCATTTGTGCCTTCTTCCTGGCACTCTTAGCCAAAAATTTAATTTATTTATTGTTGGTTTTCTGTTTGTTTGGTTTTTAAAGCTACAGCTTCAAATCTTACGTGGATCTTTATTTTTCTTTGGTTACACATGCTCTGCTTTCATTTCTTTTTCCATTTCCATCTCAACATCAGAAATATTTTCTACACTTGCTAAACCCACCGTTCTTCTTCTCTTCCCCTACGTACTTTTTTCCATCAGAAACACTCACTCAATTCGTTTCCATCCACTATCCATCTGCACCTCTCCCTGGACTAGCTGATGAAACATCTCACATCTATAATCTCTTTCAGTATTAAAACTTCCTTCATCCATCTGGTCTCCGTTCTCTTTAGCCTTCATCAACATTCTGTTACCACCTGCTTGTCTTATTCATGATTCACTGTCCCATCGTTCATACTACTGACTACTGTCCACAGCAAATGCTCCATGCAAGATCCTAAACATAAAAGTGATCGGTGTGGGGAGACTTGAATAACGAAACCGAATTGCATTTAATTCCAGTTTATTTCAAGTAATCATCCCACTGTCTGCTCTCATTCCTGAGCAGCGAACAAAGAGAGTGAACACACCAAAGTTCTCCCTTTTAAACATTCTCACATCAAACCATTTCCCTCGCAGGGGAAATCACACATCTCTGCCAAAATTCCTTTATTCACATTCATTAACCTTTTATTTACATAACTCCCCCTTCTCTCCTCTCGAGCCTCAGCGGTCAGGAAGTCTTCTGTCCCCTGTCCTCCGCAGGGGGTCCAGGCTCTGCGGCTCCGCACCGCAGGGGACTGCAGCTCTGTGGCTCTCCTTCATCGTGAGGTTAAATCACATATGCAGTGTCCAACATATACATGTTTAACAACACAGCCATATAACCCCCCCCCCAAACGATGAAGAACAGACTATTTCCTAAAATTTAATAACACCTTACTCACTACTGAATAATCAACACCAACATTCAGTCTGTGCGCCGCTTGGGCTTCAGCCGTCTGCCGAATCTGCTGTGAGTTGGCCCCGCCTTGCCTGCGGCGCCTTTCTGCTCCGGCTCTGTTGACTGAGGAAGAGAGTGATTATTTGCCCTTTGCGGGGGTCTGCCTCGTCGAGGTGCCACTGCGACCGGTACAGACACGTCCTTCATGACAAAAGCAGGTTTTAGTCTGTCAATACTGACTGTCTCTTTTCTGTCTCCAAAATCTAGCACAAATTGCTTATCACCTGCCTCCAGCACTCGAAATGGCCCTTCGTAAGGTGGTTTGAGCGTTGCTTTTAGGGCTTCGCGCCTGACAAAAACGAAGTCGGCATTTTTCAAAGCCGTGGGGACGAAAACTCGTGGAAAAGCGTGATGAACCGGACCCGGGAGCGTGTCTGCTCCCGTGCCAACTAACGGTCCCAGAGCAGAGAGAGGTGGGGGCTCTGGGTGCTCTGGTAAAAACTCGCCTGGCAGCCTCAGAGTTTGTGCGAATACCAGCTCCGCTGGGGAGGCGTCTAGGTCCTCTTTAGGCGCAGAATGCAACCCTAATAAAACCCATGGCAGTTTATTTACCCAATCTGCATCCGTGAGCGACGCTCTGAGTGCTGCCTTCAAAGACCTATGAAAACGCTCGCATAAACCATTAGCCTGAGGGTGGTAAGCCGTAGTGCGGTGAATTTTGGCTCCTAAGCCGTTGGCCATCGCTGACCACAGCTCAGAGATGAATTGCGGTCCTCTATCGGACGTAATGTCCGACGGAACCCCGAAGCGCGCCACCCAAGCCGATAAAAAAACGCGAGCCACCTCCGCGGCCATGGTCGTCGCAAGTGGGACCACTTCCGGCCAACGTGTGGTGCAGTCCACCATTGTCAAAAGATGCGTGAACCCCTGCGATGCCGGTAGGGGGCCCACAAGGTCAACGTGCACATGGTCGAACCTTCTGGCCGGAATGCGGAACGGTTCTAACGGGGCTCTTGTGTGCTTGTGAATTTTGGCCCGTTGACAGGAAATGCAGGTTTTTGCCCATTCCTTCACGTGCTTGCGCAGGCATGGCCAAACAAACTTTTCCGCCACCAGTTTCACCGACGCGCACACCCCCGGGTGCGCCAGTGAGTGGACCGAGTCAAAAACACGGTGGCGCCACGTGGCCGGAACCACCGGACGCGGGCGCCCCGTCGACATGTCGCAGATCAGGGGGGGCATACCGGTTTGTAAACACTTGCTCTCCAGCCTTAACCCTGTTGGTCCAGACTGGAGCGCGCGCACGTCTGCGTCCACCCCCTGGTCCGCTGCCAAGGCTGCGTAATCTATACCCACGTGCACCGGGGCTGCGCGCGCCACCGTGCCGCTCTCCTGCGGCGCGGTCATGGTGGCCCGTTCTGCCTCTGCGCATGTTGGAGTCGTGAACGCGCGCGAGAGACAATCTGCTACAACATTGAATTTGCCCGCAACGTGCCTAATGTCAGTGGTAAATTCCGAGATTGCGGCCAGCTGCCTCTGCTGCCTGCCGGACCACGGGTCTGAAATTTTGGCCATGGCGTATGTGAGCGGCTTGTGGTCCACATAAGCGGTGAAGCACCGTCCTTCCAGCCAGAACTGGAAATGACGAATAGCCAAATGCAGCGCCAACAGTTCTCTGTCGAACGCGCTGTATTTTCGTTCAGCCGCGCTTAAAGATTTGCTAAAGAAAGCCAAAGGCTGCCAAACTCCGGCTACCTGTTGCTCAATAACGGCCCCTATGGCTAAATCTGAAGCGTCTGTCATCAGCGCGATACGTGCTGCAGGGTCTGGGTGGGCCAGGAGCGCAGCGTCAGCCAAGGCTTTTTTAACCTCTGTGAACGCGCGCTCCCGCTCCGGGGACCATTCGACCGCCTGGGTCGTTTTTTGTTTTTTGAGCGCGGCATATAATGGTTGCATGATTTGAGCTGCGTGGGGCAGGAATCGGTTATAAAAATTCACCATCCCCAAGAATTCCTGTAGTGATTTGACCGTTTGTGGACGGGGAAAATCCGCTACTGCGCGTACTTTATCTGGTAACGGAACCGCTCCCTCCGGGGAGACGCGGTGACCCAAAAAATCGATCCGCTCGACGCCGAACTGGCACTTGGCTGGGTTAACTATTAAGCCGTGCTCTCCCAGCCTCCTAAAAACTGCTGTGAGGTGCGTTTCGTGTTCGTCCTCTGAAGTACTCGCGACCAAAATGTTGTCGAGGTACACAAACACAAAAGGGAGATCGCATAACACGGCATCCATCATCCGCTGAAATGTTTGCGCCGCCCCTTTGAGACCAAATGGCATGCGTAAAAATTCGAAAAGTCCGAACGGGGTTATTACCGCTGTTTTAGGAATGTCCTCCGGTTGGACTGGGACTTGGTGATAGCCGCGAACCAGATCAATCTTTGAAAAAATGTGCGCCTCCGCCAGGTGCACCGAAAAATCCTGAATGTGCGGGATGGGATAACGATCGTGCGCCGTAGCGTTGTTTAGCCTGCGGTAATCCCTGCACGGTCTCCAAGAGCCATCGGCTTTCGGTACCATGTGCAGCGGCGAAGCCCACGGGCTCTTCGACCTACGGACGATGCCTAGCCTCTCCAGGCCGGCGAACTCCTCGCGCGCAATGGCGAGCTTAACTGCATCCAAGCGCCGAGCTTTTGCAAACACGGGAGGACCAGATGTGGGGATAAAGTGTTTCACCCCGTGCTTCGCGACCGTTGCTGAAAAAGTGGGCACAGTGAGCGCTGGAAATTGGGTGAGGAGTGTGTGAAACTTACCACCTGCTGTAGCGACGTGGGTCTGTACTGGTGGCGGGGACACTCGAGCTGAACAGGGGAGAGAGTAAAAAGAGAGTGCATTTACCAGCCGTCTATTAGCAAGATCAACTAACAGATTGTGTGAACACAAAAAATCCGCGCCCAACATGTTGAAACTCACCGCCGCTATTACAAAAGTCCATTCATATGTGCGGCCATGTAAGCACAAAGGCAAGGTCCTTCTCCCGTAGGTGTTGATGTTCGAGCCATTTGCCGCCATAGCTCCGCTACCGTGGGGTCCAGCCACCCGGTCTGCGTATGTTGGGGTGATGAAGCTCACTTGTGCTCCGGTGTCGATGAGGAACTCTCGTCCGGAGCGCGCATCCGTGATGTAGAGCAGCTTGCTGCATTCTCCGAGGGTCGAAGCTGCTAGCGACCCCTGGTCTTGCCGTTTCCCGAACTCCTGAAGTTGCAGGGCGGCACACACCTGCGTGCCTTCTCTGCGAACCTCCGATGGTAAAAGCAGAGATCTTCTCCTCCGCTGTGTCGTGTCCGCGCCTCTGCCGCCGGACCATTGGCTCCACCTCGTCGCGGCCGTGCTGCCGCCGTCGTCGGCCAGTCTGGGTCTGCCGCCTCTGGCTCCCCGCTGTCTCGGGTCGCCGCTGTGGTTGCTTGCCCACCGCAGGCGTCCAGGATCCCATCTGCTTCCTGGGCCAGCTCCCGGAACTCCTCCAGGGTGTGACACTTTTTGCCGGCCAACGTGCTTCTCCCATGCGTCGGGAGGTTGGAGAGGAAGATGAACTGAAAAATGAAATCATCGTTGTCCAACCCTCTCAGCTGTATCATCTCCTCCATCAGGGCGCTCGGCCTGTGTCCTCCTTGGTCTAGCAAAGACAGGATCCTCCTCGCCCTCACTTGGGCCGAGGGGGTGAAAAACTTGATGAGGGTGGATTTCAGCTTGCCGTACCTGTCGGTCGCGGGTGGCTGCTCCACCAAGCTTTGCACGCACCGAGCTGTGCTGTTGTCCAGTTTAGCGATGACATGGTGGAACTTAGTGTCATCCACCGTTACTCCTGCGAGCGCGAACTGCGACTCTGCTTGAAGAAACCACGACCGTGGGTTATCCTGCCAGAAATCAGGCAGCTTAACGGCCACTGCGCTCGCCAGCTCTGAGCGCTGTGAGTCCGGGACCCTGAGAACTTCTTCGTTCATTCTCAATGTCGTCAGTCACCAATGTGGGGAGACTTGAATAACGAAACCGAATTGCATTTAATTCCAGTTTATTTCAAGTAATCATCCCACTGTCTGCTCTCATTCCTAAGCAGCGAACAAAGAGAGTGAACACACCAAAGTTCTCCCTTTTAAACATTCTCACATCAAACCATTTCCCTCGCAGGGGAAATCACACATCTCTGCCAAAATTCCTTTATTCACATTCATTAACCTTTTATTTACATAACTCCCCCTTCTCTCCTCTCGAGCCTCAGCGCTCGCCTCTCTGATCATTCTGAAATCTTCTACCTCTACTTGGTATCCTGCCTTCAAATCTACCTCTTTGGCCAAACCCGTAATCACGGGCCCAGTGACCAGGTTTGCCACAGTTAAAACAAACATCCCAATTTCCATCGTTCACTTGCATTGACCTGCCTGTCTTGGGTCTAATCCCACAGAGTTAAATTGAAAAAATAAAAACCCAAAACCTTGTAAAAGTACCCATATTTAGACCACTTTCTTCACAGATCAACCACACACACACAAACAGAGAGCAGAGGAGTTTTGTTCTCTCTGCACTGCTGCTGCCTCTATCTAAGGCTCACACACAAAGAATAGATAAAATAACTGTTTCTCGTTGTCCATTTTAACGTTATCCGGTTTTGTTGCCATTTAATCCGTCCGTCTTTAAATATTATGGTGTGGTGCACATATGTGGGTTTCACATGCTTCACATATATATTACTGTATGCTTATTGTGTGCTTCACGTCTCAGAGGAACAAAAGGACTGAACTTCCTAGTAGTAACAGGAGGATGTGAAATGTGATATTTGTTATGCAAAGAGATGGCCTTGAGGGATTTCCTGACCACCAGTGACTTTAGGTGGATGGGGGAAGATGTATTGTGTCTTGGGATTAAAAAACAATGTGACTGTGTGCTTTGATGTTCCGGGGTATAAAAGGGGCAGATGTGGGGGAATTCTCCCTCTTTTTCTGTTTGATATGTTGGAGAATGGAATAAACCTGGCTTGTGAAATAAATTCAGCTTCGTCATTTTCTCCACATTGGTGACCCTAAGACGTATTATGAACTGAAGTAATTCTCCCGAGCCAGACTCGTCAGGAGCCGGCCAAATGGATGCAGCCACGGCACAGCTACCAGACTTCTGGCAGAACAGTCCGCGCTCCCGGTTTAGCGCGGTCAAGGTGCAGTTCCACCTCCAGGGGATTTTGGTAGATGCCACAAAGTTCTACCATGTGGTTGCAAAGCTGGACAACCACACAGCCCAGCGAGTGGAGAGCCTGATCAACCACCCGCCGGACAGCGACAAGTACAGCACATTGAAGGCTGCACTCATCCGTTATTTCACCCTCTCGGTGGAGGAGCGAGCAGAGAGGCTCCTGGCGCTGACTGAATTTGAGGGCGACAGACCTGCAGACCTGATGGGGAAGATGTTGAGTTTGAGAGACTCCGAAGATGAGAACTTCATCTTCACCCACCTTTTCCTCAGGACCCTACCGTCAGCGGTGTGAGTGATCCTGGCCAGTTCACCGCTGCTGGCCCGACGAGACTACCACGAGCTGGGCCAGGAGGCGCAACGACTCGTCGACGCCAGTAAACGGCGTGTGGCTACGGCTGTGGCAGCGGAGCTAGGCGCAACGTCCGGAGATGGCAGGGCGCCAGAGGCTGCAGCACCAGATTCGCCGACGATGGCGGCGGCGGGGGGCCAGGAAACACGGAGCAGACGACGTCCTTTGCTTCTGTCATCGCCGCTTCGCAGAGAGGGCACGCAAGTGCATTCCACCGTGCCATTTCAAGTGCTCGGGAAACGCCAAGACCGGGAGTCGGTAGCAGCTGCGGCCCTCGGAGAGGAGAACAAGCTGCTCTACTTGAGGGATGCGCGCTCGGGGAGACATTTCCTCCTGGACACGGGCTCCCAGCTGAGTTTCATCACACCTTCCTACGCCGACCGGCTGGCGCCTTCCAGTGGTCCCGGGGTGTCAGCGGCGAATGGCTTGGTGATTAAGACCTTCGGAAAGAGGACTCTGTTTCTGTCTTTACACGGCCGTACATTCGAGTGGACTTTCGTCATAGCTGCAGTCAATTTCAACATGTTAGGGGCTGATTTTTTGTGCACACATGGTTTGTTGGTTGATCTTGCTAACAGGCGCCTGGTTAATGCACTCTCCTTTTATTCTATTCCCTGTACAGCTCGAGTCGCCCCGCCAACAGCACAGACCAACGTCACAGCTGCAGGTGGTAAGTTCCACACACTCCTCACTCAGTTTCCAGCACTCACGGTTCCAACGTTTTCGGCGACCGTGGCTAAACACGGGGTGGAGCATTTTATTACTACCACCGGACCGCCCGTTTTTGCAAAAGATCGGCGCTTGGATTCAGCTAAACTGACCATAGCGCGCGAGGAGTTCGCCAAACTGGAAAAGTTGGGCATCATCAGGCGTTCGAAAAGCCCATGGGCTTCACCGCTTCATATGGTCCCGAAAGCTGATGGCTCGTGGCGGCCTTGCGGTGATTTCTGCAGGCTGAACAATGCTACAACACACGACCGCTACCCAATCCCGCATATCCAAGATTTTTCAGTTAATTTGGCGGGGGCGCGCATTTTTTCTAAGATAGACATGGTACGCGATTACCACAAGGTCCCAGTGCGCACTGAGGATATACCCAAAACAGCGATAATAACTCTGTTCGGGCTACTCGAGTTTTTGCGCATGCCGTTTGGGCTTAAAGGCGCGGCGCAGACTTTCCAACGCATGATGGACGCGGTGTTGCACGATCTCCCCTTCGTGTTCGTCTACCTGGATGACATTTTGGTAGCCAGCGCGTCTGAAGACGAACACGAAAACCACCTCACGGCAGTTTCCTGGAGGTTGGGAGAGCACGGGTTAATAATCAACCCAGCGAAGTGTCAGTTCGGGGTTACGCAGATTGATTTTTTGAGGCATCGCGTCTCTCCAGAAGGAGCGGTTCCTCTGCCTGACAAAGTGCGCGCAGTGACAAATTTTCCCCAGCCACAAACGGTCAAAGCGTTACAGGAGTTTTTGGGAATGGTGAATTTTTATAACCGTTTCCTCCCCCGCGCGGCGCAGCTCATGCAACCATTGTACGCTGCACTAAAAAAACAAAAACCCACAAATAAAATCGAATGGTCTCCAGAGCGAGAGCGCGCATTCTCTGAAGTCAAAACAGCCCTGGCAAATGCTGCGCTGTAAGCACACCCAGTCCCAGTGGCCCGCATGGCGCTCACTACTGACGCGTCAGATGTGGCCATAGGGGTGGTTGTGGAACAGTATGTAGGCGGAGCCTGGCAACCGCTTGCCTTTTTCAGCAGGACTTTGCGCGATAGTGAGCGAAAATACAGCACATTCGACGGGGAGTTGTTAGCTGTCCACTTGGCCATTCGCCACTTCCAGTTCTGGCTGGAGGAACGCCGTTTCACCGCGTTTGTTGACCACAAGCCGCTGACTTTCGCGATGGCCAAGATTTCAGAACCTTGGTCGGGCCAGCAGCAGAGACAGCTGGCCGCGATTTCAGAGTTCACTACCGATATCCAGCATGTGGCAGGTAAACTTAATGTAGTGGCAGACTGCCTCTCGTGTGCCGTGGCGGCTCCAGCCAGCGTAGGGGTGGATTTTGCAGCCATTGCTGCGGACCGGGTTAGCGACGCAGAAGTGCACGCGGCCCCAGTCCGTGTAGGGATAGATTATGCAGCCATGGCCGCGGATCAGGTTAGCGACGCAGATGTGCGCGCGCTCCAGTCTGGACCAACAGGGTTAAGGCTGGAGGACAGGGTGCCTCAAGATGGTATGCCCCCCTATTCTGCGATGTCTCCACCGGGCGACCTTGTCCGGTGGTACTGGCTGCGTCGCGCCGCCGCGTTTTTGACTCGATTCATTCTTTGGCACACCCGGGAGTGCGCGCTTCGGTCAAAATGGTAGGAGAGAAATTTGTATGGCCGAGCCTGCGCAAACAAGTAAGAGAGTGGGCTGCAGCCTGCGTGGCTTGTCAACGAGCCAAGATACACAGACACACGAGAGCTCCTTTGGGGCTCCTTTCACATCCCAGCTAAGTGGTTTGATTATGTGCACGTGGACCTCGTAGGCCCCCTTCCACCCTCGCAGGGGTACACACATCTTTTGACAATGGTTGACCCCACCACGAGCTGGCCAGAAGTGGTCCCATTGTTGTCAACTACAGCCGAGGAGGTAGCACGCGTGTTTTTAACAGCATGGGTAGCACGTTTTGGAGTCCCGTCGGACAAAACGTCCGACAGAGGTCCTCAATTTGTTTCCGAACTATGGTCAGCGATGGCCCGCGGCCTGGGGGCAACGATCCACTGCACGATCGCGTACAACCCGCAGGCTAATGGGTTATGCGAACGTTTTCACAGGTCATTGAAGGCAGCACTCAGAGCGTCGCTTACGGATGCAAATTGGGTGGACAGGCTACCATGGGTTTTATTGGGGTTGCGTTCTGCACCTAAAGACGATTTAGACGTTTCCCCGGCTGAGCTGGTTTTCGCACAGCCACTTCGGCTGCCCGGGGAATTTCTCCCAGATAATCCTGCCCCAGAGTGCTCCCCAGCTCAGCGGTTGCGGAGTGGCACGGAGGCGAGCACGCTTCCTGGCCCCGTTCATCACATTTTTCCGCGCGTTTTTGTGCCTGGGGCTTTGAGGAATGCAGAGTTTGTTTTTGTCAGACATGATGCCCATCGCCCAACCTTGCGACCACCTTACGATGGACCATTTAGAGTGCTGGAAACAGGAGATAAGCATTTTTTTGCTAGATTTGGGGGGCAGAAAGGAAACGATTGGCATAATGGCTCCTCATTGCATCTGATAATGGACTAGTTTCTGTACTTGTCCTTTTAGATCTTAGTGTAGCTTTTGATACTATTGATCATAATATTCTACTTGATAGATTAGAACACTATGTTGGACTTAATGGAACTTCGTTGCAGTGGTTTAGATCTTATTTATCTGATAGGTTCCAGTTTGTTCATGTAAATGATGAGTTTTCTTTCAGCTCAAAGCTTAGTCATGGAGTTCCACAGGGATCTGTGCTAGGCCCTACTCTTTTTAGTTTATATATGCTTCCATTAGGCAGCATTATTAGAAAGCACTGTATACATTTTCATTGTTATGCAGATGACACACAATTATACCTGTCAATGAAGCCAGATGATACTAATCAATTAGCCAAGTTAGAAGCCTGTCTTAAGGAAATCAAAGCTTGGATGACTTGTAATTTCCTGCTATTAAATTCAGATAAGACTGAAGTAATTCTTGTTGGTCCAAAAAACCTTAGAAATTCCTTTCTAAATCAAACTTTCAGTTTGGACGCAGTTACTCTTTCTCTTAATAGCTCTGTGAGGAACCTTGGAGTTATTTTTGATCAGGATTTGTCCTTCAATTCACATATTAAATTTGTTTCTAAGACTGCCTTCTATCATTTGCGTAATATTGCCAAGATTAGGAGCATCTTGTCTCAGAGTGATGCTGAGAAGCTGATCCATGCTTTTGTTGGCTCGAGATTAGATTATTGTAATTCTTTATTATCAGGCTGTCCTAAAACATCTTTAAAAAGTCTTCAGCTGATCCAAAATGCTGCAGCAAGAGTTTTAACAGGTACTAGAAAGAGAGATCATATCTCTCCGGTTCTGGCCTCCCTTCATTGGCTTCCCATAGAGTTTAGAATTAAGTTTAAAATCCTTCTTCTTACTTACAAAGCTCTAAACAATCAGGCTCCTTTTTATTTAAAAGATCTGATACTACCGTATTATCCTAACAGAGCACTACGCTCCCAAAATGCAGGATTACTTGTAATACCTAGAATCTCCAAAAGTACAATGGGAGGCAGAGCCTTCAGTTATCAAGCTCCTCTCCTGTGGAATCAGCTGCCAATCTGGATTCGGGAGTCAGACTCGATCTCTGTTTTTAAGAATAGGGCTAAAACCTACCTTTTTGATCTAGCCTACAATTAGGGAGGGATCATGTGTTTCTGAACCCTCCCTTAGTTATGCTGCTAATAGGTTTAGTCAGCCGGGGGACCTCCAGTAATGCACTGGGCCTCACTCCTTTCCTCACTCTCTATGAAATATTTTTTTTTTTGCTGGTCATTAACATTTGTTTGTTCTCTCCCATAGATTGAGTCCCCATCGTGCTGTTTGCTCTCTACATGTCTGTTCTTTTCTTCTTCTCTATCCCCTCACCCCCCAGCCAGTCGCAGCAGATGACTGCCCCTCCCTGAGCCTGGTTCTGCTGGAGGTTTCTTCCTGTTAAAAGGGAGTTTTTCCTCTCCACCGTCGCCAAGTGCTTGCTCACAGGGGATTGCCTGATTGCTGGGGTCTTTCTGCAACTGTGGGGGTTCCCCCCTACAGTTGATAGTGCTATGAGATGACTGTTGTTGTGAAATGGCACTATATAAATAAAGTTGAATTGAATTGAATTGAATAAACAGGCTCAACCCCGCTTTTGTGATGGCTGACGAAGCTGTGCAGTTGGCAAGGGCTCCTCAGCGCGGCAGACCCCCTAGGGAGCTTTCCCCAGAGTTCCCACAGGGATTGACTAACAGTTCTCATTCCCAGACAGCAACCCCCCAGCAGGATGGCGCCGCGGGGGTGGTAAAGCCCGCTTACAGCAGATACGGGAGAAGATTGCGGCCCAAGCAGCACGTGGACTGATGTGTAGTGATTTTATTATGACATGCAATCTGTGGTGATGTTGTTCCATCTTAGACGTTTGGGGGGGGGGGGGGGGTCATGGGGTGCACATATGTGGGTTTCATATGCTTCACATATATATTACTGTATGCTTATTGTGTGCTTCACGTCTCAGAGGAACAAAAGGACTGAACTTCCTAGTAGTAACAGGAGGATGTGAAATGTGATATTTGTTATGCAAAGAGATGGCCTTGAGGGATTTCCTGACCACCAGTGACTTTAGGTGGATGGGGGAAGATGTATTGTGTCTTGGGATTAAAAGACAATGTGACTGTGTGCTTTGATGTTCCGGGGTATCAAAGGGGCAGATGTGGGGAAATTCTCCCTCTTTTGCTGTTTGATATGTTGGAGAATGGAATAAACCTGACTTGTGAAATAAACTCAGCTTCGTCATTTCCACCTTCTCCACAATGGTCTAATTATTAAGATTTTATTTACTTCCTCCTTTTCCCAACCTCTTGGGCTTCTTTTAATAATTTGCAGTATGGACCCTCCTTAGGATCGCGGCATTGATAAGTTGGGGGAGGATTATCTTTTTCATTTAATAATGGTTCGATGCTCGGTTGGTTTTGGTATTTATCTTTTTTTGTTATAAGTTTTTCCGTCGACATCAGACTGCGCATTCATCCACATCCAGTGTGGGTTTAAGGGAATAATCTTTTTCCCCATTTGTTTAAATATTTTTCAGGATCCTTTATCTGATCTTTTTCTTTTAACCGGTTGTTGTAATTTCTTACCGTTCGGCGTGCAGTTTCCTCTTTTTTCTTTTGCTTATTTTTCGCTTTATTTGTTTTTCCTGTACAGTTACCCTTTTTTTTTTATATATAGTCAGGAACGTTGTCAGTCCGCCCACTGCAACACTATTACTGCCCAATAGGTGCGCTCACCTTTCGCTGGATCTAGATGTTCACGCAGCTTTTAAAATGTGTTTTGCTCATGCTTTTTTCCTTTTTTTTAAAATTTTTTCAGAATGCGCTCACCTTTCGCTGGGACTAGATGCTCACGCTTCTAGGATACGCTCACCTTTCGCTCGAACTAGATGCTCACGTATCCTGTATTAGGACTCCTGTAATTTCTTACAGGATCAGAATCAGAATCAGAATCAGAATCAGAATCAGGTTTATTGCCATTGTTCATGTAGTACACAAACTAGGAATTTGTCTCGGTACAATGCTGCAACATTAAACATGATAAGATAAGAGAAATAAACTATACATCATTACCTGGTATGATCAGATAGGAAAAATATATAGCACGCCGCCTTATATTATCATTACTTAGCTAAAGCTTGACCTATCAGTCAATACACAGCACCTTTTACTTTTATTACTCTTTTGAAACCTGACTCTTCGGCCGGAAAACAACACAATCGGGACTTTAACCCGAACAAACCTTTTTTTTTTCCCCTCGTTGCAACTACTCATCCGCGTGCTTCGTCCGTGCGCTTCCCTCTCTTATTGCGTTAGTCACTCGTGGTTGGGTATAGGAGGATCTTGTAACATATTTAGGAGCGCATCCTATTTCACTTTAGTAATATGTTGGAGCGGGCCTATTTCATATTAGTAATATTTTTAGGAGCGCATCCAATTTTTCATATTGAAGCGGCCTATTTTTATTAGTAATATATTTAGGAGCGCATCCCATTTACATTAGTAACATATTGGAGCGGCCTATTTGATATTAGTAATATTTTTAGGAGCGCATCCAATTTCTCATATTGAAGCGGCCTATTTCATTAGTAATATATTTAGGAGCGCATCCCATTGTTACATTAGTGACATATTGGAGCGGCCTATTTTACGTTACTCACTCAAGGCTGGATTTGGGAGGATCTTCTAACGCATGTAGTATATACTATATCCTTTTTCTTTAATAATAAAAAGACGTCACTTACTTTATGACCCTACTAGTGAGGATGACCATCACTTAGACAGAGTCAGGAGCCAGTCTCCTCCCCGGCGTTCCCTGAAGGCGGGTTTTTCCAAAACTGACTGTTGGGCAGACCATGTGCATGGGTTTGAAGACCGGGGAAGGCTTGGTTGTCCTGGCCCGTCTATGGTATTGAACATCTGTGTCACGGCACCATGTATGTCAGGAATCTCTGAAAACACTTAGAAAATGATCGTATATTAGTTCATTACCTCAATAAAGATTCAGGACACAAGAATATTCTTTTTTAAAAGCTTTACTTGTATATATGGTATACAAGGAGCACCGAACCTGAATACAGGAAATCAATGCTGAAGGCTGGCTTCAGCAAGCAGGCTTATATATGAGAGACAGTTGCAATACACAAAGGATTCAGCTGAATACATCACAGACAGAGTTCGTTAATCTGGAACCGGGTGTATTTGTCACGCCGCGCCATTCATCAGCGGCGCCACCTGCTCACGCACCTGACAATCATCAGCGGCGAGGGATAAAGGCCGTCTCGCCCGGAGGCTCGGCCTGAAGCCGTCAGACTTCGTCCCTCACCGTTGTGAGCATACTTCCCTTCAGCGTCACCATTTTTGTAAGAAGATTGCTTACCTCTTCTCTTCAGTCTTCTCCCCTGTGCACAGGTGGATTTCCCAGCGGCGGACATCTCCTCTCCATCGCCCAATCCTCGCTGCTGTACGGAGCTCTCCAGGTGGCTGTCTTCCGGGCTTCACCCCCTTGTTGTGCCAGCTGTCCTGACCCACCAAGTAAGTCCTTCTCTCGCCATAAATCCCTCCTGTGTTGGTGTATGCCCGTCACCCTCTCCCTGTGCTCTCTCCATAGGGTTGCTCGGCTGTACGGTCACCTGCCTCTGTGCCTGGAGCAGACACCATCACCAACACATTTACATCCCGCAGACACGCACTCATTCTCCCCTGCTGTTAATAAACTCTTTGAACTACTCTAAGCCTGTGTGTGTGCGTCTCCTGAGCCGTGCATTATGTCAGTACGGCTTCAGCAGAGCGGCTCGGCGGACGGCGGGCTCGCACACCGGTTTTCCACTCTCGAGGCTAGAGTGGATCAAATAGCTTATCAACAACAGGTGATCTTTAATCAATTATTGAATTTAACTAACCGGTTGGGCCGCTTGGATCCTCAACAGCCGTTCCCCCCGGCTCGTCAGGGTGGCGCGGCTCCTGCTGTTCCAGCGGCCGTCCAGCCGGCTCCAGTGGCACCGGTTCGGCTCACACCGATTCCGACCCCCGCCCGCTTTAGCGGTAAGCTCGGCGGAGCGCGGGGGTTCATTATGCAGTGTGAGTCCGTGTTCCACCGTGTGCCCGGAGATTTTCCCTCGGATCACAGTCGGATTGGTTACATAGGGAATCTTCTGGAGGGGCGTGCGTTAACTTGGACCTACGCCGTAATGGCGAGGCCCAGTTATGCCACCCTCACCTATGACCAGTTCGTGAGGCGCTTTCTGGAGGTCTTTGACCATTCTCAAACCGAGACGGTCCAGGTCGATCGGCTCCTCGCTCTCCAGCAGGGAGGCCGGTCGGCAGCGGACTACTCGGTCGACTTCCGGGTAGCGGCGGAGGAATTGGGCTGGGAGGAACGCTCCCTCTGTGGCCTGTTCCTCCGCAGCCTCAATAGTGATCTGAGGGATGAACTGGCTGGACGGGATATCCCTGGGACGCTAGCGGAGCTGACATCCTTAGCGATAAGTTTGGATAACAGGCTGCGCGAGCGCTCCTCGGGGCGGAAGTCTTCTTCTTCTCGCCCTCGTGGAGTCTCGCCGCACCTGTTCCAAGCTCGCCCCCTGGCGGCGCCGCCAGCATTGTGCCCCGAGGAGTCGGAGCCGATGGTGACGGGCTGGACCAAGCTTTCCCCTGCGGAGAAACAACGCCGCCGTGAGTTGGGTCTCTGCATGTATTGCGGAGGTGACCAACACACTGTGGAGCGTTGCCCGCGGAAAGCCAGTCGGCGGGGTCCGCGAATCGCTGTAGGGAGCCTCGCAGATCCCAACCGGTTAGACTCTCTCACTCAATTAAAGCTGCCCATCCATTTTTGCCACAATCCCACTGGGCACCTCACCCACGCACTGGTGGATTCGGGCGCAGAGGGCAGCTTCATTTCACAAGGCCTGGCAGCCCGATTGGGCATCCGCTGTCAGGCATTGAAACACCCCATCTCCCTGGTCCATCTCTCCCGTGCCTCCCTTGGGAGAGTTTCTCACCAGACCATGCCTGTCCCAGTCATCATCTCAGGGAACCACCGGGAGGAGATGGTATTTTACGTCCTGCCCAACTCTGTGTCGCCCGTCATCCTGGGGTATCCCTGGCTACGCCTCCACAACCCTGTCCTGGACTGGAGGTCCGCTGGGGTATCGGCATGGAGTACCTTCTGTATGGGCACCTGCCTTCAGTCCGCTGCCTGCTCCCCATCCGCGGCTCCCCCTGTGGCGGATACAGCACCTCCGGACCTGTCATTGGTGCCTCCAGAATTTCACGACCTGGGTATGGTATTTAGCAAATCGAAAGCTATGTCTCTTCCCCCGCATCGACCATATGACTGTGCCATCAACCTCCGCCAGGGGGCTCCCCTGCCATCTGGTCGGCTCTACAGCCTGTCGGCGCCGGAGAAGGAGACCATGAATACATACCTGAAGGAATCTCTGAGCGCTGGGATTATTCGCCCATCGTCGTCACCCGTGGGGGCAGGGTTTTTCTTTGTCGGGAAAAAGGACGGATCCCTCCGCCCCTGCATAGACTACCGAGCGCTGAATGACATCACTGAGAGGGACCGTTACACCCTGCCCCTCATGGACACTGCCTTTCACTCCCTCCAGGGGGCGACCTGGTTTACCAAGCTGGATTTACGCAGCGCTTACCACCTCGTCCGGATCCGGGAGGGAGATGAATGGAAGACAGCCTTCCGTACCCCGAACGGCCACTTTGAGTATCTCGTCATGCCGTTCGGGCTGACCAACGCTCCTGCCGTCTTTCAGCGCCTCATTAATGACGTCCTCCGGGATTTCATCGGCCTTTTTGTGTTCGTCTACCTGGATGACATCCTTATCTTCTCCAGGTCCAGGGACGAGCACCAGGTCCATGTGAGGCGGGTCCTCCAAAGACTGCTGGAGAATCGTCTGTACGTGAAGGCTGAGAAATGCGAATTCTACGCTAGGACCACATCCTTCCTGGGATTCATCATCGCTCAAGATCAGGTGCTCCCAGACCCAGAGAAGGTGAAGGCGGTGGTGGAGTGGCCTACTCCCGCATCCCGGAAGCAGGTGCAACAGTTTGTTGGCTTCGCCAATTTTTACCGCCGCTTTGTCCCAAATTTCAGCTCGATCGTCGGACCGCTGACCCGCCTCACGTCCCCGAAGGTCCCGTTCCGGTGGACTGAAGAGGTCGCTGCTGCCTTTAGGGCGCTGAAGGCGGAGTTCTCCTCCTCCCGGGTCCTTCGCCAGGTCGACCCCGCGCTGCAGTGCATTGTGGAGGTGGACGCATCGGACACGGGAGTGGGAGCAGTGTTATCCCAGCGGTCACCTGACGATGGCGCCAAACGGCCGTGCGCCTTCTTCTCCCGGCGCCTGTCCCCGGCGGAGAGGAACTACGATGTGGGGGACAGAGAGCTCCTGGCCATTAAACTCGCCTTACAGGAGTGGCGCCACTGGCTAGAGGGGGCGGACCTGCCGTTTGTGGTCCTGACGGACCACAAGAACTTAGAGTATTTACGATCTGCCAAGCGCCTGAATGCCCGCCAGGCGCGCTGGTCTTTGTTCTTCGCCAGGTTCCGCTTCTCGATCACCTTCAGGCCGGGCTCCAAAAACGGCCTGCCTGACGCCCTCTCTAGGCAGTTCACCCCCGTGGAGGCTGAGGAGACGCCCCACACTATCCTGCCCAGGTCGTGCGTCCTCGGTGCCATCTCCTGGGACATTGAAGACAAGATCCGGAAGGCGCAGGAGGTGGAACCTGATCCTGGCGGCGGACCGGAGGGAAGACTGTTCGTCCCATCTGCGGTCCGAGGAGAGGTCATCCACTGGCTCCACACCTCCCGGCTCACCTGTCATCCCGGCACCTCTCGGATGATCAGCCTCCTCCAACGGTCCTTTTGGTGGCCAGGCCTGCGGAGGGATGCAGCCCGCTACGCCCGGGCTTGCCCAATCTGTGCCACCAGCAAGTCGGGAAATGCCCCCCCAACGGGTCTGCTCCAGCCTCTGCCCGTCCCCGGCAGGCCCTGGTCGCACATCGCACTGGACTTCGTCACCGGACTCCCCGTTTCCAACTCCTTTGACACTGTCCTGACCATTGTGGACCGTTTCTCCAAGGCTGCGCACTTCATTCCCCTGCGAGGTCTCCCTACTGCCCTGGAGACGGCGGGCCTCCTCGTCCAACACGTGGTCAGGCTGCACGGGATTCCGGTGGACGTGGTCTCGGACCGGGGTCCCCAATTTTCATCCGAGGTTTGGAGATCCTTTTGTAACGCCATCGGAGCCAAGGTGAGCCTCTCCTCCGGCCATCACCCCCAGTCTAACGGGCAGTGTGAGAGGACCAATCAGGAGCTGGAGGCTGCGCTCCGCTGTGTTACTAGATCCAAGCCGACGTCCTGGAGCAACCATCTCGCCTGGGTGGAGTATGCCCACAACACCGCCCGCTCTTCTGCAACGGGGATGTCCCCCTTCAAGTCGTCCCTGGGTTACGACCCCCCGCTGTTTCCAGCGCAGGAGAACGAGGTGACTGTTCCCTCTGTTAGGGCGCACCTTAGGCAGTTCCGCTCCACCTGGGCTGCTGCGCGTCATGCGCTTTTACGCACAGCGGAGCGCAACAGGACCGTGGCGGACCGGCACAGAAGACCTGCCCCGGCGTACAGAGTTGGGCAACTCATGTATGTGTCTACCCAGGACGTCACATTAAAAGGCGAGAGGAGGAAGCTGGCACAGCGATTCATGGGTCCCTTTCCCATCACCCGGATCATCAACCCGGTGGCTGTGCGCGTGGCTATTCCCCCCTCCCTCCGCATCCATTCCACTTTCCATGTGTCGAAGGTGAAACTGGCAGTCACTGACCCCCTTTGCCCTCCTCCTGCAGCGCAACCCGCGCCCCGGATGATTGGTGGCCATCCGGCCTGGTCCGTCTCCTCCATCCTGGACTCCCGGCGCCGAGGTCGTGGGTTGCAATACCTGGTGGACTGGGAGGGCTATGGGCCCGAGCATCGACAATGGGTGCCCCCGTCGTTTGTGTTGGACCCATCGCTCATCGCGGACTTCCACCGGGCGCACCCGGATAAGCCATCGCCAGGAGGCGCTGCTAGAGGGGGGAGTACTGTCACGCCGCGCCATTCATCAGCGGCGCCACCTGCTCCCGCACCTGACAATCATCAGCGGCGAGGGATAAAGGCCGTCTCGCCCGGAGGCTCGGCCTGAAGCCGTCAGACTTCGTCCCTCACCGTTGTGAGCATACTTCCCTTCAGCGTCACCATTTTTGTAAGAAGATTGCTTACCTCTTCTCTTCAGTCTTCTCCCCTGTGCACAGGTGGATTTCCCAGCGGCGGACATCTCCTCTCCATCGCCCAATCCTCGCTGCTGTACGGAGCTCTCCAGGTGGCTGTCTTCCGGGCTTCACCCCCTTGTTGTGCCAGCTGTCCTGACCCACCAAGTAAGTCCTTCTCTCGCCATAAATCCCTCCTGTGTTGGTGTATGCCCGTCACCCTCTCCCTGTGCTCTCTCCATAGGGTTGCTCGGCTGTACGGTCACCTGCCTCTGTGCCTGGAGCAGACACCATCACCAACACATTTACATCCCGCAGACACACACTCATTCTCCCCTGCTGTTAATAAACTCTTTGAACTACTCTAAGCCTGTGTGTGTGCGTCTCCTGAGCCGTGCATTATGTCAGTATTGACCTTCTTAAAGAACAAAGGGGGCCCTGCTCCCCTTCTCACTCCGCAGGGGGCTCTTTTGGCTCTTTTCCATAGTCACAGTTCTTTTTTACTTGTTTCGATTCTCCACTACTTCTTTCTCCCTGGGTTGTTGACCCATTACAACCCTGTAAAGCCGCGTAAACTCTGTAGTGGGCGGGATTGAGGCAGCCCCATACTCTGCTGACGTCATCTCCGGCGACCGATGTCTTCACAACAAAGAAAATGGCGGATTACGAGCGGAGGATTTCCACGTTGGTTCTTCTCTGGCTTTTGAACACAATGAATGTTTTTAAGCGGAGAAGAGATTTTTACAGGAGAAGACGACGTGCATTGAGAGAACACACGTTGGAGCAGTACCAGAGACTCGTTGTTGCCATTGGGGAATATGAAGCAGAGAGCTTAATTACCCAGCATATCAGGCACATCAAGCACACGAGGAAAAAGTTTTTGGTAATTTAATGCTTTCTATTGTCATTTTATCATCATGTCATTGTTGTGTACAGCATTTTGATGTCGCCAGGTTATCAGTATTAATATGTATGCTGTGTGTGTGTTCTAGTTGGCTGCGTTGTTGCAAAATCAACGCTGCAGACCATGGACCTGGGCAGTAAACCGTAGCTCGCAGTGGTGGGAGAATGTTGTCCCCAGCTTCTCAAGCACACAGTGGTTGCAGAACTTCCTTATAACTTATATGAAGAACTTATATGTGGATACTTGTTATATTTCCAATTAATCATAGCCCTATTTTACGTACAAAATAATTTAAATTACTTTAAAAAAAGCCAATTCCAACTGTAGTAAAATTCTTGTTTTTGTGTATCATTTTCCCATTGATAGTTCTTTTTAAGGGATATGTGTTCAGGGATGGGAAATTACACGCTAAAACACCGTAGAAAATGACTGCAGAAAAATGCAGCAGCTGAACAACTCCTTTTTGGTTTGATTGAATTGCCAATTGACCTTGGAATTATATGTGGAAACTTGTTATATTTCCAGTTAATCCTAGCCCACTTTTACTTACAAAATAACTTTACAAATTTTAAAGAAAGGCAATCCAACTGTAGCACCATTTTGCATGTTGAGTGTCATTTGAGTATCATTTTCCCATCTCTTGATATTTATAAGGCATATGTGTTCAGGGATGGGTAATTACACGTCAAAACACCTTAGAAAAATGACTACAACCAACTCACTTTTGGTTTCCACTAGAAAGAATAACATACATACTGAAATCAAAGGAAATGTGTTTGAGAATATATGGAGACCTTTCATTGATTATGTAAATTAAGTAAACGTAACTTTTGAAGAAGGTGAATGATATGTGTGGACCTTGCAAATTCCAAGCTGGTGAATGTATATTATGTATTCTAATGTAATAGATTACCTAAACAGAGAAACATTGTTGACTTGTTTTTGTTAATGGTTTCTGTTTTTTAACCTTTTTTTGTCATTTTATTGTTTAGTTTTTAAATTACTTTTGTGTTAGTGTCTGACTGTGTGTGCTGTTTGTAAAAAAAAAAAAAAGGTTCAATAAAAATATTGTGGGAAAAAAAATTGCTCTGATCTGCGTGAAAATCCTGGACTGTTGAGACATCATGGACGTACCTGCTTCAGCTGCACTGAGTCTGAGATGTTGTCATAGCAAAAAATGATCAGCTGACACAACTCGATCGCCAGGTTAATAACTATATTAGCCACAAAATGTATATTCAAAAGTAAACATTACTGAGTGCGGTATAATAAGATGTATTTGACAGTTATGATGCATTTTAGGCCAAAACAAACTTGATCTAGCATTAAAAGCAATTAAAATAATGCAGTCACAAGGTTACATGGAAAATGCTTGATTTGCTCGATACATATACTGTAGAAATATACAGTATATTCTCTGCATCAACAATGTACTATACATGCATTCATGTAGTATTGCACTGACAAACCTCTGAAGTTTTTGCAGATGTCTCTTTTTTATATGTGAAGGTTACCACCATGTGACATAAATGTCTTAAAAATGAGTCATTATTTTCAAGGTCACCCATTAATGGTTTGTACTATTGACTCTTTTCCCACAAGTGTATTAAAAGACAAAAATAGAAATCATGATGCAAACACATAAGTCACTAAATTGTTTATTACAATCAGCAGCAAATTCCAGATTATTCAGAATGTGCAAAACTCAAACTGTCAGACTGGGTCACTCAGCAGCTGGGATGTGCAGCTCACACTGGTCTCAGATCAGCAGATCTTAGGCCTGCATCTCTGTAAATAGTGACGCAAGGTCCAGTTTGGGGTGGATCGATCGTTTCCCTCTTGCCTAGACAAAAGACAGAAATGTGTGGAGGTTAAATAAATGAAGTTTAAAACATATTTGGGAAATACACTTGTTACTAAAAGCCAGTGGTGGAATGTGAATGAATGAATCTTTATTTCGGATAGATTTAAAGAAAATACAATAATATAACAAAGGGGGAAAAAAATTTAATAAGGTCGAATTTAACAATAACTCCTCTGATTACACAGTTCAACATAGGTTATCTGAAATGGGTGATGGCTGAAGATGCAGCTTATATTGCCCACCCATATTCCATCCAAGAATTCAAAAGAAAAACAAAACAGCAGCGATTCCGATTCCAATGTGACAATAAAGTACTTTGTTGTTGTATTTAACCACAATTTTCATATAGCTGCACTGATGTAAAGTCGATTTTACAAGGGCTGGGTTGCATTTAAAGTCATCTGCTTTTACTGTGGCCTCAGCAATCAGAATGAATTAATACATTCAGTGGAATGGAATCTAGTACTTTAACTGAAGGTGTGCATCACAGATTATGGAGTCGCTCAGTCAAAATATGGAGTTTTTATCAATAAAAGTTTGTCTGGAATGTAAAAGTGTCTCTTCTTGCACTGGCTTCAAGTGTGGGTGGTGTTTTGTACTTGCATTGCTAAAATATAAAAGGAAGCACTACAATGGGTCTCAAATATTTGTAATGTGTCCTGTTACTGCATGACTTTATTGATGATAGAGTATAAACTACACATATAAACTAAACTATATTGATGACTGAACAACTGCCATTCCCCTGGCTGCACGGGGCTGCACGGTGGCGCAGTGGTTTAGCACTGTGGCAGCACAGTTTTACCCTCGGCCGGGGGACCACGGGGATCATGAGATCGTGGGTTCGATCCCAGCCCCCGACCAACAGTGAGCTGTGTGGAGTTTGCATGTTCTCCCCGTGTTGCGCGGGTTTACTCCGGGATTTCTCCGGTTTCCTCCCGCACACCAAAAACATGTAGGTTTAGGGCGCTCGCGCACGCAGCGACCAGCAGCCGGTGGCTTGTCACCAGACTGCAAACCAAGTCTACCTACGGGTACAAATAAGTAACAAAAAAAAACAAAACAAAAAAAAAAAAATTCCCCAAAAGATACAGTTATGAACGTAACTCACAAAGGATCACACAAGTGATCTGACAAATACATTAACAAGTGGTTTATTTTACAGTTGATGCGCCAGTCTTTTTCAGTTATTCTGTAATTAATACTCACACAATCAAATAAATCTCAGTTCAGTCCCTTTTACATTAAGTGGAAATTGTGCTAATTTGGTTTTGACACTTACCTATAAAAGCAAAGGATTTCAGTACTTTCCACAGTGGCGACGTCCGTTGTTGAGCGGCTGATTCCCTCCTGCCTAGACGAACGACAGAAATGGATGGTGTTTAGTTTTTTCAAGCAAGTTCAACACTTATACAGGCACATCTCAAAAATTAGAATATCATGAAAAAGTTCAATATTTTTGTCACTCATTTCAGAAAGTGAAACCCATATATAGATTCATTACAGGGACAGTGATATATTGAAAGTGTTTATTTTAATATTGATGATTATGGCTACAGCCCATATTAACCAACACCTCATCGGCCCACATTTCTATTTAAAAACTATTTTTTTAAAGTTTATGTAATATTCTAATTTTTTGCCAAATGGAATTTGGGGTTTTCAGGGGCTATAAGCCATAATCACCCAAATTAAAATAAATAAATACTTGAAATATATCATGGTCTGTGTAATGAATGATATAATATATGGATTTCTCTTTCTGACGCTTTAGAAAATTATATGAATGACTTTATAAATCACTGGTTTGAAAAAGCCCTTTTATATTGTTGACATTTCGGCTCCTGTGATCTCACCAGTATCCACTATAAACAGGGAAGCTAACCCCTGGCATGTGGAAACACATTCTAGCATTAAATTGCACACAATTTAATGCAAAACAAAAACCAGGACTATAACCAGGATTGATATTGTGACGTTTGCAGGGGTTCACACAAAGACAATGGAGCAGATGGCTGTGATCAACCTGATTTATTTTTCACACACTCCGACCCCCAACCTGCTTCTGAGCACACAGAGGAGTGGAGGTCATTCCCCCAGACCTCCGTTTCAATCATGGTTACACACACAGATACATCTTGCCCTAATCCTGCTAAACACTGCTGGGTCATTATAATGCAGTTATAATGACACAGCAGTGTAACTCAGAAATAACACATTTAACACACACAGTAATGTTTCAAACTGGCAAAGCATGCTGGGAAATCCCTGCCCCCTTAAAATGGCCCCGACGTTACACTGCCCCCCCCCCGGACTGGTTTCTGTCCCCAGAAAATTCAAAGTCCACTTTCAGAAATCCAACGCGAGTCAGCCCGGTGCCAGGGCGGCATGCACGGGCCATCTGAGTCTCGGTCAGAGCATCTGGTTGGGGTAGGGTTCCGGTTTGGCCATCAGCGGGCGGATGGACACATCTGACAGCCTCTGTAGGACCACGCACAGTCCCTTCCCTGGCAGCGGGAGTCCCAGGCCCGCTCCGGCCGACTCCCACCGCTGCCAGTTCTCCCAAGCGGCCGCTGGCCCGCGTCCCTGCGTCCAGCCCTTGCCGTGCCTGGAAAATGGCCGCATCTTCGTCCTGCTCGCTCCGCTGCGTCGCTCCTGCGCCAAGGGCCTCCGTGACGTCACCGAAAGGAAAAGCATCGGGTGGCGGTAGGACACGCACAGTTCCTCCTCTGGCAGCGGGAGTCCCATGACTCCCACCGCTGCCAGGACCTCCCAGTCGGCCGCTGGCCCGCGTCCAGGCGTCCAGCCCCTGCCGATCCCGAGAAAAGACTGGATCTGTCCTGCTCGCTCCACTGCTGCTGCGCTCCAAAGGCCTCTGTGACGTCATCTGCCGGGGGAAGCATCTGCAGGAGGCGGCTTTTTCCCCGTCCATGCCACCTCGCTCTAATTTAACGTCGGCGAGGGGCCAGTTTGTCGTGCGCTGTGTGCGTGGCAGTATCATGCCATGTACCCTGGCTCTGTGCAGTGGAAGCCGTCCTTCCTCGCTTCGCCACGGCTGTTTCCTTCGTGCACGCGCTGCTGTGATCTGCCGTAGCTCCTCCTCCACTCGCTCTCAGCACGGTGGTTTCCTCTGATGATCAGCGCGGCAGCCAACTCGACCTGGGCCAGGCGGTCATCCAACAGGTTCTCGCCGTTGTAGCGGGGAATCTTGGCCCGCTGCTGGATGGATGGGACGGTCATCTCCCGGTCGACTGCCGCTCCTAATCGCTCTGGAATCGCCAGCCCGTCCTGCCCTGAAAAGGGCGGGAAACGGGGCTGGTTTGCTCTGCTCCGTCCATCGCGGCGAAGCTCTTCAGGGGCCGGAGTCTCAGCTCTACACTCCTTTCCCGGCCGAGCGATGAATCGCTCCGGCCGCTGTACCTCAGCCTGGATCCTCATCTTGCTCCATATCCCACTTCTGACACCAGTGTGACGTTTGCAGGGGTTCACACAAAGACAATGGAGCAGATGGCTGTGATCAACCTGATTTATTTTTCACACACTCCGACCCCCAACCTGCTTCTGAGCACACAGAGGAGTGGAGGTCATTCCCCCAGACCTCCGTTTCAATCATGGTTACACACACAGATACATCTTGCCCTAATCCTGCTAAACACTGCTGGGTCATTATAATGCAGTTATAATGACACAGCAGTGTAACTCAGAAATAACACATTTAACACACACAGTAACGTTTCAAACTGGCAAAGCATGCTGGGAAATCCCTGCCCCCTTAAAATGGCCCCGACGTTACAATATATTTCATCGTATTGCTCTTACAAGCAAATGTTTAGGAGAAAACAAGCGTGAATCAACAGTGGGTATTATCTAGCTACTAGCCAAAACTCGTTAGCTAAAACGAGTTAGCCAGCAAAAAACGGCATTAAATTGCACACAATTTAATGCGCAGCACCAAGTGCAATACAAAACAAAAACCAGGACTATAACCAGAATTGATATATTTCATCTTTTGTTCTCACAAGCAAATATTTAGGAGAAAACAAGCGCGAATCAACAGTTGGTATTATCTAGCTACTAGCCAAAATTCGTTAGCTACAACGAGTTAGCCAGCACAGAACGGGGGCTGTATGGCTCAAAAGTGAGCTTACCACCAACAGGATAAATAAGCAAACAGATGCACAATATTACAAATCACTCACCATGGATGGTTCTCTCAACTTCGTATTCAGCTTGTCAGTAGTACGGTTCTATTCTGCGCAGTCATCTGTAGGGTCCGGATCACTCTTCTGACTGTGGATCTGCCAGCAAGCAGAGAAAACCCCGCACCTCTTCGTTGGACCACGGTGTAGATTTCCGCAAAACCTAACCTACAACGCTGTCTCTATTAATATCATATTCACTCCGTGACCGATTACAAATAGCGGTCGTGCAGCTTCAACAGAAAACTGAAAACGGACGCTCTCTCTGTGACATTACGCGCTGACCAATCAGCGGCTAGCAGTCGATTGACGAAAAATCACACCTCACTTTTTCTCGCTTGTCCCCTGCCCCTAAACTGGCACGAAAATCGTATCGGTTAAAGCGTGTAGGGTACTGTGGAAAGAGCGAGAAACTGAGTAAAGTAAAAGTAAGTAAAGCTAAGGTGATACTTGTGGAAAAGTGCCTTTTGTGTCCTCTTGCTCTCCAGGGGCCTTCCTGTACCTTTCCGGCAGAACTGGCTTCTTAATGTTAATCCAGAGGAACACGCTTCTCCGGTACTTTTCCACACTTCTACACTTGTATAAGGCTTAGACATTCAAAATGATAACGTGTGTACATTTTACTTTTTCACACTTCCACACTTGTATAAGGCTTAGACATTCAAAATGATAACATGTGTTCGTATATTTTTCTGACACCTACATAACCCAATGGGAACACAGGGGCGGGTTTTCCCATCACCTATATAAGCAGGGAGCGACCTGCATGGAGAGTCCTTCTTCTCCTGAACTGAGGCCCACAATCCTCCCAGGTAGCTAAAGAGTCTGCAACAGCTTCCATGAAGTCCCAGTGTGACAGGGTTGGAAGTGTTTTGGAGGCTTTGGGTGCAAGTGGCAGAAACAGGAGCTTCTGCCCAAAGCTGTGAGTTCCTTTAATCCAATACACTAAAAACCCTTTTTCCAGTAGTACCTATATAGCCCAATTTGCCTCAACACACCTTTACTCATCTCAGCTTGCTTTTGTTTCCATTACAGCTGAGTACCGCCTGAGATGGGTGGGATTTTTTTACAGCAAGGTGGCACAACACTTCCGTGACGTAAAGCACACAACACAAGCAAAACGCAAGATGGTGGATTATGAGGCAACTGCTCGGCCTCTGGCTTTTTTTCAGAGTAAAGGCAAAAAAGGAGAGCCAGGGAAGGCTACAGGTGGCGAGACGAAACACTCTGAAAAAGCACTGGAGCGTTTAGGAAGCCATAGAGCAGTATAAAGCCGAAGACACGAGGATATGAACAAGATCACATATGAAGGTAAACTAATGATTGCTAGTTTGTCATAAGTCCGCCGTACTACATTGTAATGTCGGCAAGTTATCGCTATTACTGTAGGTACTAAATTATATATAATGTGTGTTTGTTTCAGATGGCTTTCTTGCGGCAAAATTATTTCTTCAAACCGTGGGTCTGGGCGTTCAACAGGACCTCCCAGTGACGAGATGTCACCCCAGCTTCACAAACGTGCAGTGGTTACAGAACTTCAGAGTGTCTGTAGAAACATTTAGCTTCCTGTGCAAGAAATCGCTCTGATCTGTGTGAAAATCACAGAGAGACTGTTGAGACATCATGGGATGTACCTTCTCCAGCCGGTGGTGTCGTGGTAAAAAGTGATCCACTGCCAAAACTTGATTGCCAGGTGCCATATTGTAGTTATGGGGTTATATTAGCCGTAAAATATATATTTCAACAGGTAAACAGTGCTGAGATAGGTTAAATAAGATATATTTAAATGTGTGTGTAATTTAAGTGTGAAGCGGCTGGGATGAGAGTCTGCACCTTCCAATTTGGAGTCCATGGTCCTCAGCCGGATAAAAGGTGGATTGTCCTCTCCGGGTTTGGGACAAGCTCCTGTCCCAAGTGGAGGAGTTTAAGTATCTCGGGGTCTTATTCACGAATGAGGGGAGACTGGATCGAGAGATTGACAGATGGATTGGAGCAGCATCTGCAGTGATGCAAACATTGTACTGGTCTGTTATGGTGAAGAGGGTGCTAAGCTCTAAGGCAAACCTGACGATTTACCAGTCAATCTTTGTTCCTTCCCTCACCTACGGTCATGAGCTTTGGGTAATGACCAAAAGAATGAGACTGTGGATTTAAGCGGCTAAAATGAGCTTCCTTCATAGGATTGCTGGACTCACCCTTAGAGTAGAACCACTGTTTAGCCACACTGAAAGGAGCCAGTTGAGGTGGTTTGGGAATCTGATTAGGATGTCTCCTGGACGCCTCCCACTTGAGGTGTTTCGGGCATGTCCCACTGGGAGGAGACCCTGGGGTAGACCCAGGACTCGCTGGAGAGACTATGTCTCCCAGCTGGTCTGGGAACACCTTGGTATCCTCTCTGAAGAGCTGGAGCAGGTGGCAGGGGAGAGGGAAGTCTGAGCTTCTCTGCTTGAACTGCTACCTCCGTGACCAGGACCTCCGGAAATGCAGTAGAAGATGGATGGATGGAAATATCACTACTTTGGTTTTGGCACTTTAACTATACTTTAACTTAATACTCTCAATTCTCGCATTTTCTCTTTTTCAGGACACCTTGGAAAATCAAGTGGGACTCTGACATACCATTCTGTCTTGGACAATTGTAACCCAGTGCTAAAACCGTAAATAAAATTATACATATCGGTACCGCTTTAAAAAAAAAAAGGGGACACTCATTTCACAATGGGAATAAATATTTTGAGGATAAATATATAGATAAATATAAGTTCATAAAATATATCCATAATTAGTTAAAAACATTTCTAAGGGGCTCTGATGGGATTCCTAGTGTTTTTATTTGGTATATTGAGCAACCAATGGTTGCGTTGTTTGTTTGGCAGCACCAGCCAATGGGGTCACGCGCTTTCGCTCAGTCTTAGTGTAACCTGCAGAACACTTTCAGTCGCAGCAGAGACATCGACCGAGAGAGCACGATCCCTTACTGAGACGGTGAGCTAATGTGCTAGTAGCAGCCTTTGCCTGGATAAAACTCTTGAGATTGGTAAGCCAAAACCAACATGAGAAATGAGGTATTGCTGTATTGTCAAATTCTAATACCTCTTTTGTTAAATCTTAAGATTTGAACCCAAAGGCTGTGAACTCATGTGAGCGCGTGAATCCTGTGAAGCACGTGTTGCTTAGCATGGTGAGTGCCATTCAGTGTGTATGTGAAATGCTAACCACTAGCTTAAAATGCTAACCTCCGATTCTAATTCCGGCTAGGTTTTCCAGAGGAGGAGGTTGTTTGTCAGAGCTGTAATGGTTAGCAAAGGTTTCATTTCACTTACTACTGACTGTTACTTAAGGGTGAATATTAAATCTGTGGTTTACAGGTATTCAAATGTGTCTAGTTTATGCACATTTAGTAATGTGAAGAGATTTGAAGTAATGTTGTACAACGTAGAAATATTTGAAACTCATGTAATAAGCTATAGAGCATAGCTTAAGTTTTGTGTTCTGACCTATTCTGTAGGTCAGGTTTTTTTTTAACCTGGATTCAGAAGAACGTGGATCTCCAGATCTAGATGGCGAGCCGAAGCCCGAACCCGATTAACCGGTAGAGGTGATCCAACTGGTCACCTGGGACAGATACAAAAGGACTGAACACACTGTAAATATATTTGGGGTATTTTATTTTTATTTTTTTATTTTTTTTTATTATTGTCACGAGCGCTCTATTTTTGTTCAAGTGTACACAACTGTTAAAATATACATATTTGCAAGTTCCCATACTTCTGTGTGTGCCATCTGTTGTTACGCCCTCCAGGCTCCTACGAACCTAGAATCTATCTGACCTGGCCCAATTGCCCCTTCTGTCTAGGTGGTAAGTGGTGGTAAGAGTGGTAACTCTTTTGTCCACCATGCCATCACACTCTATAACTCCTCACTTGGGGGGGGGGGGGCATAGAGTACAGAGGACAGTAGGGTATTCATAGTGCAATAACCTTAACTTAACCATACTTGTACAAGCCATATTTAGCCCTGCATTTATATTGTGTATATTATGTTGTTTATTTTTTTTTTCTTTTTTGCTTTTCTGATCTGTATGCTCCTTTCATGTGCTGCTGGAAATTTAAAATTTCCCAGAAGGAGTCATCCCAAAGGGATTAATAAAGTTAAGTCTAAGTCTAAGTCTAAGGTTAAAGGTAACTACACTGCCATACCCAGTACTACCAAAAGGGTACAAGACTGCACCTAAAGTTGGTGTTAGTGTTATAAAATCTGGCGAGCCAGCCATGAGCCTGGAGCGTTGCGACAACAGATGTGGATTCTGTTTTGATTTCCTGACCAAACAGTTCATATACTGTCAAAATGGATTTTGTTGCAAAATATGGTGTCAAAGTTCAGAATGCAGTCATTGTCAGTAGTGTGGTCGACAAAGAAAGACAAAGAAATTTTTAAGTTCCTAGAGCAATGTGGCACTATTCGTAGGGTACTTAGCATTGATGATAACTCGTCTGAATTTGACAAAAGTCACACTGTAGAGTTCGAGTCTGGATTAGCTGTTGAAAGTGTGTGGTGTGTTTGGGATTGGTTGATCGTCACTTCCTTGTGGTAATGTATCGTCACTTCCTGTTTTGCTGTCTGTCTGTGTGGTTTGCTCTCCTCACTCTCCTGAGCTTTGGGTTAGCCACTAGCGATGGCTACTAGCTCTCCTTCCTCTCCTCCTCTGGTGTGCTCTCTCTGTCAGTTGTTTAGCTACACCTCTGCCTCTTTTAGTGATAACGGTAAATGTAATAAATGTTGTCTTTTTGAGGCGCTCGAGGCGAGGTTGTCTGATTTGGAATCCCGGCTCCGCTGCATTGAAACACCGTCTGCGCCAGTTACTCTTGACGGATGCCCCTTAGCTGCAGTGGAGCTAGCTAGCTTAGACCCCCCTGTTAGTGGTCCTCCGGCTCTCCTCAGCAGCGAGGAGACTGGGTGGGTGACGGTGAGAAGGAAGCCTAGTCGCAAAGCCCTGGTACACCACCAACCTGTTCACGTTTCTAATCGTTTTTCCCCGCTCAGCGACACACCCGCTGAGGAAAAAACTCTGATCATTGGCGACTCTGTAGTCAGAAACGTGAACCTAGAGACTCCAGCGGCCATAGTCAAATGCATTCCTGGGGCCAGAGCAGGCGACATTGAGTCAAATTTGAAAATGCTGGCTAAAAGTAACTGTAAATACTCCACAATTGTTATTCATGCTGGCATTAATGACATCCGTCTCCGGCAGTCGGAAGTCACGAAACTTAATGTAGAATCGGTGTGTGACTTTGCAAAAACGATGTCTGCCACTGTAGTATTCTCTGGGCCCCTCCCCAATCTGACCAGTGATGACATGTTTAGCCGCTCGTCATCCTTGAACCACTGGCTGTCTGTGTGGTGTCCTGCAAATAACGTGGGCTACATTGACAATTGGAGCTCTTTTTGGGGAAAACCTGGTCTTATGAGATGAGACAGCATTCATCCCACTTCGGATGGTGCTTCTCATTTATCTAACAATCTGGCATCTTTTTTATCCAAATTTCCAAAACCCTGACTACTCAGAGTTGGGACCAGGAAGCAGAGTCGCAGTCTTACACGCCTCTCTGCAGCTCCTCTTCATCCGCCACCCCTCAACTAAGCCCCTGTCTTCCCCATCAGAGAATCATTGTCTGCTCCCTCCAAAGTAAATAAAAATATAATATATAAACATCCCAAAGTTATTAAGCAAAATATTGGTAAAACTCAAATTAAACATAAAGCCTCTAAATTGAATGATTTGGCCTCTGTTCCTCCTCATAATTTAAAAATTAAATGTGGTTTATTAAATATTAGGTCTCTAACTCCCAAGTCTCTGTTAGTCCATGATCTGTTAATTGATCATCAGATTGATTTAATTTCCCTTACAGAGACTTGGTTAGGGCAAGAGGATTATGTTGGTTTAAATGAATCAACTCCCTCTGGTTATTTAAACTGTCAAAATCCCAGAAGTTCTGGTCGTGGAGGAGGAGTAGCAACAATTTACCATTCCAAATTACTAGTTAATGTAAAGCAAAAAACATGTTATAATTCCTTTGAGGGCCTGGTCCTCAGTATTGGGCACTTTAGCAATTTTAGGTTAAACCCAATTTTATTTGCCATAGTTTATCGTCCCCCATCAACCTACTCAGAATTTTTATCCGAATTTGCTGATTTCTTAGCTGATTTAGTGCTGAAATCTGATAGAATAATTATAGTAGGGGACTTTAATATACATGTGGATGTAGATAGTGACTGCCTTAATGTGGCATTTAATTCAATATTAGACTCGATTGGGTTTTCTCAGAAAGTAGGAAATTCTACTCATTACCTCCACCATACATTGGACCTTGTTCTGACATATGGCATATAAATAGAAAATCTTGTAGTGTCTCCTCATAACCCTGTACTGTCAGACCATTGTCTGTTAACCTTTGATTTTACTATTTCTGACTATTTGGCTCCTAAAGAAAAATATTATTACAGTAGATGCCTCTCAGATTATGCTGTTACCAAATTTATACAGATTCTTTCCTCTATGCCATGTGTCAAAACAACGGAAATAAGCTATAGACAGCTTGCTCCTTCTGTAATTGATAACATGGTGGATAGTGTTACAGCTTCTCTGCATCAGACTCTAGACTTGGTGGCCCCCTTAAAAAAGAAAAAGTCTAATCAGAGATTTCTAACTCCTTGGTTCAACACAGAAACTCGTAGCTTAAAACAGAAGACTCGTCAATTAGAAAGAAAATGGTGCTTCACTAATTTAGATGAAATCTATTTAGCTTGGAGAAATCATCTTTTAATTTATAAAAAATATCTTAGAAAAGCTAGAACGAGTTATTACTCTGCATTAATAGAAGAGAACAAGAATAATCCTAGGTTTCTTTTCAGCACTGTAGCCAGGTTGACAAAGAGTCAGGACTCTGTCAATCCTAGCATTCCCTTAGAGCTTACTAGTCAGGACTTTACGAACTTTTTCAATAATAAAATTTCTTCCATCAGAGATAAAATCAATCAGATTCTTCCCACAGTTAACTTAAATACTGTAACTACTACAACTCCTTCTACTGATGTCTGTCTTGATGAGTTTACTCCAATCAACCTTTGTGAGTTAGACAAAATAGTTTCCTCTTCCAAACCTTCAACTTGTCTTTTAGACCCTATTCCTACCAGGTTATTTAAAGAAGTCTTCCCACTTATTGGTAGCTTTATTCTTCATATAATCAATTCTTCATTAACTTTAGGCCATGTACCGCAGGCTTTTAAAATGGCTGTAATTAAACCCTTACTCAAAAAGCCAACGCTAGATCCAGGAGCTTTAGCTAACTATACTGTAGACCAATCTCTAATCTCCCTTTCATTTCAAAAATCTTAGAAAGAGTTGTTGCTACGCAATTATTTGACCACCTGCAGGGAAACGGTTTACTTGTAGAGTTTCAATCTGGGTTTAGAATCCATCATAGTACTGAAACAGCCTTAGCGAAGGTCACTAACGACCTTCTCATCGCATCTGACAATGGACTGGTTTCTGTACTTGTCCTTTTAGACCTTAGTGCAGCTTTTGATACTATCGATCATAATATTCTACTTGATAGATTAGAACACTATGTTGGACTTAATGGAACTTCATTGCAGTGGTTTAGATCTTATTTATCTGATAGGTTCCAGTTTGTTCATGTAAATAATAAGTTTTCTTTCAACTCAAAGCTTAGTCATGGAGTTCCACAGGGATCTGTGCTAGGCCCTACTCTTTTTAGTTTATATATGCTTCCGTTAGGCAACATTATTAGAAAGCACTGTATACATTTTCATTGCTATGCAGATGACACACAATTATACCTGTCAATGAAGCCAGATGATAGTAATCAATTAGCCAAGTTAGAAGCCTGTCTTAAGGAAATCAAAGCTTGGATGACTTGTAATTTTCTGCTATTAAATTCAGATAAGACTGAAGTCATTCTTGTTGGTCCAAAAAACCTTAGAAATACCTTTCCAAATCAAACTTTCAGTTTGGATGGATGCAGTTACTCTTTCTCTTAATAGCTCTGTGAGGAACCTTGGAATTATTTTTGATCAAGATCTGTCCTTCAATTCACATATTAAATTTGTTTCTAAGACTGCCTTCTATCATTTGCGTAATATTGTCAAGATTAGGAGCATCTTGTCTCAGAGTGATGCTGAGAAACTGATCCACGCTTTTGTTAGCTCGAGATTAGATTATTGTAATTCTTTATTATCAGGCTGTCCTAAAACATCTTTAAAAAGTCTTCAGCTGATCCAAAATGCTGCAGCAAGAGTTTTAACAGGTACTAGAAAGAGAGATCATATCTCTCCGGTTCTGGCCTCCCTTCATTGGCTTCCCATAGAGTTTAGAATTAAGTTTAAAATCCTTCTTCTTACTTACAAAGCTCTAAACAATCAGGATCCTTTTTATTTAAAAGATCTGATACTACCGTATTATCCTAACAGAGCACTACGCTCCCAAAATGCAGGATTACTTGTAATACCTAGAATCTCCAAAAGTACAATGGGAGGCAGAGCCTTCAGTTATCAAGCTCCTCTCCTGTGGAACCAGCTGCCAAACTGGATTCGGGAGTCAGACTCGATCTCTGTTTTTAAGAATAGGGCTAAAACCTACCTTTTTGATCTAGCCTACAATTAGGGAGGGATCATGTGTTTCTGAACCCTCCCTTAGTTATGCTGCTAATAGGTTTAGTCAGCCGGGGGACCTCCAGTAATGCACTGGGCCTCACTCCTTTCCTCACTCTCAATGAAATATTTTTTTTGCTGGTCCTTAACATTTGTTTGTTCTCTCCCATAGATTGAGTCCCCATCGTGCTGTTTGCTCTCTACATGTCTGTTCTTTTCATCTTCTCTATCCCCTCACCCCACAGCCAGTCGCAGCAGATGACTGCCCCTCCCTGAGCCTGGTTCTGCTGGAGGTTTCTTCCTGTTAAAAGGGAGTTTTTCCTCTCTACCGTCGCCAAGTGCTTGCTCACAGGGGATTGCCTGATTGCTGGGGTCTTTCTGCAACTGTGGGGGTTCCCCCTACAGTTGATAGTGCTATGAGATGACTGTTGTTGTGAAATGGCGCTATATAAATAAAGTTGAATTGAATTGAATTGAATTGAAACAGTAGCACCTGCGTTGCCGTACTTCTTTCCATCCACTGACAATCCTGATGTTAAGTACTGCATTCAAACCCTAGCTGATGTGTACACTAAAACTGTAGGGGGCAGTGTTACTGAGGCTTATCTTAGCAACCTGAAGGGCTTAGTTAAGTTAAGTGGAAAAGGTTTTGAAGAGGTGTTGCGGGAGGTTATGTCCACAATAGGGAAGTTTATTGAAGCTGCTGGGACAGCTGAAACAGTCTCTGCTGATGTTGATCCTGCTTCCCCTACTGTAGAACCCACACAAAGTGGAGTCTCTCCTCCACTCCAAGTTGAAGTGCCTCGCACCCCTCAAACCACTCAAGCACTCTTCCAAAGCCCTCTTAGACCAAACTTGACACCTCAAATGTTGAGTCCAGCTGATTTTAACCCACCCGAGGTCCAGAAAATCGTAGTTGAGCATGTCATTAAAAATGCAGAGAAGCCATTAAACGCTCATTCCTCCTTGAGAATTAGAGCTTTCTCTGGCAAAACGCCAAGACCGTATACTGAAGCTGATTAGGAAACGTGGCATTTACATGTTGACTTGATGATGGAAGATACTTCTTTGTCTGACTTGGAAAAATCTCGCAAGATCCTTGAAAGTCTTCTTGCTCCTGTGTCTGATGTTATTCACCCTCTTGGGCCTGAAGCCACTTCTGCCGACTATCTTAAGCTTTTGGACTCAGCTTGTGGGACTGTTGAAGACTGTGAGGGACTGCTTGCGCGATTCATGAACACTTTCCAAGATTATGGAGAAAAACCCTCTGCATATCTGCATCGTTTGCAAGTGGCGCTCAATCTCACAGTGTGTAGAGGCAGTCTAGAGCCACAGGAAGTGGACAAACAGCTTCTCAAGCAGTTTAACGGAGGCTGTTTGGATGATAATCTGCTAAAGGAGCTACAGCTGGAACTAAAAGATAAACATCCACCTGCGTATGCAGAGTTATTGCTTCACCTTTGCACTGCTGAAAACAGACAAGAAGTTAAAAACACGCATGAAAAAACACTTGGGCACCACAAAACCAAAAGCAGCCTCCTACGAACAAACAGTCACTGAAACAAGTACAAATATGGGGCTGCACGGTGGCGCAGTGGTTTAGCACTGTGGCAGCACAGTTTTACCCTCGGCCGGGGGATCGCAGGGATCATGAGATTGTGGGTTCGATCCCAGCCCCTGACCAACAGTGAGCTGTGTGGAGTTTGCATGTTCTCCCCGTGTTGCGTGGGTTTACTCCGGGATTTCTCCGGTTTCCTCCCGCATACCAAAAACATGTAGGTTTAGGGCGCTCGCGCACGCAGCGACCAGCAGCCGGTGGCTTGTCACCAGACTGCAAACCAAGTCTACCTACGGGTACAAATAAGTAACAAAAAAAAAAATTAAAAAAAATAGTGAAGTAGAGTCTGACAGTCTGAAAGAACTGAAAAAGCAAGTCGCTGATCTAAAAAGCCAACTAGCTGCTATCGTGAAACAAAAGAAACAAGCACCACCGAAGAAAAACCCAACTAAGAAATCTGAAAATAAAAAACCTGACCATGACAAACCTGAAAACGTACCTTTGTCCAGCCGTCCCAGTACTAGGCCCAAACCATGGTATTGCTTCCGCTGTGGCGAAGATGGGCATATTGTAGCCACTTGTGAGTCAGAGCCAGACCCTGCACTTGTAGCTGCAAAACGCAAAGAGTTAAGAGTAAAAAGACAGATTTGGGACGGTCAGAACCCCACATCCTCTTTAAGATGGAAGTCTACCCCTGTTGCGGGACAAACAGAGGCTAGTTCAGAGATGACCTGTCCCAAACCAAAAGCTCCATTCAAGACACATGCTAAAGTCACTCTCCAAAACAGACCCCTTTAACTTTCCTAATGGTCTAATTGGTACAAAAAGTACAGCACAAGTGAAAGTGAATGGCTGTACTGCGAGCTGTTTGTTAGATACAGGCTCCCAGGTGACTACTGTCCCTGAGTCCTATTACAGACAGTACTTATCCAGCCATGAGATTAAGCCACTTTTTGAGCTGTTAAAAGTGGAAGGAGCTGGGAGACTTCCGGGAAGATGGCGGAGAGACATAACGCTTAAATAGAGAGCTCTCCCTAGTCGGATTAAAAATCATTGGTAAATGGCCAACTCGACATAAATGGACCAATAAACCAAGGGATGAAAACACGAAGAAGCCGGGCACATGGACAAAAGCAGGGTAAAACTAAAGAATCCCTCTTCAACAACGCAGGAGAAATCGCTGTACACGAGGCCCAAAAAAACGAGGTGACTACAGCAGAGAAAATGGAGGACGCCAACCTTGATGTTATGAACACTGGCTTCGCCAATATAAGTAAAGACATAAAAGACTTCAAGCGACAACTCCAACAGGATTTAATGGCTCTTAAGGAAGAACTGAAAAAAGAGATGAAGGAGGAAATTATGGGTCTCCGAAGAGAAATGGAGCACAAGCTAGCTGAAAACATGGAGGAACTGCACACTCAACGGGCGTGTATGACAGAAGCACAGGCTCAAATATCGGAGTTGGAAGACTGGAAGATCGAGGCAAGTGAGCGGCTGCAGACCCTGATGGCTCAAACACAGAGGATGCAGGAAAAAATAACCGACCTGGAGAACAGGTCCAGGCGGAGCAATATACGCATCTTTGGGATTCCGGAGGGCATTGAAGGCAACTCGATGACGAAATTCATGGATCATTTCTTAAAAAAAGAACTTGAGCTGCCCAATGAAGCAGACTTGCAGATCCAACGAGCGCACAGAGCCTCGGCACAGAACCTGAATCCAAACTCTACACCCAGGTCAGTTGTGGTAAACTTTCTGAAATACGACATAAAGGAAAGAATCCTGACACAAGCATGAAAAAAAAAGATACGAGTCGGCGACAAACAGATATTCTTTGACCATGACTACCCGACAGAAATTGTGCAGCAGCGAAAGAAATATGCCAACATTAAAAAAATGCTGAAAGAGAAAAAAATTAGATTCCAAACACCGCTAACGAAGATGAGAATTCATTGGGAAGACGGCGTATAAACCTACAACACGGCCAGAGAGGCAGCGTGGGACATGACGGAGCGAGGCTTTGTGGTGAGCGTACCGGAGGAAGCGGCTGGAGCAGCTGCGGCACTGAACGCATCACGACAGCCGGAGTGGAGGCGAGTGAGCGGCAGAAGACGGGAGACGGACGTGACACACCGGGCCCAGGAAAAACTGCAAGGCTTTCAACAGAAAGCCTAGATTATAACAAAGATTAAGAAGGACACAGAAGAAATGAAGGCCAAGAAGACAAGGTAAAAGAGAAATAAACGGCTAGGAGAGGTTTAAATGATTTTTGTTGGACATTTCTAGACTAATGACTATTACTTGGATAGTAAATACAGGTCTAGGGAGGGCCCTTCACTCGGTGAGGTCATTCCCTCCACCCACCAACAGGGACCAGTGGGCAGAAGAAAGGCCCAAAGTACGGAGGTCGAGATTTGGTAATGTGTTTTTGTACAAATATGTGTTAGTTTTGTTGTTAAAGGGGTTAGGAGCACAAGTTAAAAAAATGGAAAAACATGAATATGGGTAAAAATCTTAAGATAATGACATTGTAACGTGAAAATGGAATATTAATAAATAATAAATATGATCAGGTATGAATTATTTAATTTATATTGATGTATTGGAATCTGAGCTCAAATCTCATTTCATATACATCAGAAAAGTTAAACATTTGTAAAGGGGCACCAGCTTCTATCTTTAAGAAGCAATTTGATCTTTAATTTCACTTTATACCTGTTTGATCACTCAATAAATTAATCAATAATCAGTCTCAAAAATTTTCCGTGAATTCGATACCTGGGCTTGAAACAGACTCAGAATGAAATAAATTCCCAACAACTTCTCATTTTTAAATATTTATTAAACGAAATGATTAATAGACATCGGAATAATTTCATTAATCATAAAATCAATCTTGTAAATGATAGATTAACAATGTCAATATTTTCGGAACCAGGGTTAAACTGAGAGATGAATTTCTATCAGTTTGAGTTAACAGATTATTAAAAACAACGCAAACTTATGGAGAAAGTTTATTAATTATGAAAAAGTCCTAAATTAATCTTAAGAAAATAAAAACAGAATTTTATTGAAAAGAAGAGTTATGTTAAGGGCTTCTTAATTTGCATCTAATTAGATATACAAATTATTAACGAACCTCAGAAGCTAATTCAGCAGTGGAATTAAAGTTTTTGCAGCTCACGTGCTCTCCTGTGATGTTAATTCTGTCGTCCGTCTTCAGCCCAGCTTTCGTGGAAGTTAGGGGAAATATCTGCCAGCAGATACTTCAGAGTCCACAGTTCGACCTTTAGATTCAAGCGGTCGAAGGAGGCTGGATTCTGGGCTATATGACCCAGAGTTGTAACTGGGTTAGATGACTTTTCTTCAGAGCGATGTGGGACAGCTGCGCGTTGATTTCTCAGCTGCGTCTTTCTTCAAGAGGTCTTCGATAATAATTAAAAGATATCTAATCCGATTTCAAATTAGAAAAGAAACTTTCGGACTTTAGATAAAAATAGTAGTTCCTGGTAGGTGCTTGGTCAAGAAAAATATAAAAATAAAGTCAAGATTAAAGTTTACCTTAAAATTAAACAAACGGCGGTTTTACAGAAAGTTTAACAGAAAAAGTGATGAGTAAAAATTGGAGTTTAACTCCGATTAAGAATTGAGCTCAAAGAAATAGGAATTCCTAGGCATTTAAGAGAAAAAGAAAATACACAGTTACATAAATTACAAGTTATCTGCTCTGTGTTCAGAAAAACGCCATGTGGTCCTTTGTTCTTCCTTGCTGTGTGTAGACAATGGAGGAGATCAGGACAAGGGAGCCGAGCCGTACAGAGGATCTGCAGCAGAAAAAGTGATGAAAAGAGAGTCTGGCGAAAAAGGCAAAAAAGGGCTGAAACCGAGTCTCTCTCTCCTTTTTATAAGCTCTGTTGAGTTTCGCGGGATTCTGGCCTGACCGGAGTCTCAGCCAATGAGCGTCCTTCGTGGGCGGGCTCGATGAACTTTTAGTCCAATGAACAAACAGTCTATTGTTCGGAGTCCTTTGGGGTGAAGAGCTGTCGTGCAGCGATTGGCTGTGGGAGTCACATGGTTTTAGAGGCAAACTTTGATACATGATATCAGTCCACAGGAATACACAGTTTTAAATACATTGGAATGTACTGTTACACTCTTATGTATAACTAAACTAACCTTAGTGTATCTTATAAGCAGTGCTTCTGAATCAACATGCAGGAATAAACATTCATTTAACATTACCATGCATATATATATATATATATATATATATATATATATATATATATATATATATACGTATATATATATATATATATATATATATATATATATATATATATATATATATATATATATATATAAAATCACAGATTAATGCATTTCACACATTATTGATTTTCCACATCAAAAACATCAGAGTCCATCTGCATTTTCATAGTTCTGAAAAGAATGAAGGTTTAGAATTGAGTTTGTAATAATGTACTTTAAAGTTGTTTAAATCCAGCGTTTTCACAGTTTAAGGAAATTAGCTGAGTGTGGATCTGTTGCATGTTTTATGGGGCAATAAAATGGAGCAGGACATTGGGGAAATTCCTTAGGCTGGTTTTAACAAAAGGGGATTTCAGCTGTGGCCTGGGGGAAGAAAATCTGTTTCTTTGCATTATTCCTGGATGAAACAAAAATGTCTTTAAGCAGAAAAATAATTGTTGCTGAGCCAAAGCGAGATGATGCTACAGTCCCCCCTCTGGTATCAATGGTGACGTTGAATCAGCGTTGATAGCAATCCTAGGCATCAAATCCCAATTTGGCGAGGCTTGATCCAAATGCTGAACTAAAGTTCTGATGTCGATAAGTCTTAAGCTTGTAAACAGTATCTATTCCAAAGTGTAGGTCCTTAAATTTGGTTTTCTGAAAAACTTCTGGAAATTTCAAAAATAATTTTGGCGTGACCAAATATAAACATTGTATAATTGTCTAGGATATACTAAAGTTCTGTATAAGCCTGTAAAGACTGTAAAAAAAAAATTGAACTAGAAGTATGTGGGTTTTGACATACTTGATATAAATGTTTTGGGTTTGCTGAAAAATATCTAGTAAAAATTTCAAAAACAGTTTAAATGTGCATAAAATCTAAATAAAGTATAAAGGATTATTTGTATATACACATGCATGTATCCAAAAATCTTAGTCAAAAGCAAAAATAAAATTCTTTCATATTTGAGGTAGATTCAGACTAATCAGTATTGAGGTGACTCAAGGAGGTTCAAATTGAATTTGTTTAGTTAGACTAAACCATGGTTCCACAGATGTCCAAATCATAGGGTGTTTGAGGCTTTTGTTCAGAAAAACTGAGTGGGCATAGGATGTCGTTATCATTCTTTGGATGGCAATGAGAAGTAAATTTGGATTTACTGCAAAAAGGATATGATGAGAGAGCATATTCATTGCTAAAGCGTTAACTGAAAAGCTAATGTTTCTAGCTACTTCTGAGGGTAACATAGACATTGGCTGTGTGTGAGCATAGTCAACCTTTAACACAAAGAGCAAAGAGTTCAAGACCTTGTTAAGTTTGACTGAAGCTTCTGAGCAAGCATTCAAAACCAACACAGTGTCTTGTAAGATTTTGGTAACCATTTGTGGTTTGACAACCTGGTGTTTCGGTTTAGCGGTGTTGACCGAGTTAACAGTGGGCATGCTAAGGTTAACTAGAGGCTCTAACGATGAGGCTGTTATTAAGAATCCATCCGAGGATCTTTGACCTTTCGTTTTGGCTTGGCCCAATTCTGACTGGGTAACAGTGGGTGTGATTGCTAGGCAGATGGCTAAACTGATAAACAGGAGGGCCATCATCTTGGCAAACATAAAAGTGAGTGGTTTTGGATCTTAATCTTCTTGTTGATCTTTCTTTAGATACCTGGTTGGCAAATGAAAATTCCTCTTAGAGGGGGAATGATTTCTTTTAGATGGATGTACTTTATTGATCCCAAAACTGGGAAATTACAGAATAGAGCTTAAGAGATTAAATTCTAAACCTTGTGCTTGTTTTTCACCTTTGATGGGAGTTTTAAGATTATTAGCTCAAGCTAATGGTGTTGAATGTCTTGTGTATACTATTTGGTAATAGTAAGTTGATTGAAGTTTATTAGATTTTACAGAGGTCTTTGAAATTTGTTTAAGGGCTAATTTGGTTTTAATATACCCTTTCCTTTCTGGAGGTTTTGATGCAGTTAACTGATTGGAGAAATTTGACTGAGTGTACCTGAGGCTAGTAGTTAGCTACAGTTATTTCTCAGACGTAGGTTTGGTTTTAATCTTATTTATGGACTTACTTTGACAGTGTTGTACCCGACAAGTCCCATGGGGTTTTGGTAAAGGTTACTCTGATTTTGGTGAGCCCATTTGAAAATGGGGTCCTGGATTTGGCTCTTGGGTGGCCAAAGATTGTTGTTGACAATGTGTGGATTCATCCACTTGGGCAGGAATTTAGGAGTGATTTTCCTTTCCTGTAAATTTATTTCAGGTGTCTGTGGTACAAATGTGGGGTGGAAGATCTTGTCCCCCCTTCGCAGTTCATCATGCAAGAGTTTTTGATCGTTGTACACTTTGTATCGTTTGGCGAGTAGGTCTGTATGGTTTTGAAATACAGCCTTGGGAGCTTTGTATGTCGTTTTGACGCTTTTGTGTTCTGCAGCTGGGATGTTATAGGCATTGGCAGTCATCACCCCCCTCTGGTTTCGAGGAACACTGAGCAGTGGCGATGATGGTTCATCGGAAGCATGAACAGGAGTGCCATTGCATAGCTGCAGAGAAGATTGTGTCGCATGAAGTGGTTTCAATTTTGGTATGTTATAGGGTTTAGATGCGGGTAGCGCATGTACCGTTTTATCCAACCGGTGTTTGACTGTTTTATGGATCATTTGGTTGCACGGTTGAGTGACTGGGCGCCTTGCGTTTGCAAAAGTTGGTTTAATTGTTGCAAAAACTTGAGATTTCAGAGGGTCTAGAGAGCCAGTTGGTGTGGCTTTTGTGACCATGCAGGCCTCATGGGCGGGTGGGTGGGTTTCAAAATGTGACACCACCATAGAATCATGGGTATCAAGGGTTTTAAGAGGGCCGTTTGGGGTTTTCTGCTCGGCCATTGAGTTTTCAAGATCATTTGAGTGTTTGGCTTGACCTTGTATTTGAAGGTGACTTTTGACATCTCGTGGACAGTGCTCACCTTGGTCTTGGCGGTCGCTTTCACTCGGTTGCAGTCGTTCCAACAGTGCTAGTTGTGTGAGACTTGGGGTGTCCAAAGTGTTCAAAACAAAGCACTGTGATTCAATTGTTCTTGTTGGGTCAAATGGGTGAGGGTGTTGCGTTTGAGCCCATAGTTTGAGGTTCTTGAAATCAATCAGTGGCTCAAAACGATTCAGTAGGTCTTTGCCAACAAGCAATGGAATGGCGTCAAGTTTGGACACGTAGACCGGATGTGTCAAGGTCATGGGTCCAATAGACATGTTTAGTAGTGATACGCCCAACAGGGTTGTTTTAGTGAGCGCATATGGTCGCACGGCTAATGAACAGGGTTCCAGTTTCAAATATTTGTTAGCGCGGTTCGCGGCTACACGTAGTTTGTCAAAAAAGGTGTGTGACATGAGCGTGATGTCAGCAGCAGTGTCTAAAACAGCGTCCTGACACACCATGTCTTCAAGGGTCAGTGGAAGGTAGAATTTCCGTGCCACCCCCCTCTCGTTTAGATCGCATAGAAATTGTGGAACTGGTGGTTCGACACAGAGTTGCGACATGTTAGAGGAGTGGTCTGTGCCCTGTGGTTGGGCTGCCATAACAGCCCTGGACTGCGTTGAGTCCTTTGGTCCTTCCTCATTTGCATGAGGGATTTTCTTCTTGCGTTTCCTTTGTTTGGAACGCTTGTTTTGAGTTGGCACAGCTGATATAGCTAGAATGTTAGCAGTTTTATTCTCTTTGTTGCTTTGAATCTCTGCTAGGAGGTGTTGGACAATTTCAATAGCTTCTCTACTGAATGTAGGAGTTTCTTCTTCCTTCCAAGGTTTGTGATAGGTCTCTGCTTCTGAGCTTCTGTGATGGGATGGAGACCATTTGTCGCGGTTACGCGTGTCTTCGTATCGGTATCTGTCATCATGGTAGTCCGTATCGCGTTCTCGTGACCTATCCCATGGATATGGTCTACGACGGTAGTCGGGTTTTCGCAAAGTTGGTCCAAAGTGGTATCCGGAGGACCTAGTTTGGTTTCGACCTTGCTGGGGTCGCTTGGAAAAATGCTTCGGCTGTTGATGTACTTGCGGTGTAGGAGGTGGAGAAGAGCGAGGAGCTCCTTCCAACTCCAAGGTGTTAGATGCATCGCTAATAGCTAGCACTGTGGCAGGCTCAGCGTGCTTGTTGCGACTTTGTTGTTGTTTTTGGAACGCATAGTGTGCAAACTCTCTCAGCTGACTTATTGAGTTTGACCTTGGGTTAGCTGTAACTCCTAGGTAATGACTCACAGTGGGATGGAGGTTTTGGATGAAGAGGGTCTTGAAATTGTGGTCTTCTTCCATCCCTGGTGTATTTTGAGATCCAAAATATGCAAGTAGGAGTCTGTGGTAGTAGGCTTGTGTTGGCTCTGAGCGTCCTTGCTTCACGGCTAGGGCTGCGGTTAGCCCTGCTTGTAGGCAGTCGGAGAACTCCTTTTCGATGGCTTCGCGGAGCAGCATGTAATCTGCTTTGATGTTTGTCGGCTGTCTGTCTATGAATTTTGATACTGACCTGTTAGATGTTAGTTTAATCAGATAGATGCGATCGTCAATTGTAGCATCAGGGTGCTTACGCAGGTAGTAATCAATGTCCTGTAAATAGACTTTGGCATCAGGTAAACCCGTAGGTCCTGGATCAAATTTGGTGATATTTCGCGCGATCTTGTCAAGGTCACGGTCTGAAGGGGCACACGCATGCTGTCCACGCGGTCGTCCGTATTCGAAACGGGAATTGGGCAAGGGAGCGCGGTGGGTGTCCCGGTGTTCATGTCTTTCCTTTAGGAGCAGTTGACATTCCTTGTAGTCCTTCTTCACATTTTCCATTTGACCTTCAACTCTTCTGAGTTCCTTCTTTGTGTCTTGAAGGGCATCTTCAAGTTCATTGTTGTCTTGATGAAGCGTGTCATTGTTATGCATCAACCGTTCCTTTTCTGACTCTGCACGGTCCAAATCTTGTACCGCTTCATTCAGTTGATTTTGAGTTTTGTCATTCTCCTCTTGAGATTGTTCCAGATTTTCCTTCAGTGTCTCGTTCTGTTCTTGGAGAGATAGGATTGTTGTTTGTTGATTTGCTAGCTCGTTCTCGGCTACCTTTAATCTTGCGACTAATGTTAGCGCAAACTTACCTAACACACTGGTGAGGTCCTTGCCTTCTGGTAGTTTTTCAGTGTGTTCATTCAAAAGTTCTTCAGTGAGTTGCTCCAATTCTTCGGGCTGTGTTTCCTTGACCCGTGTTGTGAAGCTAGAAATTAAATTAGAAGTCCATGCTTCCAATGTTGTTTGAAGGTCATCCAGTTTGGTAAATTGGTCGGTTGTCTGTTGACTCGTCATGTTTGACCGTTGTTGTTATTTAGCCTTTAAAAAAAAAAAAATTCAACTTGTTGATTATTCTTAAATTTGTTCAACAAGGTTTAACCTTGAGTGTTTTATTTTACAACTGTGATAGTTGAAAGTTCCTTTAGAATTTGTTTCAACTTGTAGGCTTGCAGGATGGGAAATAGAATTTTGAAATTATTTAGAAATGTAGAGATGCTTCAAATAATTTGTTCGTTGAAACCGTATGTTGATAAATAAAGTTGAATTGAAATTGGATTGAATTTGTTTCGCAAAACAAAACTGAAATTTCAATTGTGTGGATTGACTTCTTTCCTTTGATTTTCAAAGTCTAGTATTGGAATTTGTCATCAATAACTAGCTTTGGGATTTTGCAGAATGTCACTTTGGAAGTGAGGATTTTATTTACAAGAGAAATCCACAAGCAAAAGAGGCTAAATGCTTTAAAGATTTAGGATTATAAGTTTCCACTTCCTTTTAAAGTTAAGGCTTTCCTTTGGTTTTATTTGTTAAAGCCTATTTTCCTTTGAAGCATTAAATGTTTAAAATATTTACAAATTAGAAACAAGTGAATTGTTTGAATATTTGGTGTCCAAGGATTTCTTAGGATTGAAGCCAATAGTGATCTGTCTTGATTGTGATCTATAAATTTCTTATTTACAGAATAATCAATGTTTGCACCTTTTTGACTTTTCTTTTAAATCCTGGGAAAAATTTGAAAATTATGCTGGTTGGTTAAGTGTTTTTCTTTTCTTGTAGAGAAAGCATGAATCAGAAATGACACAATGAGTTTAAATAACACCTAGAGCTTCTCTTAAGTGTTAATTGCTTAATGTGGTTTCCTAAATTTGAGAAAGAGGAAAAATTATAAATATTCACTAAGTTTGTAAATTTGTCAAAATGCACAGGATCAATTCTACTTTAATGTTACTCTTGAGTAAACATCAGCATTAGAATCCTTAAGCTAAAACTGGGTTTCTGTGAGAAGGGAATCACACCATATCACATTTAAAAACAGCAAAATAAGCACACATATAGCTTCAAAGTTTGTAACTTTTTGCTTAAAAGTGTGTAAATATGTTTGCTTTTAGCTTAAAAGATCATAATATGTGGTTACATAAGTGATTAAATACAATAGAGGTGTTTGTATATGTTCCTGCTATAGGTGTCTATGCAGTTAGTGGGGTTTGACCACTGAGAAAAAACTTTCAGAAGCCAACAGGTCCTTTTCCTTTTATTCTTGGCATAAAAGTTTGGATTAGTGTTAAATTTAGTTTAGTCCGAATAATATGAATTGCTTTGAAGTTACTTTGAAGACTTAATTTGGTTATAAATCGTCTTTAAAGATTAGAAGTTTAAATAAAAATTGCAGTCCCTATGTTTCACCACAAGATGGAGGCAGTTTTCGTCTGCACTTCCAGAAGAGGAAACCCAATGACCTCGCAAGGAGTCAAGGATCTCTACTCAAAATGGCGGCTACAGGGAACTCTACCTAGACTTAAGATGGCGTCGCTGAGCCGATCTACACATGCGCAGTTTTTTCATGCACAGCTTGACGGTCGCGTGCGCGACTGAGCGTGCACGTGCCACGTGGATGCAGTTCAGTCCATAAAACCACGCCTTGCTTTCCAGAGGCGGGAAAACTTTGGTCTCCCTAAACTTTATTCAACAAGTTTATACAATGGTTAATTCAATTAAATCCCTAAGGGTTTGCTTCACTTGTGGGATGTTGAAATAATGGGGAAAACAAATAGGATTTCTTCGCTATTTTGTTCCCAGGCCTATTTTAATTATTCAGCGTATAATCACTTTTAAGCATGCATTAAACAACAAAAAAACTAAAAACTGACTAGAGTGCAGTGGGGTCTCTTCACCCCCACCTTCTCTTGGTCAGCCGACACACACAGCAATCAGGGGGGCGAATTCACCCCCTCCCCCTCGTGACACAGAGACAGACAAAAGACTGGCTGCAGACAATTGAACCACCTTTTTTTTTTTGTGAGTTAAAATTGACCAAAATCACACACAAGCTTATGTATTAATTTCCTTCTGAGTTGTTTCAAGTTCAACCAGGCCTCACATGGGGCACCAAAATATGTAACGTGAAAATGGAATATTAATAAATAATAAATATGATCAGGTATGAATTATTTAATTTATATTGATGTATTGGAATCTGAGCTCAAATCTCATTTCATATACATCAGAAAAGTTAAACACTCGTAAAGGGGCACCAGCTTCTATCTTTAAGAAACAATTTGATCTTTAATTTCACTTTATACCTGTTTGATCACTCAATAAATTAATCAATAATCAGTCTCAAAAATTTTCCGTGAATTCGATACCTGGGCTTGAAACAGACTCAGAATGAAATAAATTCCCAACAACTTCTCATTTTTAAATATTTATTAAACAAAATGATTAATAGACATCGAAATAATTTCATTAATCATAAAATCAATCTTGTAAATGATAGATTAACAATGTCAATATTTTCGGAACCAGGGTTAAACTGAGAGATGAATTTCTATCAGTTTGAGTTAACAGATTATTAAAAACAACGCAAACTTATGGAGAAAGTTTATTAATTATGAAAAAGTCCTAAATTAATCTTAAGAAAATAAAAACGGAATTTTATTGAAAAGAAGAGTTATGTTAAGGGCTTCTTAATTTGCATCTGATTAGATATACAAATTATTAACGAACCTCAGAAGCTAATTCAGCAGTGGAATTAAAGTTTTTGCAGCTCACGTGCTCTCCTGTGATGTTAATTCTGTCGTCCGTCTTCAGCCCAGCTTTCGTGGAAGTTAGGGGAAATATCTGCCAGCAGATACTTCAGAGTCCACAGTTCGACCTTTAGATTCAAGCGGTCGAAGGAGGCTGGATTCTGGGCTATATGACCCAGAGTTGTAACTGGGTTAGATGACTTTTCTTCAGAGCGATGTGGGACAGCTGTGCGTTGATTTCTCAGCTGCGTCTTTCTTCAAGAGGTCTTCGATAATAATTAAAAGATATCTAATCCGATTTCAAATTAGAAAAGAAACTTTCGGACTTTAGATAAAAATAGTAGTTCCTGGTAGGTGCTTGGTCAAGAAAAATATAAAAATAAAGTCAAGATTAAAGTTTACCTTAAAATTAAAAAAACGGCGGTTTTACAGAAAGTTTAACAGAAAAAGTGATGAGTAAAAATTGGAGTTTAACTCCGATTAAGAATTGAGCTCAAAGAAATAGGAATTCCTAGGCATTTAAGAGAAAAAGAAAATACACAGTTACATAAATTACAAGTTATCTGCTCTGTGTTCAGAAAAACGCCATGTGGTCCTTTGTTCTTCCTTGCTGTGTGTAGACAATGGAGGAGATCAGGACAAGGGAGCCGAGCCGGACAGAGGATCTGCAGCAGAAAAAGTGACGAAAAGAGAGTCTGGCGAAAAAGGCAAAAAAGGGCTGAAACCGAGTCTCTCTCTCTCCTTTTTATAAGCTCTGTTGAGTTTCGCGGGATTCTGGCCTGACCGGAGTCTCAGCCAATGAGCGTCCTTCGTGGGCGGACTCGATGAACTTTTAGTCCAATGAACAAACAGTCTATTGTTCAGAGTCCTTTGGGGTGAAGAGCTGTCGTGCAGCGATTGGCTGTGGGAGTCACATGGTTTTAGAGGCAAACTTTGATACATGATATCAGTCCACAGGAATACACAGTTTTAAATACATTGGAATGTACTGTTACACTCTTATGTATAACTAAACTAACCTTAGTGTATCTTATAAGCAGTGCTTCTGAATCAACATGCAGGAATAAACATTCATTTAACATTACCATGCATATATATATATATATATATATATATATATATATATATATAAAATCACAGATTAATGCATTTCACACATTATTGATTTTCCACATCAAAAACATCAGAGTCCATCTGCATTTTCATAGTTCTGAAAAGAATGAAGGTTTAGAATTGAGTTTGTAATAATGTACTTTAAAGTTGTTTAAATCCAGCGTTTTCACAGTTTAAGGAAATTAGTGTGATCTGAGTGTGGATCTGTTGCATGTTTTATGGGGGCAATAAAATGGAGCAGGACATTGGGGAAATTCCTTAGGCTGGTTTTAACAAAAGGGGATTTCAGCTGTGGCCTGGGGGAAAAAAATCCGTTTCTTTGCATTATTCCTGGATGAAACAAAAATGTCTTTAAGCAGAAAAATAATTGTTGCTGAGCCAAAGCGAGATGATGCTACAACATTAAACGTGGATGGTCTGAACTCACCTGTTAAAAGGGAAAGAATAATAAGAAAATTCAAGAAGGAAAAAGCCGAAATTATATTTATGCAAGAGACACATTTGAGCATGACAGAACATGAGAAACTAAAGAGATTTGGCTATAAGAACTCCTACTACAGTTCATTTAAGGGAGGAAATAAAAGGGGGGTTATGATACTAACTTCAAATAAAATACAATTTGAATGTGAACAAGAAATCCAGGATAAAGAAGGCAGTTATGTGATAATAAAGGGAAGAATAGATGGTATGCAGATCACATTAGTGAACATCTATGCTCCACCAGAAAGTGACAAGGGTTTTTTTCAACAACTGTTTGATCTCATAGCAACACACAGTGAAGGAGTCCTAATTTGTGGAGGAGACTTAAATGCTGTCATGGATCATGAAGTTGACACAACAAGTGTTAAGAAGACAAAAAAAAAACATGTAACAAAGTTCATAAGAACCTCACTGGCAGAAATGGGTATGGTAGACATATGGAGGGACCTGCACCCACTCGAAAAAGACTATACACATTATTCAGCAGTCCATAAAGTACACTCTAGAATAGATTACTTCCTTATGAATGAAGGTGACAGACACAGGGTAAGAAATTGTCGGATTGGAGGGGCAGAAATATCAGATCATAATCCTATATACATGGAAATATATTTAAACAATAGAAAACGACAGACAACATGGAAACTTAATGTAGGACTGTTAAATGATGAGAAAATGAAAGAAAGAATAAAAGTAAACATAAACGAGTATATCGAGGAGAATGATAATGAAGAAGTGGACCCAACAATACTAAGGGATGCACTAAAAGCTGTGTTGAGAGGTAAATTAATTGCTGAATCAGGAAAAGCAAGTAAGTCTAAACTGGAAACATATGAACAAAGATGTGAGAGACTGAGGGAATTAGAACATAAACATCAAAGTGCAAATGACCCAAAAATATATCAAGAAATTAAGGAAGAAAAAATAAAGATAAAAGAAATACAAATAGATGAAATTGAAAGGAAAAATAGATATTTAAAACAAAAATATTATGAAATGGGGCCAAAGGCCACAAAACTGCTGGCAAAACAGTTAAGAAAACAACAAACAGTGAATAATGTATATAAGATTAAGGACCCCATCACAAATAAAACCACAGTTAACCCAGAAAACATCGAAGACATATTCCATAATTTCTATCAAGAACTATACTCGCAACCTGAAGAGACAAATGTTAAGGATATTAAAAAATCTCTATGCACATTGGACTTGCGAGCAATAGGAAACCAACAAAATGAAACGCTAACAGCAGAAATAACAACACAAGAGATTAAAGATGTGATTAAGTCACTTAAAAACGGTAAATCACCAGGTAGTGATGGAAACCCGTCTGAGTTTTATAAACTGTTTATAGAAGAACTCACGCCACAGCTCCTAAAGTCATTTAATTGGACATTAAACAACAACAAAATACATCCATCATGGAACGAAGCCATTATTTCAGTTATTTTAAAGCCAGGGAAAGATAGGGAACAATGCAGAAACTATAGGCCAATCTCTTTATTAAATGTGGATTATAAAATATATACAACAATTATATGTAAACGAATAAAGACATTCTTGATGGAATTGATAGAGGATGATCAAACTGGTTTCATAGAGGGATGCCAAACACATGACAATATCAGGAGAACTTTACACATAATTAATCAAATACATAAAGAAAAGAGAAGCACAGTAATAATGAGTTTAGACGCAGAAAAAGCATTTGATAGGGTTAATTGGAAGTTCCTATATAATGTGCTGGAACGCTTTGGATTTAACGAAAAATCAGTACAATGCATAAAGACACTGTATCAAAAACCTGTGGCAAGAATCAAGATAAACGGTAGCTTAACAGACAAAGTAAATATACAAAGATCAACTAGGCAGGGATGCTGCCTATCGCCCACCTTGTTTGCTCTGTTCATAGAGCCACTGGCTCAAGCGATGCAACAAAATAAGAAATTAAAAGGTGTAACAATAAAGGGAGCGGAACACAAGATTGGGCTATTTGCAGACGATATTATAGTTTACCTTGAACAACCAGATGAATCAATAATGGAAATGATGAACTTGATAGAAAATTTTGGAAAATTATCAGGATACAAGATAAACATAACAAAAACACAAATACTGACATTCCACTATAACCCTTTAAACCAGATAACTGATAAGATCAAACTAAACTGGAAACCAAAAGAAATAAAATACCTTGCAGTGAGCATACCTAAAGCTCTAAGCAAAATCTATAAAGCAAACTATGATAGGTTGGATCAAGAAATAAAAAGGGATATTGATAGATGGTCAATCTTAAATATGGATCTGAATTCAAAAATTAAGACAGTCAAAATCAGCATACAACCTAGACTGCTTTACCTCTTCCAGGCTCTACCAACAGAGATTCCTGACGCCCAGTTCTCAAAGTGGGGCAGGATGATATCGAGATTTGTTTGGGGAGGTAGAAAGCCAAGAGTAAAATATAAAACTCTCCAGTTACCAAAAGAGAAAGGAGGCATGGGCCTACCGAGTCTAAAGGAATATTACTACTCAGCACAAATAAGATATATCATATGTTGGTGCGACGGAGGATATGAGGTAAAATGGAAAGAAATGGAAAAGGAAATTGAGGGACTCCCAGTACAAAGCATAATAGGAGATAAGGATGCATATAAGCAAATCAAACAAATAGACCCAATCACTAAATTTACTTTGGAACTGTGGTATAAAATAGTACAAAAGTATAATATAAAGGAGGACATAAAACTATTGAAATGGGTAGCATTTGACAGTCAGTTTGAACCGGCAAAGCAAGATAGGGGTTACAAAAATCTGGTGAACAAGGGAATCACAGCATGGGGCAATATCGAAAAAAAAAGATTTCGGGAGTTCTGTAAACATCAGAAGAAAATTTAAACTAGAAAAATCGGAATTCTTCAGATATCTGCAGATGAGAGATTATTATATGAGGAAGATTAGACATAACCTCCACACAGATGTGAGCAAGATTATACAATTCATTTTAAGCTCATATACAGGAAATAAAATAAGTATTATTTCAAAGCTATATCAGAAACTTATGGCAAACAAACATTCAAGTAACTATATAAAGGAGAAATGGGAGAAAGAGCTAAATTTAAACATAACAGAAGAAAGCTGGCAAGAAATATGGAAAACACAACACACATCAACAAGTTCAAGGACATGGAGGGAATTTGGATGGAAAAACCTGATTTGCTATTTCATTACACCACAGATTCAAAGAAAATATACAAATACCCAATCTATATGCTGGAGGGGCTGTGGGGCTCAAAATGCAGACCACTCACATATGTTTTGGAAATGCTGCAAAATCTCACCATTCTGGAAATCTATACATGTGACAATACAGAGGATATTAGGATATAATATACCAATGAACTGTAACTTGATGTATTTATGTGATCTTAAAAGAGACAATGTAATACAGGCTGAGGACAGATATCTAGTTAAAATCTTGCTGATTGCATGTAAAAAAACAATCACAAGAAAATGGCGATCAGAAGTTCTTCCTGACCAAGAGCAATGGACTGACATTGTTGAGGATATACGTTTGATGGAAAAACTAACATATCGACAAAGAATGCAAGAAGGACAATATGAAAAAAATGGCAGAAATGGACACACTACAAAGTGCAAGAAAGAGACAGAAATTGAAAGAATAACCAAAGACACCGGAAAAACCAGAAGAATTAAGAGATGGAAACTTAAAACTTGATGCTCCAACATTTGTCCCCCCCCTTTTTTCTTTATTTCTCTAGCTCCTTTTTTTTTTAAATATAGACTGTGATCTGAATGTAATATGTATGATGAAAAATGAATAAAAATCAAAGTTACAAAAAAAAAAGTGGAAGGAGCTAACGGTCAGAGTGTACCTTACTTAGGCTACATTGAAATGCATGTCACTTTCCCAAAAGACTTTCTCGGTATTGAAGCCGAAGTGCCAACACTTGCCTTAGTGGTTCCCGATGTACGTGCAGCTGATCAGTCCTTAGTGTTAATAGGGACAAACACATTAAATGTACTTTAGGAGCTGTACTCTGATGCATGTTCTGAACTGCAGCCAACCATGTCACTTGGTTATAAGGCAGTGTTAAAAGTCCTTGAGCTACGGCACAGACAGTCCAAAGACACTAGCCTTGGTTTAGTGACCATGCACAACAAAGAGCCACAGTTAGTTCCTGCCGGCCAAACAGTTGTTCTAGATGGCACTGTAGTTGTGTCAGCCAGCAACAGTGAAAAATCTGTCTTGTTAGAACAACCCTTAATATCAGCCCTACCTGATAGTATCCTAGTAAAACCATGTCTCATAGACTTACCTGAAAGAGCACCTTACCTTGTTCCAGTTATACTTACCAATGAATCAGAGCATGACGTGACAATCCCTCAGAAGTGTGTCATTGGAGAAATCTGTGCATATCAATGAGTCCTATCGCAAGAACACTCCATGAAAGTTACAAAGTCCAAAACTGAACCAAAGTCCACTCTGAAGTTCAACTTTGACTCTTCCCCCATTAGCGCTGAATGGAAAGAGCGCCTAACAGAAAAACTCAGTCAAATGCCCAAAGTATTTGCACAAAATGATCTTGACTTTGGCAAAACAGATCAAGTGAAATACACAATCAAATTATCAGATGAAACACCGTTCAAACACAGAGCACGTCCCATACACCCAAATGACCTGGAAGCGGTCCGTAAGCATCTCAAAGAACTCCAACAAGCAGGCGTGATAAGAGAGTCCACTTCCCCATTTTCTTCGCCTATTGTAGTGGTGCGAAAGGAAAATGGCGATGTCCGCCTTTGTATTGATTACAGGAAGCTTAACATGCAGACTGTAAAAGATGCTTATGCTCTTCCCAACTTGGAGGAAACATTTTCCACCTTGACCTGTTCGCAGTGGTTCTCCGTCCTCGATTTAAAGTCGGGGTACTGCCAAATTGAGGTAGAGGAGCTGGACAAACCAAAGACGGCGTTCGTATGTCCCATGGGCTTTTGGGAATTCAATAGAATGCCCCAAGGCATTACAAACGCCCCCAGCACATTCCAGCGCCTCATGGAGAAATGTACGGGCGACATGAATCTGCTTGAGGTGATTGTGTTCCTCGATGACATCATTGTATTCTCCAAGACGCCCGAAGAACATGAGGCTTGCTTAATGAAAGTTCTTAATCACCTAAAAGAATACGGGCTTAAACTCTCCCCTGAGAAATGCAGATTTTTTCAAACTTCTGTCAGATACCTCGGTCACATTGTGTCCAGTAAGGGAGTTGAGACCGACCCCGAAAAAGTGAAAGCCCTAAGTACCTGGCCTGTGCCCCGTGATCTCAAACAGCTCCGCTCATTCTTAGGCTTTCCAGGGTACTGTAGGCGGTTCATTAAGAACTATTCCAGCATCGTTAAGCCCCTTACTGACTTAACATCAGGCTACCCTCCTTTGCGCAAAAGCACAAAGCCCAAAGCTAAGCCTGCCCAGTACCACGACCCAAAGACACCGTTTGGCGAGCGATGGACTTCTTCCTGTGAGCTTGCATTCAAAACCATCATTGAAAAGCTCAGTACTATGCCTGTCCTAGGTTTCGCTGACCCTCAGTTGCCATATACACTCCATACTGATGCCAGCACTACAGGGCTTGGCGCCACCCTCTATCAAGAGCAGGAGGGCCAGACTAGAGTCATAGCTTATGCAAGCCGGGGGTTGTCTAGAAGTGAGTCCCATTACCCCGCCCATAAATTAGAATTTTTAGCTCTAAAGTGGGCAGTAACGGAGAAGTTCACAGACTATTAATATGGCAATCATTGTACTGTCGGGACAGATAGTAACCCCCTGATGTATATTTTTGGGCTGCACGGTGGCGCAGTGGTTAGCACTGCGGCAGCACAGTTTACCCTTGGCCGGGGGATTGTGGGGATCGTGGGATCGTGGGTTCGATCCCAGCCCCCGACCAACAGTGATCTGTGTGGAGTTTGCATGTTCTCCCCGTGTTGTGTGGGTTTACTCCGGGATTTCTCCGGTTTCCTCCCACATGCCAAAAACATGCATGTTAGGTTAATTGGCTGTTCTAAATTGTCCCTAGATATTTGTTTCCTATAGGCCCTTAGAATAGAGGGTTAGTATTAATGAAAGCGCTTTGAGTGGTCTTTGTGACTAGAAAAGCGCTATATAAGTGCAAGTTAGTTATTTTAACTGCTGCAAAGATGGATGCCATGAGTTATAGGTGGCTAGCTGCTCTGTCGACTTTTAACTTTAAGCTCCAATACAGAGCAGGCAAGCTTAACTCAGATGCAGACGGCCTCTCTAGACGGCCACATGGCGAGTTAATTAATGACGCAGTGTCCCAAAAGGAGCTCGACCGCATACAGCAGTTCACTCAAACTCACTTGTCTCTTCCTGAAAGCAGTTTAAGTTCTGAGGTAGTGTCTGCTATATGGGTGATTCCATTTATTAGGGGTCCAATGTGTGACATTGGTGGCAAAATTTAAAATTGATCAAATCTGCACATGAAATTGACTAATCACTATCCAATTGTGTCAGGTTTATGAAACTATTAACTATTTTCGTAACGGCATTCGCGTTCAGGAACAGATAGCATGCAAGTGTGCACACACGTGTCCATTTTTCTGGTGTAAAGGGGACACCAAACCTAAAAATGGTTTTGTACATAAAAGCCAAGAACACTTTCATTCTTTGAAAGTTGGCATGTGTTAGGTACTCTAGTCTGACTACTTTCCCAAATAGCATGACCTATTTAAAGCCTCTTTTCATAAAAATGAAATTTTGAGTGTCTCTTTATAGACTTGTTTGAGTCCTTGTTTACGTCTTGATCTCACTCAAGGTACAGCCACTCATTTCGACACATATTTCTAATTTTTTACCTTAAAACTTATACAGGTACTTGCAAAATGATCTACGGTAACAAATATAATGCGAAATAAACTATGACATTGGCTTGATTTCCAGAAAATGACCTGGTGCAGGCGGCGTAAATGGAGACGCTATTGTTTTGGTTTCCCTTTAATTTGCTTTACGTCTATGGCATTTCCCTCGTTTTTAGATTATACTTTATAAGCGACAACTCCAATAGGTATTTTATGAGGATAAAGAAGCACCAGAAACAAGTATATAATTCAAATGTCCAAAACTCTTGAGGATGAGAGCTCACTTTAACTACTTGTAAGTTAAGGCATAAATGGGACACTCGGGCTTTTGTTTCCTGGTATGGAGTTGAATGCACTTTGCAATGGCACACGTTTTACACGAAACAACTTCAACACTTCCGGTATTTTTAACACATCAAAACTCATCAACAGCTACTTCTACATCTGAGCTTCACAAAGACTGACCTCCTTTTTACGTGTATGGTTTGGGATTTGAAAGGTGTAAAGTGAAAAGCATCAGCACTTCTTTTTTTCTTGTTACTTTACAGAATAACTTGCATGTTGATGCGTAAATTCGGAGACACGAAAATTTACGTCATACGAGTAAATTTGCAGGGGTCGCCGTACAAAAACCATAGATACGATCACATTGGGGAATGTTTTATTTTGAATTTGCATTACAACTCTGTTATCTCTTGCATAAATGAGTAGAAAGAGTTACTCAGAGATCCCTTTCAGGTACTTTGAAATTGATGCGATTGTCATGTCACACAAAAACTGGGAAAAATGAGGGGACCCGACCAATAGTTTTGATGGTAACGGCAAAATCAATGATTTTTTTTTTAAAATTGCAATGCAAGTCTGAAACTCTTCTATGTTCCCTTGCATGTTATAAAAACGAAACCAACATCTGCAAATTACAGAAAAAGAGAGAGCGCTTGAAAGTCGGATACCCCTGATATAGTGCACTGGACCCCAAATAAATGGAATCACCCATATGTGAAAAACACCTTGTCTGTAGCTCTCCAGACAACACCTTCCCTTTGGTTCATTCGTTAGCCCTCTCTGTAGCCGCCATTCCAGATGGCTATGCCGATGAAGATGACTGTGGTGGTCTTCCAGTTGTACCCCACATGACTCCTGAACAGATCAAAAATGAACAAAGAATTGACCCCTGTTTAAGAGAAGTGATTGCACAAATTGAAACTGAGCTAAAAGTTCCACCAACTGTACGAACTGAACTTCCTGACATCAACTTGTTACTCCGAGAGCTCAGTCGTCTTGAAATGTGCAATAATATCCTCTACCGCACTCGCCAAGATGGAGGAAATGTTACTTACCAGCTCGTCTTACCTGAACAGCTCCGCGATTCAGTCTTTCAAAGCCTCCACTGTGGGCAGAGCGTACTTTGGATCTCGCCAGAACAAGGTTCTATTGGCCTCGCATGGCGGCAGATATTGAAAAGAAGATCAAGACATGTAATCGCTGCGTAAGACGTAAAACCACTCCAGAACGAGCTGCTCCGCTTGTCAGTATCAAGTCCACCTGACCGCCCGAACTTGTCTGTATGGATTTCCTGTCCATTGAGCCCGATCAAAGTAACACAAAGGATGTGCTCGTGTTAACTGATCATTTCACGAAATACGCTATAGCCATCCCTACCAACAATCAGAAAGCTCAGACCATTGCAAAGGCACTTTGGGACAACTTTATAGTCCACTATGGGATACCCGAACGGTTACATAGTGATCAGGGTCCCAATTTTGAGTCCCATATTATAAAAGAACTTTGCAAAATCATGGGCATTCGCAAAATCCGGATGACACCCTATCACCCCAGAGGTAACCCGATAGAACGTTTCAATAGAATGTTATTGAGCATGCTGGGTATTCTGGAGGAAAAGAACAAATCTCATTGGCACAACTATGTAAAACTACTTGTACATGCGTACAATTGTACAAAAAATGACACTAATGGTTTTGCCCCATATAAGTTAATGTTCGGTCGTCACCCGAGATTGCCCATCGATCTTGCATTTGGGCTCCCGTTTCACAACAAAAGTTTCAAGTCACATTCCCAGTACATTGAAAAACTGAAGACAACTCTACAAGAAAGCTACAAACTAGCAACAGAAAATGCTAACAAGATGGCTGAAAGAAACAAAACAAGATTTGATATGCGAGTGAAACCCTCAAAACTAGAACCAGGCGACAGAGTTTTGGTACGTGCAGTCCGCCGCAGAGGGAAGCACAAACTAGCAGACAGGTGGGAAGCTGAAATCCACATTGTGGTGAACCAAGCAGGTGACTTGCCTGTTTACACTATAAAACCTGAGACAAAAGATGGTCCCGTTCGTACCATTCACCGTGACCTCTTGCTTCCCTGTAGTTTTCTTGCCCCTGTTGAAGAAGAACCTGTCCAACCAAAACATGTCCGCAAACCTAAGACAAAACAATCACCTGAACAAAGTGAGGAATGTGAGAATTCAGAACCGGGAAATGAGGATGTCTATTGGTACAGAGAAGAACCAATCCAAATGCCCATAAAGCTCACTCGAGTTTATGAAATTCCCTATCCAAAGACATTTTTTAAAGAACACATTCCTGCTGAAACTCACTCACCTGAGAATGACAACCAAATAGAAAATGACAATTCACCTGGATGTGACAACTTACCTGGAAATGACAATTCACCTGGATGTGACAGCTTACCTGGAAATGACAATTCACCAGCATGTGACTATTTACCAAATGATGGAAACCTGGAGGAAACTGAAACAAATGTGGAACAATCAAACAATGAGAATGGAACTGAAAGTGAAATCAACTTACCTGATAAAAGTACCTGTGATGTACCTGTGGAAGAAAAAAAAATCTGAAAAAGAAGTTCCAAAGACTGTGAGACGCTCCGAGTGGACAACCTCCCAGCCAGAAAGACTACAGTGTAGTCAGTTGGGAAATCCTCTCATAACTGTTGCCCAGTCCCTGTTTCAAGGACTAAACCTGGCTTTTACCAGAGCCTTAATAGAGTCAGATCCTAAGATTATTCCCATGAACACTGGTTCTCTCATCATCACTATCTAACTAATCCCATGCAAAGGGACTTGCATGATTCTAAGGGGGGATAGTGTAACCCATTGCTAAAACCGTAAATAAAATTATACATATCGATACCGCTTTAAAAAAAAAGGGGGGGGGACACTCATTTCACAATGGGAATAAATATTTTGAGGATAAATATATAGATAAATATAAGTTCATAAAATATATCCATAATTAGTTAAAAACATTTCTAAGGGGCTCTGATGGGGTTCCTAGTGTTTTTATTTGGTATATTGAGCAACCAATGGTTGCATTGTTTGTTTGGCAGCATCAGCCAATGGGGTCACACGCTCTCGCTCGGTCTTAGTGTAACCTGCAGAACACTTTCAGTCGCAGCAGAGACATCGACTGAGAGAGCGCGATCCCTTACTGAGACAGTGAGCTAAAGTGCTAGTAGCAGCCTTTGCCTGGATAAAACTCTTGAGATTGGTAAGCCAAAACCAACATGAGAAACGAGGTATTGCTGTATTGTCAAATTCTAATACCTCTTTTGTTAAATTTTAAGATTTGAACCCAAAGGCTGTGAACTCACATGAGCGCGGGAATCCTGTGAAGCACGTGTTGCTTAGCACGGTGAGTGCCATTCAGTGTGTATGTGAAATGCTAACCGCTAGCTTAAAATGCTAACCTCCGATTCTAATTCCGGCTAGGTTTTCCAGAGGAGGAGGTTGTTTGTCAGAGCTGTAATGGTTAACAAAGGTTTCATTTCACTTACTACTGACTGTTACTTAAGGGTGAATATTAAATCTGTGGTTTACAGGTATTCAGATGTGTCTAGTTTATGCACATTTAGTAATGTGAAGAGATTTGAAGTAATGTTGTACAACGTAGAAATATTTGAAACCCATGTAATAAGCTATAGAGCATAGCTTAAGTTTTGTGTTCTGACCTATTCTGTAGGTCAGGTTTTTTTTAACCTTGATTCAGAAGAATGTGGATCTCCAGATCTGGATGGCGAGCCGAAGCCCGAACCCGATTAACCGGTAGAGGTGATCCAACTGGTCACCTGGGACAGATACAAAAGGACTGAACACACTGTAAATATATTTGGGGTATTTTATTTATTTATTTTTTTTTATTATTGTCACGAGCGCTCTATTTTTGTTCAAGTGTACACAACTGTTAAAATATACATATTTGCAAGTTCCCATACTTCTGTGTGTGTCATCTGTTGTTACGCCGTCCAGGCTCCTACGAACCTAGAATCTATCTGACCTGGCCCAATTGCCCCTTCTGTCTAGGTGGTAAGGTTAAAGGTAACTACACCGCCATACCCAGTACTACCAAAAGGGTACAAGACTGCACCTAAAGTTGGTGTTAGTGTTATACAATCAATAATGGGCTTGAAATATTTCATAAAGCTTTGAGTTAAATGTGTGCATTAATGTTTAAATATATCTTATTTTAATGCATGTCAATTATATAATTAAAAGTTTATAAGATTGCATGAATCACTGAAGTAGCTTAGATTTTATATTAAGTATATTAATCAACTTCACCCGTTAAGATGTGTTTCATTCTGTTGTGCAAAAGTTTCCTCAAGTCATCTGACTGGTATCAGCCAATCACCAGGCCGTCTCTGTTTAGCAACGGCTCTTTCATTTTTATTGGTTGGTTACAAACAAAGGACTGGTTTCTTATTGGCCTTGATGTGGTCTATATTAATCATATATTCCATAACCTACATATGTTGAAGCATGTGAGAATGTTTGGTGATTACATATGTAAGGCGACTTCACACCTCAGAACAGGACAAAGAGTCTCAACCGCCAGTGAAGATCAAAGAGCTTCCCAGGCACTGCGGTGGAGACCAGATGGGTTGCCCTGACCCCCCAGGGCCAAGAGGAGGAGTACGAAGACAATGGGGGGATTAAGATAATGAGGGATGTCAGCTTTGGATATGCATGTCTTTTGTTATGTGCGAGTATAAGTTCATAGAGCCGAAGGTGTTCGGTCTCTTTCCTTCTTCTGCTGCTGCACTTAGATGAGACTTGTTAGAGGAGCTGATAATAAACTTTGGTTTATATATCACATCGCCTCGTTCTTTCAAGCTCTTCTACACTGGTGACCCTGACGCAAGTATGGACCAGAGGCGTTCCCCCGCGATCGACTCATCTGTGGCAACCCAGGCAGACGCCGGCGCCCATGCAGACAGGGGAACAGATGGACGACGTTCCCCCACGGCAGAAGTGATAGAGAGGGCTCAACCGAGCACCAGCGCCGCGGAGAGAGCCGAAGCAAGGCACTCTCACCCTCCGGACACAGCAGTGACGGTCTACACAAACGCCGTCACCGTCAACCTGCCGGACTTCTGGCAGGAAGACCCCACCTCGTGGTTTCAGCAAGCTGAAGCCCAGTTTGCACTTGCGGGCATCACGGCTGACGATACAAAGTTCTATCACATCGTCGCCAAACTCAACGCCGCCACTTCGAGATGTGCGCGGAGCATAATCCAACGGCCGCCGGCCCAGGACAAATATGAAGAACTGAAAGCGACCATCGTGGCAAATTACGTCCCCTCAGCCGAGGAGAGAGCCGAGAGGATCCTGGCGGTTTACGGCCACAGAGGAGGCAGACCCAAGGCCCTCATGGAGGACTTGCTGCAACTTAAAGAAGAGGACAATGACAACTTCCTCTTCCATTTCATATTCCTCAGTACGCTGCCGCCACACATGAGAGGGACGCTGGCCAACATGTGATGCAGCACCCAGCAAGACTTCCACACGCTAGCTCATGAAGCTCAACGGCTCGTCAACGCCTGCAAGGAGCAGACACCCACAGCAGCATCCGCAGACCTCAACGCTGATGTCCGGAGCCACGAGGAGCCACAAATCACTGAGCAGAGCCAGCCCGCGGTGACAGCGACACGGCCAGGATGCAACAGACGGAGCAACGTTTGTTATTACCACCACCGCTTCGCCGAGAAGGCTTACAAATGCGTTCCCCCCCTGCAAATTCACAATTTCGGGAAAACGCCGAAGCCGAGAGCCGTTAACAGCGGCGGTTCTCGGCGAAAAAAGCAAGCTTTTATATGTGACGGACGGACACACCGGCAAGCGGTTCCTTATCGACACGGGAGCTCAACTAAGTTTTGTCATGCCCTCCCAAGCAGACCGGGCCATGGGCCCCCGGGGCAATGGAGCAGTGGCAGCCAACGGCTCCACCATCGACACTTTTGGCGAAAAGAGCCTGCACCTCTGCATCCACGGCCGCAACTACAGATGGACATTTGTTGTAGCGGCGGTGAGTTTTAATTTGTTGGGCGCAGATTTTTTGTGTGCACATGGGTTATTAGTTGATCTAGCGAACAGGCGCTTGGTTAATGCACTGTCCTTTGCTTCTATTCCCTGCTCAGCTCGACTTTCTCCACCACCCGTGCAGGCTAGCGTCACCACAGCAGGAGGTAAGTTTGATCAACTCCTCACCCAATTTCCAGCACTCACAATTCCCAAATTCTCAGCCACAGTGGCTAAACACGGGGTTGAACACTTTATTCCCACAACGGGCCCACCCGTATTTGCCAAAGCTCAGCGCTTAGACGCGACCAAGCTCGCCATAGCTCGGGACGAGTTTACCACCCTCGAAAAATTAGGCATTATCAGACGCTCGAAAAGCCCCTGGGCCTCACCACTTCACATGGTTCCGAAATCCGACGGTTCTTGGAGACCGTGCGGCGATTACCACAGATTAAACAATGCGACAGCGCATGACCGCTACCCAATTCCTCACATTCAAGATTTTTCACTGCATCTGGCGGGTGCGTGCATTTTTTCAAAAATAGACCTGGTCCGCGGTTATCATTGAGTCCCAGTTCGAGCAGAGGACATTCCTAAAACAGCTGTAATAACCCCTTTCGGCCTTTCTGAATTTTTGCGAATGCCTTTCGGCCTCAAAGGCGCGGCTCAAACCTTTCAGCGGATGATGGACGCAGTATTACGCGACCTCCCTTTTGTTTTCGTCTACCTCGACGATATGCTGGTAGCCAGCCCGTCTGAGGAAGAACACGAGCAGCATCTCACTATGGTTTTTCAGAGGCTAAAAGAGCACGGGTTAATAATCAGTCCAGCCAAATGCAAATTCGGCGTGTCACAAATTGATTTTTTAGGACACAGAGTTTCTCCGAAGGGGGCAGTCCCACTTCCAGACAAAGTTCACGCGATAAAAAGTTTCCCACGGCCACAAACGGTCAAATCGCTGCAAGAATTTTTAGGAATGGTTAATTTTTTACAACCGTTTCCTCCCCCACGCAGCTCAGCTCATGCAGCCCCTATATGACGCGTTCAGAAAACAAAAAGCTTCCAACGCGGTCGAATGGACCCCGGAGCGCGAACACGCCTTCGCGGAAGTAAAAAGCGCCCTAGCTAATGCCACATTGTTGGTTCACCCTGATCCCTCGGCCCGCATTGCGCTAACCACAGACGCTTCGGACCTAGCTATAGGGGCAGTTGTAGAACAACATGTCAGCGGAATCTGGCAACTTTTGGCATTCTTCAGCAAATCGCTAAACCAAACCGAGCGTAAATACAGCACTTTTGACAGGGAGCTGCTAGCGCTTCATTTATCCATCCACCACTTCCAGTTCTGGTTAGAAGGGCGGAGTTTCACGGCTTTTGTAGACCACAAACCGCTCACCTTTGCCATGGCTAAAATTTCCGAACCGTGGTCAGGCAGGCAACAAAAACAGCTGGCTGCGATTTCAGAGTTCACCACAGACATTCGACATGTGGCAGGCAAACTTAACGTGGTAGCAGACTGCCTCTCTCGCGCTGTGACATCGTCAGAGCGCGAGGAGACAGATTATACTACCTCAGCCGCAGAACTCTTCGCCAACGCGGACACATACGCAGCAGCAATCCATGCAGGGATAGATTATGCAGCCATGGCAGAGGAGCAAAGTAGTGACGTGGACGTGCGCGCACTCTTGTCTGGACCAACAGGGTTAAGGCTGGAGGAAAGGGGTTTACGCGATGGCGTGCCCCCCCTAATATGCGATATCTCAACCGGCCAACCGCGCCCATTAGTCCCAGCTACATGGCGCCGCCGTATTTTCGACTCAATTCACTCCCTCGCGCACCCAGGTGTGCGCGCCTCGGTTAAAATGGTGGCCGAAAAGTTTGTGTGGCCTGGCCTGCGCAAAAACGTAAAAGAATGGGCAAAAACTTGCATTTCTTGTCAGCGCGCCAAAATACACAAACACACAAAAGCCCCTCTGGAGCCTTTTCCAATCCCTGCTAGAAGGTTCGACCACGTTCATGTTGACCTCGTGGTGCCACTACCTTCCTCCCAAGGTTTCACACACCTGTTAACAATGATAGACCGCACCACGCGCTGGCCAGAGGCAGTCCCTCTGGCGTCAACCACAGTGGAGGAAGTCGCTCGCGTTTTTTTGACAAACTGGGTGACACGTTTCGGCGTCCCATCGGCCATCACGTCCGATAGGGGTCCTCAATTTGTCTCGGAGCTTTGGTCAGCCATGTCCAGCAGCTTAGGGGCAACAATTCACCGCACCACCGCTTATCACCCTCAGGCTAATGGGTTATGCGAGCGTTTTCACAGATCTTTAAAGGCCGCCCTCAGAGCCTCACTAACGGATACAAATTGGGTAAATAAACTTCCCTGGGTTTTATTGGGGTTGCGTGCTGCACCCAAAGAGGATCTAGACGCCTCTCCAGCAGAATTAGTTTTTGCACAACCTCTCAGGCTCCCAGGTGAATTTTTACCAGAGAACCCAGAGCCAGGGCATCTTCCAGCCCCGAGGTTTTTAGGCAGCAACGGACCGGACTCTCTCCCCGGACCGGCACATCACTCTTTTCCACGGGTTTTTGTCCCACAAGCTTTAAAGAACGCTGAATTCGTTTTTGTTAGGCATGAAGCTTTAAAACCAACTTTCCGCCCACCATACGATGGGCCATTCAGAGTGCTGGAACCTGGTGATAAACACTTTGTGCTTGATTTTGGGGATAGAAAAGAAACAGTCAGCATTGACAGACTTAATCTTGCCTTCTTGTTGAGAGACGAGCCTGCACGGTTGGCGAGAGCACCTCGGTGGGGTAGACCCCCCAAGAGAAAAGACTCAGCCCCCCTGCAGGGAACAATTAATCACTCTCCTTCCCAGGCTGCAGATTCCTTACAGGAAGGTCCCAGCAGGACGCCCAAGCGGACCCACAGCAGATTTGGGAGAAGATTAAAACCCAGACGGCACAGAGACTGATGCAAACTACTCAACAGTTGTTCACTAATTGTGCTGTAACAGTTTAGGACTGACTTGTGATTTTACTATGCTGTTATGATTACCACTGAACTCTCTTAGGAGCATGGCTGCTGGAAAGTTTCTTCTGTGGCAAGAGGTGTAGCAGTTAGTATGTCATAGTAATTATCTTAAACTGTGAATTTTTCTATTGTCCTTTTCTTAGTCGTTTGGGGGGCGGGGCTGTGGTCTATATTAATCATATATTCCATAACCTACATATGTTGAAGCATGTGAGAATGTTTGGTGATTACATATGTAAGGCGACTTCACACCTCAGAACAGGACAAAGAGTCTCAACCGCCAGTGAAGATCAAAGAGCTTCCCAGGCACTGCGGTGGAGACCAGATGGGTTGCCCTGACCCCCCAGGGCCAAGAGGAGGAGTACGAAGACAATGGGGGGATTAAGATAATGAGGGATGTCAGCTTTGGATATGCATGTCTTTTGTTATGTGCGAGTATAAGTTCATAGAGCCGAAGGTGTTTGGTCTCTTTCCTTCTTCTGCTGCTGCACTTAGATGAGACTTGTTAGAGGAGCTGATAATAAATTTTGGTTTATATATCACATCGCCTCGTTCTTTCAAGCTCTTCTACACTTGAGTTGATAAAACCCACCCATGACATAAGACTATTGATTCCTGGTCATGTCAGTCAGAGGAACCGCACAAAATTCTGGTTAGTCTTTAGAGGGAGACGCCCTCGTTCAGATCAGATTCAGATGTTTCATGTTTAAAATCAGTTCATAATTCTGATCGGAGCTACAAAATTAAAGAGAAATTAATATTCCCTTCTTATTAAACTTCCGTTTTTACTTTCTCAGAGTAAACTCAGAATTTTTCTATAATTAGTTATCATTTTGTCTATAAATTTCCACCCATCTTCATTCATATTTTTTATACAATTAATCTCAGTCTTCCAGTTCCATCACAGCTACACATGCATACCAAAGTTTCCATGGTTTCTACAAATGTGATTACACTCTGTTGCTCAATAATCAGTTACACGTTTAATGTGATTGCTGGACACTTAATAGTTTCACCTACTTACAAATCCTTTGAATGTAATGTCAGTTAACTTGAGTCAGATTAATAAACTGTTAATGGTAATAAGAGAAGTAGTTGGGATTTCTTTTTTGTGTCATGTTCTAAGTCAGCAAGTATAGAATTCCCAAATATTGAGACTGATTGATTGAGAGTATAAAGATTAATTATTAATAAATTGTTCACAATAGTGAACTGGTGCCCCTAAATGAGTGCTTTACTCTCTTATTTAGTGAGTGGTGTGGTGACTGCGTATAATCTGTCCCCACACACACACACACACACACACATCTCAAAATGATTTAAATAATCTTTGTACCTTATCACACTTATAATTAATCAAATAACGCTACACACATATATGTAATTTTATTATCATCTTTCATACGTCTCATCCCTGGCTTCTAGTTAGTGAACATGGTACGTGATGTCATATAAAAACAGTGACAGCTTAGATCTAATATTTTGCCAATACCAAAACGACAACAGTTTCTTTCTCAAACAGAACACAGTAGTTGATTGACAATGAAACCATTAAAGAAAAATGTCTGCTACTAACTGTCTTAGCCAGAGCTGGACTGAAACAAAAAATCAGCCCTGGCATTTTTGGTCCAATTTGTTAAGTAGCAACATTCAACCATCACACTTAATGGTCTAACAGAGGTCAGACTTATCCCACTTTTGCCCTTAACAAGTGAATGTGATTTTGAAGAAAGAAAGTTACTTGATCGACTTTTCATAAATATTTTGTCATAATTTTAAAGTCTAAAAATTTTCCAAAGGTGCAAAACTTTGAGAAAAAGCCACACAATTACAAAGAAAAAAACATCACAAACATATACAGTGGGGCAAAAAAGTATTTAGTCAGCCACCAATTGTGCAAGTTCTCCCACTTAAAAGATGAGAGAGGTCTCCAATTTTCATCACAGGTGTACCTCAACTATGAGAGACAAAATGAGAAAAAAAAAATCCAGAAAATCACATTGAAGGATTTTTAATGAATTAATTGGTAAATTCCTTGGTAAAATAAGTATTTGGTCACCTACAAACAAGCAAGATTTCTGGCTCTCACAGACATGTAACTTCTTCTTTAAGAGGCTCATCTGTCCTCCACTTGTTACCTGTATTAATGGCACCTGTTTGAACTCATTATCAGTATAAAAGACACCTGTCGACAACCTCAAACAGTCAGACTCCAAACTCCACTATGGCCAAGACCAAAGAGCTGTCAAAGGACACCAGAAACAAAAATGTAGACCTGCACCAGGCTGGGAAGACTGAATCTGCAATAGGTAAGCAGCTTGGTGTGAAGAAATCAACTGTGGGAGCAATTATTAGAAAATGGAAGACATACAAGACCAGTGATAATCTCCCTCAATCTGGGGCTCCACGCAAGATCTCACCCTGTAGGGTCAAAATAATCACGAGAACAGTAAGCAAAAATCCCAGAACCACATGGGGGGACCTAGTGAATGACCTGCAGAGAGCTGGGACCAAAGTAACAAAGGCTACCATCAGTAACACACTACGCCGCCAGGGACTCAAATCCTGCAGTGCCAGACGTGTCCCCCTGCTTAAGCCAGTACACGTCCAGGCCCGTCTGAAGTTTGCTAGAGAGCATTTGGATGATCCAGAAGAGGATTGGGAGAATGTCATATGGTCAGATGAAACCAAAATAGAACTTTTTGGTAAAAACTCAACTTGTCATGTTTGGAGGAGAAAGAACACCATACCTACTGTGAAGCATGGGGGTGGAAACATCATGCTTTGGGGCTGTTTTTCTGCAAAGGGACCAGGATGACTGATCTGTGTAAAGGAAAGAATGAATGGGGCCATGTATCGTGAGATTTTGAGTGAAAACCTCCTTCCATCAGCAAGGGCATTGAAGATGAAACGTGGCTGGGTCTTTCAGCATGACAATGACCCCAAACACACCGCCCAGACAATGAAGGAGTGGCTTCGTAAGAAGCATTTCAAGGTCCTGGAGTGGAATAGCCAGTCTCCAGATCTCAACCCCATAGAAAATCTTTGGAGGGAGTTGAAAGTCTATGTCGCCCAGCGATAGCCCCAAAACTTCATTGTTCTAGAGGAGATCTGCATGGAGGAATGGGCCAAAATACCAGCAACAGTGTGTGAAAACCTTGTGAAGACTTACAGAAAACGTCTGACCTCTGTCATTGCCAACAAAGGGTATATAACAAAGTATTGAGATGAACTTTTGTTATTGACCAAATACTTATTTTACCGAGGAATTTACCAATTAATTCATTAAAAATCCTTCACTGTGATTTTCTGGATTTTTTTTTCTCATTTTGTCTCTCATAGTTGAGGTATACCTATGATGAAAATCGGAGACCTCTCTCACCTTTTAAGTGGGAGAACTTGCACAATTGGTGGCTGACTAAATACTTTTTTGCCTCACTGTATAAAAAAAAAAAGCTTCAAATTTACTAGAATAACATAACAAATTTATAGGGACCGCAGCCCATTTATTAACTGGATAACTGGAACGTTGGTGGTTGATATAGGCACTCTGTCTTCTTGATGTTGATTTTGAGGCTGAATTGGCTTGCTGCTCTTGCAAATTTCTCCACTGAAGATTGCCTATCTTCTGCACTGTGTGCAACTAGAGCACTGTCGTCGGCAAAGAGCATTTCTCTTACTCCTTTATCAATGTCTTACTCTTGGCTTTAAACTTGGCTTTAAATTTATTAACCCTATTCCAGTTAGTTAGAAAGACAAGACAACCAACATAGAAGTATTGAAACGAGCTGGTCTACCATCAATGGAGGACATGCTAATACAGACGAACCTGAGATGGCTCGGACATGTTGGGAGGATGGACCACCAGCGTCTCCCTAGTCACTAACTCTACTCACAGTTATGTGAGGGCAAACGCAATAAGGGTAGACCAAGACTCAGATTTAAAGACACTGTAAAAAGAAACTTGAAGAAGCTGGATATAGACAGGAGTTCCTGGCAGCAGAAGGCTAAGGACAGCGCTGCCTGGAGGAATCTGATCAGACTTAAATGAAACAGTCATTGTCGCCCACGACAGACTGCTATGACGATGACGATGATGATGATCTTCTAAATTTACTACTTTTTCCTTGTAAATTTGAAAGATATTTTTCCCACTTAAATCACCTTTTTTTTCATAATTTAGGTTAACACTGCATTCCAAATTATTATGCAAATTATATTTGTCTCTGATTTTCCTAAATAGTCAATGCAAATGACAGTCAGTATAATATTCAAGTCATCAACCGTGAGAGCATAATTCAGATTTTACTGAACAAACCTTCCAATGATAACTATTTTTTTGCAAAAATAAAAACTCAAAATGCACTGTTCCAAATCAATATGCACAACTGAAATTCAAAATATTTTATTGATTGTAAAGAACTGAAAATGATCATTTGCTGAATTTGCAACATTAAGAGGCCCTATTTAATGAAATCAAAAGCCATTTCAATCAAAAACATCTTAACAGGACAAGTTACATGTTAACATAGAACCCCTTCTTTGATATAGCCTTCACAATTCTTGCATCCATTGAACTTTTAAGTTTTTGGAGAGTTTCTGTTTGAATTTCTTTGCAAGATGTCAGAATAGCCTTCCACAGCTGCTGTTTTGATGTGAACTGCCTCCCACCCTCATAGATCTTTTGCTTGAGGATTCTCCTAAGGTTCTCAATAGGCTTTAGGTCAGGGGAGGATGGGGGTCACACCATGAATTTCTCTCCTTTTATGCCCATAGCAGCCAATGACAGAGGTATTCCTTAGAGCATGAGATGGTGCATTGTCGTGCATGAAGATAATTTTGCTACAGAAGAGACAGTTCTTCTTTTTGTACCATGGAAGAAAGTGGTCAGGGAGAAACTCTATATACTTTGCCGAGGTCATTTTCAAGCTTTCAGGGACCCTAAAGGGGCCTACCAGGTCTCTCCCCATGACTGCAGCCCAAAACATGACTCCGCCACCTCCTTGCTGATGTTGCAGCCTTGTTGGGACATGGTAGTCATCCACCAACCATCCACTATTCCATCCATCTGAACCATCCAGGGTTGCACGGCACTCATCAGTAAGCAAGACTGTTTGAAAATTAGTCTTCATGTACTTCTGGGTCCACTGCAACCGTTTCTGCTTGTGAGCATTGTTTAGGGGTGGCCGAGTAGCAGGTTTATGCACATCTGCAAGCCTCTGGAGGATCCTACATCTTGAGGTTCATGGGATTCCAGAGGCACCAGCAGCTTCAAATACCTGTTTGCTGCTTTGTAATGGCATTTTAGCAGCTGCCCTCCTAATCCAGTGAATTTGTCTGGCAGAAACCTTCCTCATTATGCCTTTATCTGCATGAACCCATCTGTGCTCTGAATCAACCACAAATTTCTTCACTGAACGATGATCACGCTTAAGTTTTTGTGAAATATCTACTGTTTTCATACCTTGTCCAAGGCATTGGACCATTTGATGCTTTTCAACAGCAGAGAGATATTTTTCTTCCCCACATTGCTTGAAACCTGTGGCATGCTTAATAATGTGGAACAGCCTTCTTAAGCAGTTTTCCTTTAATTGGGCTCACCTGGCAAACTAATTATGACAGGTGTCTGGAATTGGTATCAATGATCCAAAGAGCCCTGAGACACAATACCATCTATGAGTTTAATTGAAAAAGTAAAAACTGAATGTTCACCTGTTCCTTGCTTTTCCCTTGTGCACAGGTGGAATCTCCCAGCGGTGGACTCGCCCCTCTCGGCGGCGGTCTCTGCTCTCTCTTCTCCACCCTCTACACGGTTACAACGACGCTGGGACAGCGGGCGCTGTCTTCCTGGCCAACGGGTGCTCACCATCTGCCTGGAACAGTAAGCCACAATTATAACCCGAGTGATTACCCATCTCGCTCCTCGCTTATTGTGTGCCATTGCGCTGTTCATATGGTTGCCAGGCTGCACGCCACTCTGCTCACTCCCACCTGCTCAGAGTCTCCAGCCCACACTCACGTACACGACACAACACATTCACGCACTCACACACGAACACTGGTTCAATAAAGATAATTGTATCCATTTCTGAGTCCATGTCTGTTCCCTGGGTCAGCCATTATGTCAGTACAGCTCCATCAGAACGACCCAGCGAACAGTGCATTAGTGCAACAATTTAACAACTTAGAGGCTTGAGTGGATCAGATTGCTTACCAACAGCAGGTAATCTTGAATCAGTTGACCCAAATTAACAGCCGGTTGGATCGCCTGGCAGGGCAGCAGACGTTTCCACCAGCACCAATTGGTGCTACAGCTCCCGCTAGCTCCTCCGCTAGCCAGGCGAGTCAAGCTACCCCGACCCGACTCACTCCTGTTCCAACGCCCTCCCGCTTTAGCGGAAAGCTAGGAGAGGCTCATGGGTTTCTCTTCCAGTGTGAGATAGTTTTCCAGCGGGTTCCGGGGGATTTCCCAACTGAGCATAGCCAGATAGGTTATGTTACAAACCCATTGGAAGGGCGAGCGCTAGCTTGGGCATATGCTGTGATGGCTAGGGCAAGCTATGCTAACTAAACCTATAGCCAGTTTGTTAGCAAGTTCAACAAGTATTCGACCACTCCGACCCAGACAATGTGCTCACCACCCAGCTGTTAAATCTTCAACAGGAGGGCAGGTCCGTGGTGGACTATGCTGTTGATTTCCGGGTGGTGGCGGCGGAGGTGGGGTGAGAAGATGCCTTGTTGTGTAGTATTTTCATTAGGAGCTTGAGCCCTAGCCTGCGGGATGAGTTAGCCTGCTTGGAGAAGCCAGAGAAGCTCAGGGCGCTTATTTCTCTTGCCATTAATTTAGCTAATAGGCTGAGGGAGCAGGCATCCAAGCAGAGAACTTCCGGTCGCTTGGGCGCCGAGGCCTTGCGCTCCCCCAGACCCCGTTACTGGCCTTGTCTTCCCTAGAGTCAGCTGACACGCAGAAGTCTATGGTCATGGGGCTAACTAAGCTTTCCCAAGCTGAGAGACAGCATCATAGGGAGCTAGGCTTGTGCATGTACTGTGGTAGTGAGGAGCACGAGTTAGAAGCCTGCCCCATTTGGCCAAAAGAGGAGATTTGTGCGTCGCAGTAGGGGAACTCACGGACCAACCTCAGCCGAATCCCCTCTCCAAATGTAAGATACCCATCAGATTCATACACAATAAGACTGAACATTGCACACACGCCCTGGTTGACTCAGGAGCTGAGCAGAGCTTCATCTCGGGGGAACTGGCAACCCGACTGGGGCTTCCCTGCCGTCCTTTGAAGACTCCCCTATGGCTCCCCAAAAGAGATGAGATTTCGGTGTTGCTGTTGGACTCAAATCTGGACTACCTTTGTCTCTCAGAAAGCTGGCTACACAGTAACATAGACACTAATATGATCGATATTGTGGGCTACCAGTGTTTTAGAAAAGACAGGCAGGTAGGGAGGGGAGGAGGTGTTTTAATTTACATCAAAGAGAAATATAAATGTCAACTGGTTGATTTGAATACTTCACTTGAATGTTTAGCTGTTAATGTATGTCTCTCTCCGGTAATGAATTTCAACATTGCAGTAGTGTACAACCCACCGTCACACAACTCTTCCTTTTATAATGAATTAAGTGATCTGGTTAAACAACTTGAGAAGAACAGAGAAACAATAATTCATGGTGACTTTAATATCAACTGGTCTGATAAAAAAGACAAACAAAAACTGAAAAGCCTCATGACTAAATTTAATTACCAGCAAATCATCAAAGGACCCACCAGGATAACCAAACAATCCAGAACACTTATTGACATGGTATTTACTAATAAACCAGAACGAATAACCAGAACCTATAATCTTGTAACTGGTCTCTCAGATCATAACATGGTTCTTGCTGTCAGGAAACTTACTAAAAAGCGACTACAGTATTTTGGGGGAGTCGATATTGACAAATCAAATTTTATTATCCCCAAATCAAAAAATGAGGAGTTTGAACATTACTTAGAGAATCAAAATTGGGAGCAGCTCATGGCAACATGTGAAGTAGATGATTGTTGTAATTTTATAACTGCAACAATCACAAAGTCTATAGAAAAATTTTCAAAGCAAATTAAAAGTAGACAACAGAAGATTAGCCTACCATGGTTAAATAATGAAATAAGAAAACTTATGAAGAGGCGAGACTATGCACTGAAAACATCACTAACCTCCAAACTACAAAATGATCACCTTGTGTACAAAAGTTTAAGAAATAAAGTGGTACATGAGCTGCGAAAATCAAAAATATCTTATTACAATAAACTGATAGATCATGCAAAGGGTAACAACAGTTCCCTATGGAGGCATTTAAATAACTTAACTAATAAAAAAAACGATCAGAAGGGGGTAAAGGAACTTAGAATCAATGGCAAGACCGTCAGTGACAAGGCTACTTTGGCAAATGAATTTAATTCACACTTTGTGGGCTCTGTGGAAGACTTAACAAAAATTTTTGTGCTGCCAAATGTGCTCAACAACACAAATTCCATACTTCCAACAGATACTTTTCACATCGATGAGGTAAATGAGGAGTTAATTGCTGGTATTGTTAAAACACTGTCAAACTCAAAAACTAATGATATCTACAATATGAGCACCTCCTTTCTCAAAATGCACAGCAAAATATTAATCAAACCACTGACTCATCTCATTAATCTCTCCATTAGGTCTAGTACATTTCCATCTGGCTGGAAAAAAGCTGTCGTCATACCAGTTCATAAATCAGGCAGTAAAGACGATATATGCAATTACCGCCCAATCTCTATCTTACCAGTCCTATCTAAGGTTCTTGAAAAAGTTGTAGCTACACAGCTGATAGACTACTTACAAGACAGTCAACTTCTTCATCCACATCAATTTGGTTTTAGACCAGGATACTCAACAGAAACAGCAAATTGTTGCCTTATTGAAAACGTCAAACAGTCCTTGGACAGGGGTAATGTGGTAGGAGCTGTTTTTCTAGATCTCAAAAAGGCTTTCGATACTGTAAACCACAGTTTGCTTTTATCCAAAATGGTATCTTTTAACTTCTCCCCAAATACATTAGAATGGTTTGCATCTTATCTCCAGAATAGAGAACAGTGTGTAAAAGTTCACCAGGATAAATCCTCATTTTTAAACAACCGCATGGGTATCCCACAAGGGTCCATTCTTGGTCCTTTACTTTTCAGCATTTTTATTAATGACTTGCCGTTACACTGCTCAGCTGCAACATGCCAACTTTATGCAGATGATGCAGTTATTTACACAGCTGCCAAGACTCCAGCACAGGCTGCAGATGTACTGTCTACAAGTATGGTTTATGTCCAAGAGTGGCTCCTCAAGAACCATCTATTGCTGAACCTTCAGAAAACAGTCTCAATGTGCTTTTCAATCAAAAAATGTAACCTGCAACATTTTAAAGTTAATATACATGATCATGACATCAGTTTAGCTACAGAATTCAAATACCTTGGCATTGTACTAGATCCTCAACTCAAATTTAATCTTCATATAAAGAAAATTTCAAAAACAGTAAAAAAAAATCTGAACTGCTTTAAATTAATTAGATATTACATACCTTACGAAGCAGCTGCACTGTATATGCATTCTATGGTTTTTTCTCATATATCATACTGTTTGACAGTCTGGGCTCAAGCAGCCCCTTCCACAATAAGACATATAGGTTCATTATATAATCAAACCCTAAAAATCTTGGACAAAAAGCCCATTAGGTGGCATCACTGTAATGTTTTAAAAAAATACAACCTATTGAGTTTTGAGAGCTTCATTGACCTCTGTCTTCTGAAATTAACGTTCAAATGTTTCCATAAATCAGCACCCGAGCCACTTGCTGGTTTCGTCCAAAGACAGGACAGCAGCAGAGCCACCAGGAGTTCTGTTAACAATAACTGTAAAATATTCCACCGCAGAACCACATTTGGACAAACAGCTTTCTCTATAAAGGGCAGTCACATCTGGAACACAATGCCAAATGAAATTAAAATAATAACGGACTTTAAAACATTCACTAAAAATGTTAAAAACTGGCTGAAAAATAAACAAGAATGTACTCATGTATGAATTATTTGTCTGCAAAGTGAGAGTGAATGAAGGGAAGGAATAAATGTGTTTGTTTATAGTGAGTGACGGAGGGAGGAAGGCCTGAAATAGGCAAATGTGAGTTATGTTATATGTGTTAAATGTGAGTCAGGCTGTTATATTTGTGTATTTATAATATTTATAATATTTATAATTGTGTATTTATAATTTTTCTGCATTGATGTATGTGGTTATTGTGTATATTTTTTATCTTGATTCTTTTTTCTAAAGCCCATCCAGGGACAAGAGTTGCAAATTAGCTAATAGCTATACACTCTATGTGCAACACATCAGATTGATTGTCTTTGATTAATTGTCTATGTTTATTGCACTGTCCCTGTCAAATAAACTAATCTACTACTACTACTACTGCTCATTGCGCTATCCAGAGCGCCATTAGCGATTGTGACAAAACAAACGGCCCCTGTCTCAGTTATCATCTCCAAAAATAATCGGGAGGATCTCAGCCTGTTCCTTCTGCCGGTTGCCTCCTCCCCGGTCATCTTGGGTTATCCCTGGCTCCGGCTCCACAATCCCTCCTTTGACTGGCGCGCCGTTATGGACTGGCCTTCCTCCTCCTCTTGGAAGCAGCTGCAGCAATTCCTGGGTTTCGCCAACTTTTACCGGCACTTTATTAATAACTACAGTGTCATTGCTCTTCCCCTCACCTGCCTCACCTCCCCAAAGATGGCTTTCCAGTGGAGGGAGAAGGCTGCAGCCATGTTCGCCGAGTTCAAGACCCGGTTTTCATCCTCCCCCATCTTGACTCAAGTGGATCCCGCGCTACAGTGCCTGGTGGAAGTGGATGCCTCAGACTCTGGGGTGGGGGCCGTGTTGTCCCAGCATTCTCTGGTGGATGGGGAGGTCCGGCCATGTGCATTTTTCTCCTGCTGACTGTCCCCGGTGGAGAGGAATTACAGCATCGGTGATAGGGAGCTCCTGGCGGTTAAGCTTGTACTGTAGGAGTGGCGTCACTGGTTGGAGGGAGCCGCCCAACCCTTTGTTGTTTGGACAAATCATAAGAACCTGGAGTACCTAAGGATGGCAAAGCATCTGAACGCTCGCCAGGCCCGCTGGTCCTTGTTCTTTGGCAGTTTCAACTTTACCATCACCTACTGTCCCAGGTCTAAGAACACTAAACCTGATGCGCTCTCCAGGCAGTTCTCCCCTGACACAGCGGAGGCGCCCATTCTCCAAATCCTCCTGTCTTCATGCATCGTGGGAGATCAAGGAGAGGGTCCTGAAGGTGCAGGAGGCGGAACCGGACCCAGGCAGGGGGCCAGTGGGCAAGTTGTTCATTCCATCCACAGTTCGGGGCAAAGTGATCCACTGGGCCCACTCCTCTAGACTGGCATGCCATCCGGGGGGTTCTCGCATGGTCAGGATTCTCCAGAGGTTGTTTTGGTGGCCATCGCTCCAGAGGGACGTCGCCAATTACATCCGCGCCTGCCCTCATTGCGCCACTGGCAAGATGCCTTCCTCTCCTCCGGCGGGGCTGCTTCATCCCCTTCCTGTTCCTGGCAGACCTTGGTCACACATCGCCTTGGACTTCGTTACCGGCCTCCCTCGGTCCGATCAACACACTGTCGTCCTCACTATCGTGGATCGCTTCTCCAAGGCCGCCCACTTCATCCCCCTACTGGGACTGCCCAGGGCAAAGGAGATGGCAGATCTACTGGTGCAGCACATTGTCAGGCTTTATGGCATACCTGTGGATATCGTCTCTGATCGGGGGCCGCAGTTCATGTCGCAGGTATGGAAGTCATTCTGTAATGCTCTGGGGGCTATGGTGAGCCTGTCCTCTGGCTACCACCCTCAGAGCAACGGCCAAAGTGAGAGAGCTAACCAGGAGCTGGAGGCTGCGCTGCGATTTGTGGTCTCGTCCAATCCAGCCTCATGGAGCACCGAGCTTCCATGGGTCGAATATGCCCATAACTCCACAGTGTCTTCAGCCATTGGCATGTCCCCTTTCAAGGCCTCCTTGGGCTACAACCCCTCGCTCTTTCCCGAAGAGGAGGGGGACATTGCCGTGCCATCTGTCCAGGCCCATCTGAGACGCTGTCGGCGGATATGGAGGGCGGTTCCAATGGCGCTTCGACGCATGGCAGAACGGAACTCCAGAGTCACTAATTGCTGCAGAAGACCGGCTCCAACCTACCAGGTGGGTCAGCAGATTTGGCTCTCAATGCAACATATTAACCTGAAGGGTGAGAGAAGGAAATTGTCGCAACGGTTCATTGGTCCATTCCCCATAGAGCGGATTGTCAGTCCAGTTGCTGTGTGCCCCCCCCCACACACACATCTGTCCCCCATTCCATGTGTCCCAGATCAAGCCCTTCTTTTCCAGTCCTCTCTGTCCTTCTCCCAGGTCTCCACCGGTCCTGATCGACGGCGACCCGGCGTGGAAGGTCAGCTCCATCCTGGACGTCCGCTGCTGGGGCCGCGGCATGCAGTACCTGGTGGACTGGGAGGGGTATGGCCCTGAGTGGCGCTCCTGGGTGCATCCATCCTTCGTGTTGGACAAGCAACTCATCAGGGATTTCCACAGGACGAACCCAGGTAGGCTGGATCGGGTGCCAGGAGGCATCCCTCGGGGGTGGGGGATGTACTGTGATGACTCGCTCTGGGCCGTTATCATCCACAGCTGCGTGCACACTGGCTCCTCATCAGGCCAGGGCTATATAACCTCACTCTGCCTACAGGCCTGCACAGAGCAGTCTGTCTCCCTTGCTTTATGAAATCTTCCTACGACTTCCAGTCAAACCTCTCTATGATCAGCCACCTCGCCACCTCGGCATCTGCACTTGGAGGAAATCATCTCCCAACCACGTAAGCCTCACCTTTACTCACCTGTTCCTTGCTACTCCCCTGTGCACAGGAATCTCCCGGCGGCGGAATCATCCCTCTCGGCAGCGGTCTCTGCTCTCTCCTCTCCACCCTCTACATGGTTACAACGATGCTGGGACAGCGGGTGCTGTTTTCCTGGCCAACGGGTGCTCACCATCTGCCTGGAACAGTAAGCCACAATTATAACCCGAGTGATAACCCATCTCGCTCCTCGCTAATTGTGTACCTTTGCTCTGTCCATAGGGTTGCCAGGCTGCACGGTGCTCTGCTCACTCCCAGCTGCTCGGAGTCTCCAGCCCGCACTCATGTACACGACACAACACATTCATGCACTCACACACGAACACTGGTTCAATAAAGATAATTGTATCCATTTCTGAGTCCGCGTCTGTTCCCTGGGTCAACCATTATGTCAAAAGAGACTGGACAAAAATGACATCCATAGCAGAGTGCCAAGACAAAAACCACTGCTGAGCAAAAAGAACATAAAGGGTTGTCTCAGTTTTGCCAGAAAACATCTTGATGATCTCCAAGACTTTTGGGAAAATACTCTGTGGACTTACGATACAAAAGTTGCATAAAAGTAACACAGCATTTCAGAATAGGAACATCATACCAACAGTAAAATATGGTGGTGATAGAGTGATGGTCTGGGGCTGTTTTGCTGCTTCAGGACCTGAAAGACTTGCTGTGGTAAACTGAACCATGAATTCTGCTGTCTACCAAAAAATCCTGAAGGATAAAGTCCAGCTGTCTGTTTGTGATCTCCAGCTGAAGTGCACTTTGGTTCTGCAGCAGGACAATGATTCAAAACACACTAGCAAGTCGACCTCTGAATGGCATAAGAAAAACAGAATGAAAACTTTGGCATGGCCTTAGTCAAAGTCCTGACCTGAATCCAATTGAGATGCTGTGGCATGACCTTTAAAAGGCGGGTCATGCTCAAAAACCCTCCATTGTGGCTTAATTACAACAATTCTGCAAAGATGAGTGGGCCAAAATTCCTCCACAACTCTCTCAAAGACTCAGGGCCATGTAGGTTTGGATTTTTTTTTACCCTTAATAATAAACACCTTCATTCAAAAACTGCATTTTGTGTTTACTTGTGTTATCTTTGTCTAATATTTAAATTTGTTTGATGATCTGAAACATTTAAGTGTGACAAGCATACAAAAAAATGAGAAATCGGGAAGGAGGCAAACACTTTTTCACACCACTGCATGTAGCTGGCATGATGAAATTCATGAAAAGAACAAAACAACAATCAATGATGGTCATCTTTTTGATTTAATGACTCGTTCAAGAGATCAATCTTACAATTTGACCTTGTGTCCAAGATATGAGTTTAGCCCGTTTATTGTTTTATTATAATCTGGTCAAAAGAATTGTAAAACCAGTATACAGTTCATCCAGAAAGACGTACTAGATGACATAAAAGCTGATATATCTGAACAAGCAGACCACAACAATGCGCTGCAATTACATGTTTTTAAAGTGTGTGACAGTCCGTTGACTGTCACCGACAAATTTGAATATAGGATGGCCATTCTTCTAACAGCCAAGTCCCTCAAAGGAACAAAAATCTTCATCAATGAGGACTTCACTGACACAGTAAGAAGGAAGAGAAAAGAATTAATGCCGGAGCTGAACACTGCAACAGTACAGGGGGACATAGCCTATTTAAGGTATGACAGACTCATTATTCACCCACGCCATCCCCATAACAATACAACAAAATCAACCAGAAATGACATTTTATTATTGTCTGAGAGATATAAATGGTGAATTTGTTTCCATTGACTGGAATAAGTAACATACTGTGGGGAGAGCAATAAACAGGCCAGGCATTCATAGCAGACAAACTTTATTTCACTCTCTCACATTTCTCAGTCTTAGAAAAAGCATAGCCCTCATGCTGCAGGGTCTCTCCTTTATATTACACACTCACTCCCCCTGCTGCCTGAGGTCTTGCATCACAAAACATTTTCACATCACAATTCCTATTGTCCTCACAGCTGCTTACTCCTGCTGCCTGGGGTCTTGCATCACAGTCCATTCTCCCATCACAATTCCTATTGTCCGCAGTTGCTTAATCCCCCATGCAGAGGAATTTACTGCCTCTCCTTTCCTTCCAGTCTGAGATGAATATCCCAGCATGGGTTCCCCATAATACCAACTTTTATAGGAAACAACCTAATTGTTAAAATATACTGAGCATAAACCACACAATGTTGAATATGAAACTGATCCTGAAAATCCCTTTTTCAACAGTATAAAACATCACTGTAAATTCTTTAGCTCAGACCAACTAAAAAAAATACTACTTCTGACCAATCATTGTCAATAATACACTTTAATAGTAAAAGTCTCAACATGAATTTTTCCAAAATCCAGGAGAGCTTATCCTGGATACAACACAATATAACACAATTTTTTCTGCTGTTGCAATTTCTGAAACTTGGCTAAAAAATGACCAACTTCATCTAGTGCAAATGAAAAGCTATGATTTATATACCACAAACAGGTCAAAAAAGGGTGTTGGTGTTGGTTTATACATCAGGTTCTGCTACCAAAGCCAAGTTGTAGATAATATGTCTTTTGAAATGGAAATCATCATCTATCCATCCATCCTCTTCTACCACTTTTCCGGAAGTCCGGGTCGCGAAGGCAGCAGTTCAAGCAGAGAAGCCCAGACTTCCCTCTCCCCAGCCACCTGCTCCAGCTCTTCAGAGAGGATACCAAGGCATTCCCAGACCAGCTGGGAGACATAGTCTCTCCACCGAGTCTTGGGTCTGCCCCGGGGTCTCCTCCCAGTGGGACTTGCCCAAAAAAACTCAAGTGGGAGGCGTCCAGGAGGCATCCTAATCAGATGTCCATACCACCTCAACTGACTCCTTTCAATGTGGAGGAGCAGCGGTTCTACTATAAGCCTCTCCCGGATGATTGAGCTCCTCACCCTATCTCTGAGGGTAAGTCCAGCAATCCTATGGAGAAAGCTCATTTCAGCCGCCTGTATCTGCAATCTCGTTCTTTTGGTCATTACCCAAAGCTCGTGACCATAGGTGAGAGTAGGAACGTAGATTGACTGGCAAATCGACAGCTTTGCCTTAGAACTCAGCTCCATCTTCACCACAACAGACTGGTACAATGTCCACATCACTGCAGATGCTGCTCCGATCTGTCTGTCAATCTCTCGCTTCATTCTCCCCTCACTCGTGAATAAGACCCCAAGATACTTAAACTCCTCCACTTGGGGCAGGAGCTTGTCCCCAACCCGGAGAGGACAATCCACCTTTTCCGGCTGAGGACCATGGACTTGGACTTGGAGGTGCTGATTCTCATCCCAGCTGCATCACATTCAGCAGCAAACCATCCCAGCAAGAACTGTAGGCCATTGCTGGATGAAGCCAGCAGGACAACATCATCTGCAAACAACAGAGGTGAGATCCTGTGGTCACCAAGCATGACACCCTCCATTTCCTGGCTGCACCTAGAAAGGATGGCACAGGATCGGTGACAAAGGACAGCCCTGGCGGAGTCCAACTCTCACTGGGAATGAGTCCGACCGAGTGTTGGCAATACGAACCAAACTCTCACAATGGTCATACAGAGACCGAATAGCTCGTAACAACAAGCCCAATACCTCATTCTCCTGAAGCACCCCCCACAAAAAACCACAAGGGACGCGGTCGAATGTCTTCTCCAAGTCCACAAAACACATGCAAACTGGTTGGCAAACTCCCACGAACCCTCGAGAATTCTCGAGAGGGTAAAGAGCTGGTCTGATGTGCCATGGCCAGGATGAAAACCACATTGCTCCTCCTGAATCCGAGGTTCAACCAATGGCCGGACTCTCCTCTCCTTTACCTTGGCATAGACCTTCCCAGGGAGGCTGAGGAGTGTGATCCCTCTAAAGTTGGAGCACACCCTCCCGTCCCCTTTTTTGAAGAGAGGAACCACCACCCCAGTTTGCCATGCCAAAGGCACTGCCCCCGACCTCCACACAATGTTGCAGAGGCATGTCAGCCAGGACAGCCCTACAACATCCATGGCCTTGAGGTACTCAGGTGAATCTCATCCACCCCCGGGGCCCGGCCACCAAGGAGATTTTTAACCACCTTGGCCACCTCAGACCCTGTGATAGGCAAGTCATCCCCCCCATCCACAAGCCCTGCTTCCTCTGTGGAAGGCGTATCAGTGGGATTGAGGAGATCCTCAAAGTATTCCTTCCACCACCCGACGATATCCCCAGTCGAAGTCAACACCACCCCATCCGCACCATACACAGTGTGGACAGAGAGCTGCTTTCTCCTCCTGAGCCACTGGACAGTTTGCTAGAATCTCTTCGAGGCCGACCGAAAGTCTTATTCCGTGGCCTCACTGAACTCCTCCCATACCCGGGTTTTTGCTTCAGCAATCACCCGAGCTGCACTCTGCTTGGCCTGCTGGTACACCTCAGCTGCTTCGGGAGTCCCACAAGCCAACCAAGATTGATAGGATCTCCTTCTTCAGCTTAACGGCCCCCCTCACCACTGGTGTTCACCACTTGGTTCGGAGGTTGCCACCACAAGATGCACCAACCACCTTGCAGCCGCAGCTCTGGGCCACCGCTTCAACAATAGAGGTGGAGAACATGGCCCATTCAGACTCCATGTCTCCAGACTCCCTCAGAATGTGGTTGAAGTTCTTCCGGAGGTGGGAGTTGAAGACCTCTGGGACAGGGGCCTCAGCCAGATGATCCCAGCACACCCTTACTATACGTTTGGGTCTACCAGGTCTGAATGGCATCCTCCCCTGCCATCAGATCCAACTCACCACCAGGTGGTTATCTGTTGACAGCTCTGCACCTCTCTTTACCCAAGTGTCCAAGATATACAGTCGCAGTTCTGATGACACGATAACAAAATCAATTATCGACCTGCAACATAGGGTGTCCTGGTGCCAGGTGCACATATGGACACCCTTGTGCTTGAACATGGTGTTCGTTATGGACAAACTGCGGTTAGCACAGAAGTCCAATAACTGAACACCACTCGGGTTCAGATCGGGCAGGCCGTTCCTCCCAATCACCCCCATCCAGGTTTCATTGTCATTGCTCACGTGCGCATTGAAGTCCCCCAGTAGGACAATGGAGTCTCCAAGAGGAGCACCCTCCAGCACCCCAGTCACAGACTCCAAAAAGGGTGGGTACTCTGAAACATCATTTGGTGCATAAGCACAAATGATGGTCAGGACCTGTTTCCCAACCCAAAGGTGCAGGGAAGCAACCCTTTCATCCACCGGGGAAAACTCCAATATAGAGGCAGCAAGGTGGGGGGATACAAGAATACTCACCCCTGCTCATTGCCTCTCACCCGGGGCAACTCCAGAGAAGGCCAAGCTCCAGCCCCTCTCCAGGAGACTGGTTCCGGAAACGGAGCTGTGTGTTGAGATGAGGCCGACTATATCTAGCCGGTATCTTTCAACCTCATGCACCAGCTCAGGCTCCTTCCCCACCAGAGAGGTGACATTCCACATCCCAAAAGCCATTTTAGGAAGCCTGGGATCAGACCGCAAAGGTCTCCACCTTTGACCGCCATTTGATCCACATAGCACCGGACCCCCATGGTCCCTCCTGCAGGTGGTGATTCCACTGGAGGGCTGACCCATGTAACTCCTTCGGGCTGAGCCCAGCCAGGTCCCATAGGTGGAAACCCAGCCCCCAAATGCTTGCCATCGAGCCCCCCCCCCCCAGGCCTGGCTCCAGGGTGGGGCCCGGTAACCCCATACCGGGTGGGGTACACTGAATTCTTGATCTAGAATTTATCATGAGAGTCTGTTGGATCGTTCTTAGTCTGGCCTTTCACCCAGGACCAGTTTGTCTTGGGTGACCCTATCAGAGGCAAATTCCCCAGACAACATAGCTCCTGGGATCACTGGGGCATACAAACCCCCCACCACAATAAGGCGACGATCCATGAGGCGATCATCATAGAGTATGTAACTGTGGAATTAATCACAACAGCTACAAAAACATCATAATAAGCTGTATTTATAGATCACCAGATACCAATATTGACATTTTCAAAGTGAAATTGTCTGAGCTATTCAGTGCAGTAGGTAATAAGAAGCTGGTATTTATTTGTGGAGACTTCAATATTGAGTTGTTAAATCCAAATGGCCATATACAAATAACAGAATTCATAAATTTTGTGTTTTGTATGGGTTTCTACCCTTTAATAACATACCCACTAGAATAACAACAAATTCAACAAGGCTTACGTAACAGAAACCACAATTAACCATCTTAGAAATGATCTAAAAATACAAGATTAGAGCAGTATTTATGAGATGAGATGAGATGAGATTCAACTGTATTGTCATTACACATGTATGAATACAAGGTAACAAAACGTGACTTGGCATTTGGGCACGCTCTGCAGAGCGCATCCAAGGCCGGGGCAGCTGCTAGGCGCCAGTCATAAAGAAGAAAGGAAAAAAAAAGAAAAGAGAGGATATGACACAATAGGCGAGAGAAAAAAACATGTTTTATCAAATTGACGCTTAATGAGTAAGCGAAATTTTGATTGCAGGCAAAAAAAACCCTCAATGCATATTTAGCAGACATTTAGTAGACAAATCACACGCAGAAGGAGAGCAGTGTGTGTATATCGTATGCATGTAGTGTTGTATGCATTGTGTAATGTAAATGTAACAGTTGTTAGTGAGCAGCAGAGGGCGCCTCCTGGCAGTGGATAGATGTTATATTATAACATCTATCTATAACATCTATCTATAACATCTATCTATAACAGTTATAATCATGTGACTTATAAACAAGTCCAGAGTCCAGACTCTGGACTCTGGACTCCAGAGTCTCTCTCTCTCTCTCTCTCTTGCTTGCAGAAGGCACATGGGCATTGTCCTCGGGGGTCCAATCCGCTGACGACAAACAACTGATTGTTGATTGTTTGGGTAGACATGAGCCAATCCTTCCACTTATCTCAGTCAGGAGGAATGTAAACACGGGGCAAACAAGGTCAAATCAAATCAAATCAGCACAGTGCACTCAGAGAATAGAATTTGTCCTCATCCGTGTAGTTCTGTGCTTTCATTATATATGCAGGCTTAAACTGTTTTTCCATAGAGAGCACAGGGCTTCAGATGTATTCCTTCACTGAATCACTGTCATTCAGTTCACCGTTGCCGCTACTCGTGCCCTCCCCAACTGGTCAAATTTGATGAAGGAGCTTGCTGGGTCCGCTTGAACAGCTCTCTCACTTTCCTTCAATTTCTGATGCATCAGGGAACTCCACAGCCAAAAATAGAAGTCCTGAGATCATAACCAATAATGTTTCCATAGACGCATGAATTCCAATGTCCATGAGTCTCCTCGTAGGTTCCAATTCTTGGGCTCCCCCTTGGCCCAATTCTTGTTGAAAAAATAGTGACAATAGCACATTTAAGCCGCTTCCAAATCCATAATTTCCGTTTAGATTAAGATTCAGCAGAAGAAGAGCGACTAAACACAGACAAAAACACAACATTGCAAAAGCTGGGAATAGTTCAGGAAGGCAGGGGAGGAGGGAAGAAAAATGCGACTGCTCTCTCTCAAGGCAAGATGGAAAAAAAAAATTTATGTTTACAACATGGACACAGCATATGGCGAATTTGTTCCTATTTTATCCAAACTATATAATAAACATTGGCATTGAGTGGTAAAGGAAACTAAAGTTAAATACAAATATAAGCCTAGGATCACCAAGGGCCTACAAAATGCTTTTAAAAAGAAAAATCTGTTGTAAAAAATGTTTCTGAAACTAAGAACCGTATAACAAAGAGATGTATTGATGTGTTGGCATCCTTCATTCCCGGGAGACTATGGATCTGCGCCTTGAGTTGGAATAACGGGGTTACGGCAGCATTGCTTGTGGCTGTGTGAGCCAATACGCGAGTGACAGTCATGGTTGCAACGGTCGCAGATGTAGGTGCTTGGTTGTGGTGTCTTTTTCATTGCATCCTTTCAAGATGATCGTTTTTTGTCGGCAGACTGGCGAAGGTGCTCTTCTCCCCTTCCGAGTCCGTCTTTCAGCGCATGTCTCCAGCGGTTTCGGTCATCTGCAGTATCCTCCCAGTTTATCATGTCCATGCCCAGTGTTTTCATGTCTCTTTTGCATAAATCCTTGAAACGGAGATGCGGTCGACCTCGAGTTCATTTGCTGGATGCAATCTCTCCGTACAGAATATCTTTCAGTATTCTCCCATCTGGCATCCGATGGACATGTCCCAACCAGCGGAGACGACGTTCGCAAAGCAAGGTGAACAGGCTTGGTAAGCTTACGTGGGAGAGTATCTCATTGTTTGTGATACAGTCACTCCATTTAACGTTAAGAATACTTCTCAGCATGCGGAGATGAAAGGTGTTGAGCCGTCGCTCTTGCGAGGCATATAGACACCATGTCTCACTGCCATATAGCAAGGTACTGAGGACGCATGCCCTGTAAACAGTGATCTCCGTGTGCCTCGACAGTTTTTGGTTCAGCCATACCTTTTGTGATAATTTTCCAAAGGTCGTTGCAGCAAGGCCAATTCTTCTACTGAGCTTGTTGTCTAGTGAGTGGTCGTCCGATATTTTGGATCCGAGGTATGTAAACTCATGAACCACATCCAGTGGGTGGTTTTCGATATTTATCGTAGGAGGGTTCGAGACACCTTGGCCCATTACTTTGGTCATCTGCTGACCGATGGTCAGACTGAAGTAGTCGCAGGCTTTACTGAGAGTGTTGATCATTGATTGTAATTCCACTTCTGAGTGAGCTATCAGCGCTGCATCGTCGGCAAACAGTATCTCGCGGATGGATACTTTTTGGATCTTGGATTTTTCACTCAGTCATGATAGGTTGAACAGTTTGCCATCAGACCTTGTGTTGAAGCAGACACCATCATTCTGAGTACCAAATGCATACTTTAGCATGATGGCAAAGTATATGTTAAACAGGGTAGGGGCAAGCACGCAGCCCTGTTTTACTCCACGGCGGATGTTGAATGGTTCTGAAAAGCTCCCATCAAACTGGATAATAGCTTTCATGTTGGTATGGGAGGATTCAATAATTTGCAGCAGTTGGGGGGGGACACCCAATCTTCTTGAGAACTTGGAACAGTCCTTCTCGGCTAACTGTATCAAAGGCTTTTGTCAGGTCGATGAAATGTGATATAAAGTGGTTTATTTTGCTCCCTGCATTTCTCCTGTAACTGTCTGAGAGAAAAGATCATATCAATCCTGGAGCGCCCAGATCTGAAACCACTTTGAGATTCAGGGTAAATTCTTTCCGTGAGTTTCCGAAGACGGCTGAGAACCACACGCGCGAATGTCTTTCCGGTGACACTAAGCAATGATATCCCTTGATAACTGTTACAGTCGCGTCGGCTACCTTTGTTTTTATACAGCGTCACTATTTTGCAGTCCTTCATGTCTTGAGGCACCTCTCCTTCCTCCCAGCAGCGAGATAGGATCTCATGTAGTTGTTGAAGGATGACATCCTTTGAGCACTTTATAACTTCTACTGGGATCCCATCGAGGCCAGGCGCTTTCCCAATTGGCAGAGAGTCTAGTGCTTCTTCCAATTCCTCCATGGCTGGAGGTGAGTCCAGCTCTTCCATGATCGGTAGGTCCTCCAAATTATTCAGTCTTTCCTCCGAAATCGAGCTGTCTCGGGAGTATAGTTCAGAGTAATGCTCTACCCACCTCTCCATCTGCTCCATTTGGCTTGTGATGGTAGTTCCGGTCTTGGTTTTTAGCAACGCTGTCTTGCGTTGAGTTGGCCCCATTGCTTTCTTGATCCCGTCATACATTCCACGTATGTCTCCTGTGTCGGCTGCCATTTGGATATTCTCACAGAGTTTCAACCAATAATCGTTTGCGCAGCATCTGGCTGTCCATTGAGTCTTGCTCCTGGCTGCCTGCAGAGCTTCCTGTGAGTGGGGCGATCCTTGTGTTTCATTAGAGCAGCTCTCTTTTCTGCGAGGACGGCGGCCAGCTCGCTGGAGTTCGCTTCGAACCAATCGGGTGTGCTTCCTCGTTTTTTACGAAATGTACGGAGAGCAACATTGTGGATGTGATCTCTGAGGGTGTTCCATTTCTCTGTGGCATCTGCTTCAGGTGAGGTTGTGATGGACTTCTTGAGATTTTCGGTGAATTCGATGACTTTGTCTGGTTGTTGCATCATCCTGGCATCAGTGCGCTGTCTTCCAGGAGGTTTGTTGTAATGCAGGGCCTTGGGAACAAGTCTGTCTTTACAGCATACCAGTGAGTGATCTGTGTCGCAGTCAGCACTCTGGTACGAGCGGGTGATCTGTACATTCCACAGATAGTGTTGACGTGTCAGTATCAGGTCCAGTTGGTGCCAATGCTTAGAGCGCGGGTGCATCCAAGAAACTTTATGCTGTTGCTTTAGTTGGAAGTAGGTGTTCATTATGCAAAGTCCTTGGAGTGAGCAGAGTTCTAGCAGGCGTTGTCCATTTTCATTCATCTTACCGGTTCCGTGCTTCCCCATAGATGTTGGACAGGATCCTGAGTCAGCACCAACTCTAGCGTTGAAATCTCCCAATAAGATCAGGTGTTCTCTGGAAGGTATCTTTTGTATCATCGATGAAAGCTGATTGTAGAATTCATCTTTCATGTCCTGCCTGGAGTACAAGGTGGGCGCGTAGACACTGATTAGGTTGACCGGTCCGTCTGAGGTGTGCAGTCGAAGAGAGAGCATCCTTTCTGTTCCTCCATCGGCAAGATCCACCATCTTCAGCAGAGAGTTTTTCACTGCAAAGCCAACTCCGTGCTCCCTTGTCTCTTCTGCACTCTTACCCTGCCAGTAGAAGGTATAAGATAAGATAAGATAAGCCTTTATTAGTCCCACAACGGGGAAATTCCAGGATTGCAACAACACAGGGATAGCAACACTCAGAGCAACAATCAGAAGGCAAGAAAAAAAACAACAAAAAAAAAAACAAGAGCAGCGAGTATACATATGTACATATAAACATAAATATATAGACACACGATGCGGAGCATTGCAGCTAGATGGAATAAATATATAGATATATAAACACAGTGCGGAGCATTGTAGCTAGATGGACTAAATATATGAACATATAAACACACAGTGCGGAGCCTTGTAGCTAGATGGAATAAATATGTGAATATATAAACACACACACAGCATGGAGCATTGTAGCAAGATGGAATAAATATATGAATATATAAACACACACAATGCGGAGCATTATAGCTAGATGGAACAAATATGCAAACACATAAACACACACAGTGCAGAGCACCGTAGCTAGATGGAATAAATATGTAAATATATAAACACACACAGTGCAGAGCACTGTAGCTAGATGGAATAAATATGTAAATATATAAACACACAATGTGGAGCATTGTCGCTAGATGGAATAAATATATAAATATACAAACAAATATATAAATATACAAACAAACACACAGTGCGGAGCGTTGCAGCTAGATGGAATGAAACAGCATAACCGTCTACTTAGTTATCCTACATGGTATGATTATGTACCCATACATATTGTTACCCTCCGTAGTTACCGGTATTTTCCTAGTTGTATACCGGAGGGGACCATTGTGTAAGTCTATTGCGTCTTTTGCATTCAATACTATTAGGTCATCACATCTTTTTGTTATCTCTGCAAGCAGTGCTGCTTAGGTTATACAGTCTGACAGCCGTTGGTAGGAAGGACCTGCGAAACCTCTCGGTTGTGCACCTAGGATGATGTAGTCTGCTGCTAAATGAGCTCCTTAGTGCATTCAGTGTGTCCTGCATAGGGTGGAACTCGGACTCCAGCAGAGATGACAGTTTAGCCACCATCCTTCTCTCTCCCATCTCCTTCACTGGGTCAAGGCACTGCCCCAGGACTGAGCTAGCTTTCTTGATCAGTTTGTTCAGTCTCTTCCTATCGGCTGCTGTAATGCCACTGCCCCAGCAGACCACTCCAAAAGTGATGGCTGATGCCACCACCGTGTCATAGAATGTCTTCAGCAGCACCCCTTGTAAACCAAAAGACCTGAGTCTCCTCAAGTAGGAACAGCCTGCGCTGTCCCTTCTTGTAGAGTGCGTCAGTATTGTGTGACCAGTCTAGTTTATTGTTCAGATGAACACCCAGGTACTTGTAGGATGTCACCATCTCAATGTCTGTTCCCTGGATGTTTACTGGTGCTTTGATTGGTTGTCCTTGCCTGCGGCAGTCCACCACCAGCTCCTTAGTTTTCCTCACATTGATCTGGAGGCAGTTTCGATGGCACCAGTCCACAAAGTCCTGGATAAGCCCTCTGTACTCAGCTTCATCTCCGTTGGAGATGAGGCCAACGATCGCAGAGTCGTCAGAGAACTTCTGTAGATGGCAGTGTGTTGTGTTGTGTGAGAAGTCCGCAGTATAAAGGGTGAACAGGAAGGGAGCCAAAACCGTTCCCTGTGGGGCCCCCATGCTACCGATGATCGTGTCGGACACACAGTCCCGGGTTCTCACAAACTGTGGCCGATTTAATCATGTTCACGTAATGAGCCTCTTTCTGGTAGGCGTGTTTCTTGAAGTGTGGCAATGTCCACCTTGAGCTTCAGCAGTTTGTTGTTTATTACCGCTGTCTTGTGTGCGTCCTCTATCTCTCAGTGATCATTTGAGAAGCCCAGAAGTAGGGTTCTGATGTTCCAGCAGCCGGATTTGAGTGCTGGTTTTTTGTTATTTGATACTTTATTTTTGTTTGGTGCAGGGTTTGCAATCCATGATTCAGAACATAAGTATTCCTGAGCCCCACGAACCCAGTAGGGCGGACAGACTGTGGCGGAACAGCACCTAACTGGCTGGGGGCTGTCCAGCTTGAGACGGGCGGTAGCTGTCCAGTGAGATACTATGACATCTCCCACTGTTGAAAACAGCCCCTGGCGCCCAGCTCTACGCCAATTGAGCGGAGGCTTATAACCAGAGAACTGTTGTTTCCCATGTTTTTCCGTCACGTGACATGATGCTGGAGTGTCCTCTCCAGGGCGCAAGCCTGGGCAATGTGTATGGAGGACTCACGGTTGCCCATGTAGCAGGTCCCCCCTCTCCACAACACCAGTAGGGTCCAAGGGAAAGGCAAAGGCCAGTACTACTTGGTATCAGTGTGTCACAGGAGTTTCCAGATTGAGATTGAGCACAGCGTCAAACTGCCTTCGGGACTTCAACTCCGGATTTCTCTTTGGGGTTATGTCCCAAAGCCTTTCCCATATTGCGTCTTGCCACAAGGCAGTGGAGGTTTGAGATCAGAGTTTTCCTTCTCCTAGATGGGTTGCCTCCTCGGCTAACGAGTCCCATCTACCCAAAGCACTGGTTTTGGGGCGCCAGTAACTCGCCCTCGCCCCTTCTCCTGTCAGTAGTAACAGTTCTCCCCGGCACAGGGTGTATGCCATACGAGAAGGCCAGGAGTTGGGCTTGGCTGTCAGAGGCTCTTTGAGACGTGCACCGTAGGGGCATTTTGTAGAAAGTGGGAGCTTGTCCCCACTCCCACCCCTGGCTTAACAGCTTTCGGAACCCATACAAATTCCAACCACATTTCTTATTTAAAGTCAGAAAATGGAATAATCAATGAAAATAACTTGATCCTCAACACATCTAGTGAATATTTTGTTAATATAGGAAAAAAGATTGCCAACTCCACTGTATCATCAGCAAATACAAGTGGTGTTAACAATGTTGTCAACATAAACACTTACTGTTTCATCCGTTTCATAAAGAAACAGATGAAAAAGAAATTGTAAACATTGTCAACAAATTCAAAGACAAAAAAAATCAACTGACTGTAATGATTTCAGTATGTGCTTAAATGTATTACTGATTGTCTTGTTAAACACTTCACTTACATATGCAACATGTCACTTACTGCTGGTAAATTTCCAAAGAAAATGAAAACAGCAAGAGTCGTTCCTCTTCATAAGACTGGTGACAAACACATTGTCGCACTACAGACCCATCTCATTGTTACCTCAGTTCTCCAAAATATTGGAAAAAAATATTAAGAGATTAAATGATTTAATTGATAAGCACAAAATACTCTGCAAACAACAGTATGGATTCAGGAAGAACCGAACAACCTCACTGGCACTCATGGACTTTGTTGAACAGACTACAGATGCAACAGATAGAAGAGAATACAGTTGGAATATTTCTGGACTTACAAAAGGCATTTGATACAGGTGACCATAAATTACTCCTCAGTATATTACACAAGTGTGGCATCAGAGGAATTGCTTTTGACTGGTTACACAGCTATTTACAAGATAGACATCAACATGCTCATGTGAATAATTCTGATTCTGAGTTGCTGAAGATGACGTGAGGTACCACAAGGTTCTGTACTTGGTCCATTGCTATTTATCTTGTATATTAATGATTTATGTTCTGTATCTAAATTACTCAAGTGTATTTTATTTGCAGATGATATAACTTTTTTGTAGTAGAGAAAATCTTAAGCAGCTTCTGGATTCAGTAGAAAATGAACTTAAACAAATCAATCACTGGTTTACTGCCAACAAATTACTCTACTCACAAAAAGTTAGGGATATTTGGCTTTCAGATGAAATTTATGGAAAATGTAAAAAGTTCACACTACAGCAGGGGTCACCAACCTTTTTGAAACTGAGAGCTACTTCAAGGGTAACGAGTACTACAAAGGGCTACCACTTTAATCACATGAAAAAAAAAGATTCACTATTTAAGTTTATATATTATTATTAATGATTACTGATATTCATCTATGTGAAGACACTGATCACTTTAATAAATTCCCACAATAATTATTAAAATGATTTAACAATGTAGGAATCAGATACATTTTAACATACAACACTTTATTTCTAATCTCTGTAAATGTCTCATTTTCAAATGATCACTTCTACAACATTTTGTAGGAAATCTTCATGTCCCATTTTTAACAAATCATGGACCATGTTTGTATAAGTTATCAACTATGTAAGACTACAAAAATCAACTCTTTCAGATTTTTAAATCTTATCACATTTTGTAATAATCACCAAGTCTACAGCATTTTAACAAAATCATATCTCTCACACTTTAAATATTTGAAACAACTTCTTAATATTTATATTTAATCTTGCCATGCCACGACCATGTTGCCACTTAAATCATCTGGTATCTGTTTGTCAGTTAGTGAGAAGCCTGGCATTGTATGCTCTTCAGCAGTGTGCTGTGATCTGGGGTGTAACTTGACACTACAACTCTGAGTCTTGCAGGTGTGCATCAGTGAGGCGTGTTCTGTGTTTGTTTATGAGGGTGTTCATGTCAGAAAAGGCTGATTCACAGAGACAGGTTGAACCAAACAGGCTGGCAACCTTCATAGCTGCTGTGCATATACCATTGTACTTTTCTGTGTCCACAAGGCACCAAAAGTTTGATGCAGCCTGGTAGGCTTTGAGGTGGAGGTCGTTTTGCAATGTTACAGTTTCAATCTCCACCTGTCCAGCATCCAAGTTGAATGTTGCACTTACTGTAGGTGTTCAGCAGTGCATGTTATGTCTACTTGCATTAAAGGATTGGAAATGAATGACACACATGGTTCAAGCTGTTCAAAGTCACAAAACCTGTTCTCAAACTCTTGCCCAAGTCTGTTTATCTCTTGAGAGTACTTTTCTGCAACTTTGTCAAAAGTCTCAAATGCACAACCGTTGTCTTTCAGCACTGACTGCATGGTGGGAAAGTGCAGCATTTTTTTTCTCTGTAATTGCACAGAGAAAATGTTCATCTTGGCTTTAAATGCATTTACAGCGCTTATCATTTCAGCAACAGTCTTACCTTTGCATTGCAGCTCACCATTCAAAGGGTTTAGTTTCCCGGTGATGTCCATTAAAAATGCAAGGTCAAGTATCCACTGCATGAACGTTTTGATTTCACATAAAAGTGACAAAAAATGCTGCAAAACTCTACCCCTGCTGAGCCATCGGATTTCTGTGTGTAATAAAAGATCACCATATTCAGCTGACAGCTCCTCCAATAGCACTTTGAATATCCTGTGTTGTTTGGGTTTGGAGTGGATGCCATTTATGATTTTCATGACCGGAGTCATCACATGCTCAAATCCAGTCACTTTTGCACATATCGCCTGCTGATGAATGATGCGGTGGTAATGCAGGAATGCTGGGAAGTCTGGGTCACCTTTACACTGTGCGATGAAACCTGCATGTTGGCCAGTCATAGCAGGAGCCCAGTCTAAAATCAGTGATACCAGCATTTTCAATGGTGCCTTTTTTTCTGCTACAAACTTCTTCACCGCGTTATAGATTTCCACTCCCCTCATAGTTGTTGTAAGAGGTAGTAGCTTCAGGAGTTCTTCTTTTGTGGAGAAATCCTCAAACACCAGCCGAATGAAGATCATCAACTGCGCTGTACTGCTGCCGTCCACGGACTCCTCACACTCTATGCTAAACCGCTGGCACTTCACCAGATCACAGTCCAGCTGTTCGGTCTAATTCTCAGGCATCTCTGACACTCATCTAACCATCGTACTTGCCCCCATTTGCACATCGGAGAGAGTGGAGATGACATCAGTTCCATTCTTTGCATCTTTAAATACAATGTTTGCTACTATCATCATTGCTTCTTTGAAAACCTCCCCATCTGTAAATGCCTTCTTCTTTATCAAGAACCGTGAAGCTCTAAATGAGGCTTCGGTTGTTTTTTGGGTGGGAATTTTTCTGTGGCCTCATGAAAAGAGACTGCTGTTTGCCCAAACTTGCTTTTAACTCACATGCTTTCTCTGCCCGCAGTGCGCTGCCCGGTGGGTAGTTGGCATGGTAGCTTTCATGGCACGTACTGAAGTGTCTTTCAACATTGTGCCGCTTTGCCATTGCCACAGTTGCCCCGCAAATGAGACACACACACTTTTAGTATTTCACCGTAGTAAAAAAGAACTCTTCTTCCCATTCATTATGAAAACAATAAGTTTTCTTTTTTTCTGCCATATTTTTGGAGATAGAATCTGCGTTCAACTCCTCATCATCACGTCACCCGCTAGCTTATCTCACCAAGTGCTGAAACTTGCCATGTGCACAATACTGACTTTTGAACCAGAGTAAATCATAGTATTGTGGTGAACACTCCACGGACCTGTTGGACCGGTTCTGTGACTCGCATTTTAGGTCAGAACAAAGGCAAGGATCTTAGCCTTGATATGCAAGGCTGGAGACTGTGGGGGGTCGATTAAAGGATGCATGGGGGACAGTGGAAGTTATATCATGGAGAGAAATGCATTGTGACTGTCTTTATTATGCAAGGTGGTGAAATGCATTGTGACTGTCTTTATTATGCAAGGTGGTCTGTGGGACATGTGATTTATGAGGTGTGAAGTCCCTGATATTTAAGGACGAGAGTTTACTGTTTCATCCTCTCTTTTTTCTGCTTTGAAATGATGGAGATGTGAATAAACCTGACTCTGAGAAAGAACACTGCCTTGTCATTTTCACATCCTCCACACTGGTGACCCTAAGACGTATCATGGAAGAAGGAAATTCCCCCGGGTCAGCCGCGTCAGGAGCCCCCAGCCAAGCGAATGCCGCTACAGTCCAGCTACCAGACTTCTGGCAGAACAATCCACGCTCCTGGTTCAACGCGGTCGAGGCGCAGTTCAACCTCCGGGGGATATTGGTAGATGCCACGAAATTCTACCACGTAGTCACAAAGCTGGACAACAACACGGCCCAGCATGTGGAGAGCCTGATCGACCAGCCGCCGGAGAGCGACAAATACGGTGCGTTGAAGGCTGCGCTCATCCAGCAATTCACCCCCTCGGTGGAGGAGCGAGCAGAGAGGCTCCTGGCTCTGACGGAGGGGGAAAACGACATGCCCGTGAGCCTGATGGAGAAGTTGTTGAGGTTGAAAGACTCTGACGATGATCACTTCATTTTCACCCACCTCTTCCTCAGGACTCTGCCGTCAGCAGCGAGAGCGGTTCTGGCCAGTTCGCCACTGTTGGCCCTACGGGACTACCGCGCGCTGGGCCGAGAGGTGCAGCGGATTGTCAATGCCACCAAGCGGCGTGCAGCCACGGCCGCTGCAGCGGAACTCGCCGCGACGACTGGAGACGACAGGAGGCCAGAGGCAGCGGTGCCAGACTCACCGACGACGGCGGCGGCAAGGGCCAGGGAGTGTGGACCAGACGTCTTTTGTTTCTTCCATCACCGCTTCGCAGAGAGGGCACGCAAGTGTGTACCGCCGTGCCAGTTCGGGCGTTCGGGAAACGCCAAGACCGGGGGTCGGTAGCAGCCGCGGCCCTCGGGGAAGAGAACAAGCTGCTCTACTTGTCGGACGCACACTCCGGGAGGCAGTTCCTCGTCGACACAGGCTTCCAGATGAGTTTCATCACTCCTTCCTACGCGGACAGACTGGCTGGCTCCGGAGGTCCCCGGGTGACAGCGGCGAACGGCTCGGAGATTAAGACCTTTGGTGAGAAGACTCTGCTTCTGTCTCTACACGGCCATGCATATGAGTGGACTTTTGTTGTAGCAACAGTAAATTTCAATATCCTGGGGGCTGATTTTTTGTGCTCACATAGGTTGTTGGTTGATCTCGCTAACAGGCGCCTGGTTAATGCACTTTCTTTTGATTCTATCCCCTGTACAGCGCGAGTGGCCCCGCCTACAGCACAAGCCAACGTCACAACAGCAGGCGGTAAGTTCCACACACTGCTCACTCAGTTCCCAGCACTCACGGTTCCCACATTTTTGGCAACAGTCGCTAAGCATGGGGTGGAGCATTTTATTACCACTACCGGACCGCCCGTTTTTGCAAAAGCTCGGCGCTTGGACACAGTTAAACTAGCCATAGCGCGCGAGGAGTTCGCCAACCTGGAGAGGTTGGGCATTATCCGACGTTCAAACAGTCCGTGGGCTTCCCCCCTACATATGGTCCCGAAAACGGATCATGGCGCCCTTGCGGGGATTTTCGCAGGTTAAACAACGCTACAGCGCACGACCGCTACCCAATCCCACATATCCAAGATTTTTCGGTTCATTTGGCAGGGGCGCACATTTTTTCTAAAATAGACTTGGTCCGCGGTTACCACCAAGTCCCAGTGCGCGCTGAGGACATACCCAAAACAGCGGTAATAACTCCGTTTGTGTTATTCAAGTTTTTATGCATGCCATTCGGACTTAAAGGGGCTGCTCAGACGTTCCAACGCATGATGGACGCGGTGCTTCGCGATCTCCCTTTCGTGTTCGTCTACCTGGACGATATTTTAGTAGCCAGCGCATCCGAAGACGAACACGAAAAACACCTGACCACAGTTTTCCGAAGGTTGGGAGATCACGGGTTAATGATCAACCCAGCGAAGTGTCAGTTCGGGGTGGCGCAGATCGATTTTTTAGGACACCACGTCTCCCCCGAAGGAGCAGTTCCGCTGCCTGACAAAGTGCGCGCTGTGGCAGATTTTCCCCGGTCGCAGACAATCAGGGCATTGCAGGAGTTTTTGGGAATGGTGAATTTTTATAACCGTTTTCTCCCCCGTGCAGCACAGCTCATGCAGCCGCTGTATGCCGCGCTCAAAAAAAAGAAACCCGCGGATAAGATCGAGTGGTCCCCGGAGCGGGACCAAGCGTTCTCGGAGGTGAAAGCAGCCTTGGCAAACGCTGCATTGTTGGCACACCCAGACCCAACGGCCCTCATAGTGCTCACCATGGACGCGTCAGATGTGGCCATAGGGGCGGTCGTGGAGCAGCATGTAGCCGGGGTTTGGCAGCCCCTCGCCTTTTTCAGCAGGACCTTGCGTGATAGCGAACATAAATACAACGCATTCGACAGGGAGCTGCTCGCTCTCTATTTGGCCATCCGCCACTTTCAGTTCTGGCTGGAAGGACGCGCTTTCACTGCGTTCGTTGATCACAAACCGCTAACATTCGCTATGGTCAAGGTCTCGGAACCGTGGTCAGGCCGGCAGCAGAGACAGCTGGCCGCGATATCAGAGTTTACCACTGATATTCAGCATGTGGCGGGCAAACTCAATGTAGTGGCAGATTGCCTCTCGCGCGCTGTGGTGGCCCCAGTCAGCGTAGGGTTAGATTATGCAGCCATGGCCGCGGAGCAGGTTAATGACGCGGATGTGCACGCGCTCCAGTCTAGACCAACAGGGTTAAGGCTGGAGAGCAGGGTGCTGCAAGACGGTATGCCCCCCTAATCTGCGATGTCTCCACTGGACGGCTGCGTCCAGTAGTACCGGCCGCGTGGCGCCGCCGCGTTTTTGAATCGGTTCATTCTTTGGCGCACCCTGGAGTGCGCGCGTTGGTCAAAATGGTGGGAGAGAAATTTGTGTGGCCGAGCCTCCACAAACAGGTCAAAGAGTGGGCAGCAGCCTGCACGGCGTGTCAACGAACCAAAGTACACAGGCACACGAGGGCTCCTTTGGAACAGTTTCACATTCCGGCCAAGAGGTTCTATCACGTTCATGTGGACCTTGTTGGACCCCTCCCGCTGTCACAGGGGTGCACACATCTTCTGGCAATTGTGGACTGCACCATGCGCTGGCCTGAAGTGGTCCCGCTGGCATCAACCACGGCCGAGGAAGTGGCGCGCGTTTTTAACAGCTTGGGTAGCGCGCTTCGGTGTTCCCTCGGACATTACGTCCGACAAAGGCCCTCAATTTGTTTCCGAGCTTTGGTCGACAATGGCCCGCAGCCTGGGTGTCACAATTCACCGCACAACCGCGTACAATCCGCAGGCTAACAGGTTATGCGAACGTTTTCATAGGTCATTGAAAGTGGTTCTCAGAGCTTCACTGACGGATACAAATTGGGTTGACAAGTTACCATGGGTGTTATTGGGGTTGCGTTCTGCACCTAAAAAGGACTTAGAAGCCTCACCAGCGGAGTTCGTGTTTGCGCAGCCCCTCCGGCTGCCTGGGGAGTTTCTCCCAGATAACCCCGCGCCAAACGCCCCCCCCCCCCCGTCTCAGCTGTTGCGGAGTAACATAGGATCAAGTACGCTGCCCAGCCCCGCGCACCACAGTTTTCCGCGCGTTTTTGTGCCTAAAACTTTGAAGAACGCAGAGTTTGTTTTTGTTAGACACGATGCACATCGAACCGCGCTGTGACCGCCTTATGACGGACCATTCAGAGTGCTAGAAACAGGAGACAAGCAGTTTTTGCTAGATTTGGGGGGTAGGAAAGAGAAAATTGGCATAGACAGACTTAAACCTGCTTTTGTGGTGACAGAGGAGGAAGTGCTGTTGGCAAAGGCCCCGCGACGAGGTAGACCACCACAGAGGGTTTCACTCAGTAATGTTTCCCAAAGTAATGTTTCCCCAGAACACCCGCAGAGACTGACAAAGGGTTTCCGCCCCAGACGGCAAATCCCCAGCGTGACAGCGCCGCAGAGATGGTGAACCCCAACTACAGCAGATTCGGCAGGAGGCTGAAGCCTATCCAGCATGTGGACTGATGTGTATTGATGCTATCACGGCACGGATGTGGTTATCTTCTGTTGTTCTGTGTTTCTAAAATGCTGGGGGGGGACTTGTGTGGTGAACACTCAATGGACCTGTTGGACCGGTTCTGTGACTTGCATTTTAGGTCAGAACAAAGGCAAGGATCTTAGCCTTGATTTGCAAGGCTGGAGACTGTGGGGGGTCAATTAAAGGATGCATGGGGGACAGTGGAAGTTATATCATGGAGAGAAATGCATTGTGACTATCTTTATTATGCAAGGTAGTGAAATGCATTGTGACTGCCTTTATTATGCAAGGTGGTGAAATGCATTGTGACTGCCTTTATTATGCAAGGTGGTGAAATGCATTGTGACTGTCTTTATTATGCAAGGTGGTCTGTGGGACATGTGATTTATGAGGTGTGAAGTCCCTGATATTTAAGGACAAGAGTTTACTGTTTCATCCTCTCTTTTTTCTGCTTTGAAATGATGGAGATGTGAATAAACCTGACTCTGAGAAAGAACACTACCTTGTCATTTTCACATCCTCCACAGTATATGTATACTAAACATTTTTATTTGTAATTGTTTTTATATTTTCATTTTAAAATCTACACATCATTGCAAGTGGGATTCATAATGGTAACACAATTTAAGAAATTTAACATGAAACTTATTAGTGACAAGTGCTATTTTCAGAACATTGTCATAGGCGACTCATGCGGTCCCTGTAGGTGACCTGGTGCCCATGGGCACCGTGTTGATGACCCCTGCACTACAGTGATTTTATATCATGAAAGTAGGGCATTTAAGTAGAAGCATGCAATGGTGATTTCTTCATCTCAAACAATTTATTGAAACAAAAGCCCTCAACAGTGGTGGGTATACAACAACAAAAAATGTCAATATCATTTGTTAAAATAAACAATGCTGAAATTGATACAGTTTGGGAAACCAAGTTCCAAGGGGTCATTGTTGATAAAATAAACTGGAAATCACACAAATTCTGTCAAAACTAAAGTGTCTAAATCCATTGCAGTCCTGTATAAAGTTAAGGATCTCCTGTGTCAGAAATCTCTTTGCATTTCATGTAATTCGCTGATAGTTCCTTATGTGACAAACTGCATGGAGATCTGGGGAAGCACATACAAAACAAACACAAACTTAATCTTTTACTACAGAAAAAAAGCCACGTGCATTGTATCAAAGAAACCTTACCGTGAAACAACAAATCCAATATTCATTCAGTTACATAGTCTTATATTTAGAGATCTAGTAGATTATGTCATTCAAATCATGTACAAAGCAAATAACCAATTACCTGTTAATATTCAGAGATGTTTAAAAAAAGGGGGAGAAGCAAATATGAGCTAAGAGGAAACTTTTTTAACAAACCAAAGATCAGAACAAATACAAAGTATCATTGCATGTCTGTCACTGGAGTTAAACTGGAACTGCTGCTCTGAAATTATAAAAATGTGTTCTACTCTGAAGCAATTCAAAAGGTGGTACAAACATGAGAAAATCTCTCGGTATCTCACTGTGAATGCTAGGATGTAAACTTGTAATAACTTATAAGGTTTTTTTTCTTTGTTTTTTGTCTGACTTATTCTATTTGATTTTCTTTGATGATTTTTGGGTATGACTTAAATTTTTATGTTACTGATTTTAAAATTGTAAGGAGGTAGGCGCTATATAAGCACTAACTTCAGCCTTCACCCCTTCAGTTGTTCTTTCATGTGTTCTACATATTTTTATTGTATGTTCATTACCAAATAAAAATTCACATTATTCATTAACATTCAAAATGCATAATCAACAGTCAATGGTAATTAATGCTCTCTGTAAATGAACAAAACGTCTGTTAGCAAATATAACAAATTTAAAAAATGAATGGATAAAATAACCACTGTGTTCCTTTGACATTATAGTGTATTGTCTTATGTCTGGGGTTCAATAAAATTGTCCACTGAATATTATTGTATCTGGCAGGTGTCTTCCCTCACAGCCCTAGCGATAGCAGATATTGTTCTTGTCACTGGGTGGTCCACTCGTTCAGCAACAGCTTCAACAGCTCTAAGTACAGCAGCTACAGCAACACGAATGAACCAGTTGTTCAGCTCTGCCCTTTCTCTTGCCACTCCTAACTCCAGGTGTGGATTTTGTCTCCGAAGTACTTCCATCTCTTCCCTTATAGCTCTCTCAGCCTCTCTGAACATCTCACTGGTGTAGCAGCTTCCTCCGTTTCTCCGAACCATCTCATTGATCTTCTTCAGCAGCTCTCTGACCTGAGAGGGATCCTTGTTTCTATTGTTGAACACATGATATCTTCTACCACATTGAAGGATGAAGCCACACAGAGCTGGAGTTCCATTAATTAATTCTTCTACTGTTGTTCCATCTGCCTCCAGGTCGTCTCCACGGGTGAATAAAACCATGGTGTAATCTGCTGCCTTTTCTTGAAAAGTCTTCTGAATTATTTCCACTGATTTTTGTTCTTCTTCTGTGAATCTACCCGCCTGTAGCACAACCAGGAACACATGAGGACCAGGAGCAGCTAATGAGATGCATCTGGCGATCTCTCCCTGCACCTCCTCTTGGGTTCTGTTGGTGTCAAACAGACCTGGAGTATCGACTACAGCCACTGACTGACCCTCAAACTCTCCTGTTTCCTTTTGACACCGTAAAGTTACTGAAGAAAATGACGATGTTGATGGAAATGATTTTTTTCCTAAGATGGTGTTTCCTGATGCACTTTTCCCAACTCCAGTTTTCCCAACAAGAATCATCCGGAGATTAGAGTTCTCTGCATGTGACAAAGACAAAAACAAAAGGACATTATTGATTTGTGGCAACATTATGATGATCTAGTCAACAGTCTATTGTCTAAGGGCGACAGTGGCTCAGGAGGTAGAGCAGGTCGTCCAATAACCCCATGGTTGGCGGCTCGAATCCTGCCCTCCCCAGATATCCTGCCGTTGTGTCCCTGGGCAAGACACTTCACCCCCAATTGCTCCTGGTGGGTCTGGAAGTGCCATGTTAGGCAGCATGCCACCATCGGTGTGTGAATGGGTAGCTAGTAGGATCTGTAAAGCGCTTTGGTCATCAAGAGATAAGAATAAAAGCGTTATATAAGTGAATGTCATTTAAGGACCAGTTATTGCTGTGTCCAAGTTGCATCGCTCCTCCTCTGTGGGCTTTAAATAACCCAGTGTAATTTTTGTGTTTACCAAATAAAATTGGCATCACCCAAGATTTGCTGCAGGAAAAAATAAATCAGTCTGCAGTCCTAAAAGATGGAAGTGAAAGACAAATTAAATTATTAACAGACACTGTGTGGAGAGTCATGTCACACAGAAGACATAAGAATACATCAGACAAAGACCCCGGTCCACCCAGAGTGGCTGTCTTCCAAACTCCTCTGTGATCTCAGCCTTAATGTCCATAATGAGTCTGTTAATGTTCCCTCTGATGAGTTAAAAATGGTTGCATTTACCTAAAAAAAAATTGTCCCTTGACGAGATCAAATAAATCCTGCTTCTATGACACTTTGGTTTTCAATCATTCTGTTAAAACAATAAATGAAAATGAGGAAATAAATAATACTATCAATCATATATTAGGCAATGATGGTTGCATAAGTCAGCACTGATGTTATGGCAGGTTGGAGAATACGCTCTACTGTGGCTGCAGGTGACTGCTAGTCCCACAGTGCAATACTGTGTGGTAAAGTTCAGAAGTTAAATTAAAATCCAATCCTGATCACTTGAAGAAAGATAGATAGATAGATAGATAGATAGATAGATAGATAGATAGATAGATAGATAGATAGATAGATACTTGACATGTGTATTTGTCTGTACATTTACAAATAAAAACTAAAATTATTAATGAGAACAAAAGCTATCCAGTTTTATCACATGAAAATTGAAAGGTAATAGATTATGATGGATTTTAAAAATTAAATCAATAAGTTAAAATATCAAACACTGAGAAATTCTGTCCCACACGTATGAACATGTATATTCATGCATTTCAAATGTGCAGATTAAATTGTGATTGATAATGCGCCACTGATTTTAGACCTGATTTTTGTTGAAGATGCATTGACAGAAAATGCAACACAATATGAACACACCAAACTTCACGCCAAGCATCGCTAACTTGAAATGAGTCCTTTTCTGTGAGTGCAAACATGCCCACAGTTAGTTCTTATTTAGGTGGGGAGGGCACACAGTGGAAAAACAGACTGTGCTGATAGCAACAAAACACAAATCGTAGCTCAAATGCCCACTTTAGATTGTAACCTTTAGTGCCCATTTGTAAATTTGTTACTTTCCCTGGTGGCTGAATGTAAAACAACAATAGACCTCATTGTTTTTCAGGGTTCAGAATTGTCTGTTCCAAAATGACAAAGTTTACACAACATAAAGATCATGAGTTGCTAAAATAGAACTGCTTCTTTGGTGACAAACATGACAGTGAGACTTCATTTTGCCACCTGTTCTTCAGGCTAGAAGCTCAGATAATCTCATTCAGAGCAGTATTTTTATTGAATAGTGCAAGAAACAGGAATATTCCACATATTCACTGATTGAAAAAAAAATCATTTCAACATGACTAAAAACTTCTTTTCACTGATTCCTCAATGGAAGTTTCAGGGTTAAACACAATTACGTACAGAAAAAAGTGCAAAATCTTGTTGTTTTAAACACTGCACAGCCTTATATATTTATATTAACCTGTATTAGATTAAAAATGTCTGTAATTGTACTTACCAGACATGTTTGTGGGTTTCCGTGTTTCATTCAGGCATTGAATGACTTTTCTCTGCTCCACCTACTGATCTCTGTCTGTTTCTGGTCCCTCCCACTGAATTCATCATGTTCTGTCACAGCTCAAAACACACACTGGGGATCCAAAACAGAATGCAGACAACAAAGGGTGAATATTCTGTGCAGCATGTTGTTTGGTGTGTTTTTCTATGATGTTTGCTGTGTTAAAAAGAGAAACTGTCATCAATTCATATGTGCATTCCCCTAAAGTAAGACAGCCTGAGTTGAAGCAGATGAAGTGGAAATCCCCCTTGTTAGCAAAATGGGTAGCTCGGTGATAGTGGTTAAGGAGGATTCACACTACAACGTTGGACTGACTTTTACTGGCGTTTTGGCAAATGTCTGTGTTGTGTGTGGGATTTGACCTTTGGGGCTTGCTGTAGCCTGGCTGAGGGGGTTGGGGAAATGACGTCAGGTGGGCTACGGCTGGAGTGTATATTGGGTTGTTCACTAAAACAAAGTTACTTCAGTTGAGAGAGGCTCCAGTCTCATGTTATTTGGACATAACATTTGGCGACGAGGACAAACATGGGTGCGTGTATCAGAGAACCACCTCCATTTCTACAGTTCACTTTTCAAATTACACACCGGGGGCAGACTTGCTAGTAATAGATCTGCTGGGTGAATTGGGATTCTCCCTCAGGGACCCTGAGGGCTCAACGGTACTGACAGTGTACCCCGAATGGCATGTCCGCTGGCCGGCGCTGTTCAGAGGTTTGGGATTCATCAGTTTCACCACCGCCCGCTCATAGATACGAGTGTGATGCTGAAGATTCAACCGCTACAGCGGCTTCCCCTCGCCCAACGGGATGATGTCACGGTGAAGTTGAACAAATTGCTGGAAGCTGGCATCATTGAGAGAGTGGATGCTTCTCCTTGGATATCTAATATCGTGGTGGCTAAGAAAAAATTGGGTGGCATCCGACCTTGTGTCCCAGACAAGTATCCACTTCCAACAATGGAGGAACTCACTGCGACATTCAGTGGTTCAAAGGTATTCATGAAGCTGGACCTTCACCAGGGTTATCTGCAGGTGCCCCTTCACCCAGCCAGCAGGAACCTAACAGCGTTTGTGACCCACATGGGTGTGTTCAGGTACACCCGGACACCTTTTGGTCTGAGCTCAGCACCCAGCTGCTTTCAGAAAATAATGTCCATGATTCTAGCTGGTTTCAAGGGCGTGGTGGCATACCTAGGTGACATTGTGGTACATGGCGCATCGCGAGAGGATCACAATGATCGGCTGGGACGGGTGCTGATGGTACTAAAGGAACACGGAGTCACTCTGAATGGAGAAAAATGCATCTTTGCGGCGGACTCCATAGAGTTTGTGGGGTTCTGGTTGACCTGGGTGGGGGGGAGGCTGTGGCCCCTGCATTCGAACATGGAGGCGGTCCTACGCCTTCCAGAACCATCAACAACCACACAGATTTCCTTGTTTCTGGGCATGGTGAACTTTTATGGGTGTTTTATTCCCCGCTACTCGGAGACGATTGGACCCCTGCAGGCCCTGTTGAAACAGGATGCGCCATGGCAATGGACCCCAGCTTGTTCAGCGGCGGTTGCCAAGTTGAAGCGTCAACTCACTTCTCCTCCGGTGCTGGCCCATTTTGATCCAAAGCGGCCAACCATTGTGACCTGTGATGCATCTGGCTCGGCGGTGGGGGCAGTTATGTCCCAGATGGAGGACGGTACGGAGCACCCGGTGGCATTCGCATTGAGGTCTCTCTCAGCAGCTGAACAAAAGTACACCATGGGTGAGAGAGAGGCACTTGCCTGTGTCTTGGCATGTGAAAGATGGCATATCTACATCTATGGGAGCCATGTCACTCCGTGGACAGACCACTGAGCGCTGACAATGTTACAGGAGACGTCGGGCTCAGGACAGACCTTTGCGAATCCATAGATGGATTGAGCAGCTGAGGGCCTACAATTTTAACACCCAGTTCACTCCTGGCAAGGATAACGTAGTGGCGGATCTCCTGTCCCGCGCCACGGCCAACTCCATACAATCGGGCCACAATGATGATGACGATCCAACAGAGGTGGATCTAGTTAATACACTGCACTGGGCCTTGCAGGATATGATATCCCTCCAGGAACTTCGGAGTCGGAACGAGACCCCGTGCTGTCACAACTGTGCTCGGTGATTAGGGAGGGTTGACCCGCAAAGGTGCAGGGCAAGTTTGATTTGATTTTTTGATTTTGTGTACTTTATTGATCCCCAGAGGGGAAATTCAGGGCATCCACCTGAATGGATGAAGCAGCCACGGTACGGCGCTGTCCCGTACTGTGTTAGCACCCCTCCATTGGTTTAAAGACAAACTGAGCAGCTGGAATGAAGTGTGCATGACGAGGGGGCACTGCACACTAATCTCGACATCTCTGAGATCACCTGTCCTAGCGATGCTCCACGAGTGCCACCTGGGCGTGGTCAGAGTAAAACAGCGCAGCAGAGATTCAGTTTGGTGGGTGGCTATTGATAAGAGCATTGAAGCTATGGTGAAACACTGTGTTCTGTGTTTGGAGAGTGGGAAGACCGGTGGGCCACCCCCTCCCTCCCCTGCAGCCGCTGTTGTACCCGGAGGGCCCTTGGGAACACATACAGTTGGACATCTGTGGCAAACTACATGCAGAACCCCCGAACAGCCAGTTCTTGCTTGTGGCCTACGACTTGTTCGCTTTTCCACTAGGGTCAGTACAGTACGGTTTGGTACGGGACGGGACAGTACAGTTCGGCCTGCTTTGTTTTTCCACTGCACTAGGTCCCATTTGAAGTGGGTGGGAATATAGTTACAGGGAGGTGGCACAACCCTCTCCCTCCCATTACGTAAAACCAGCATAACTGGCGTAAAACAAGCGTAACGTTACGCAAAACACAAGCTGGCAGGATACAAGGCGTCTGCGTTCTCTGTCTTTTATTGCCTGAATAAATGCAAAAAAGGAGAACAGAAAGCAGAGGCGGCGAAACTACACACTCTGGAAAAGTACTAGAGCGTTTAGGAATCCATAGAGCAGTATAAAGGAGAAGACATGAGGATACAAACATCATCACATATCAAGGTAAGCTAATGATTGCTAATGCTACTTTGTTTTTAAGTCCGCCGTACAACATTGTAATGTTGGCAAGTTATCGATATTAGGTACTAAAATATGTATTCTGTGTGTGTGTGTGTGTGTGTGTGTGTGTGTGTGTGTGTTTCAGATTGCTCTCTTGTGGCAAAAATATCGCTTCAAACGTTGGGGGTTAACGTTCAACACAATGATGTGACCCCAACTTCACGAACGCAAAGTGGCTATAATGTCTGTAGAAATGTTTTGCTTCCTGTGCAACAAATTGCTCTGATCTGTGTCAAAATCACGGAGAGACTGTTGAGACATCATGGAATTTACCTGCTCCAGCCAGAGGTGTCGTGGCAAAACATGGATCAGGGCCATATTGTAGCATATGAGCCATTAAATATATATTTCAACAGGTAAACAGTACTGAGTTTGGCATAAGATATATTTAACAATTATGATGCATTTTAAGCCAAAACAAATGGATCTAGGATTAAAAGTAATTAAAATAATGCAGCCACAAGGTTACATGGAGAAATACGTGGATTAACTGGAAACATACTGTATTGTATTGAGTATTGTTGACTACATGTAGATACTGTATAAATATATATTCTCTATATCAACAGTGAACAATACTTGCATTCATGTAGTATTGCTCTGGGAATTTTGACAATAAACCTTTGTACTTTTGCAGATGTCTCTATTTTGTTTTACAGTCTTCAGCAAATAATTGTTTTGGTATCTTTTCTTAAAAATTAGCCATTATTTTCAAAGTCACTGATAAATGGTTCGTACTGTTGACTCTTTTCCCACCGGTGTCTGAACAGACAAAAACAGAAAATCACGATGCAAACACATAAATCACTAAATTGTTTATTCCAATCAGCAGCAAATTGCAGATTATTTAGAATGTGCAAAATTCAAACTGTGAAAAAAAAAAAGAAACTGGAATGGGTCACACACGCCAGCCACGCTGCCTCACTGAGAAGCAACTGGATCGGCCCCTCGTACTGGTCCTGGTTCAGCAGATCTTCAGCCTGCATCTCTGTAAATAGTGAGGCAAGGTCTGGTTTGGGTGGATCGTTTTCCTCTTGCCTAGATGAAAGACAGAAATGGGTGGTGGATAATTAAACCAAGTTTAAAACATATCTGAGAAATGAATGAATGAATAAATCTTTATTTCGGATAGATTAGATTAAAAGAAATGAACAGAATAATATAACAAAGGGGAAGAAAAAAATCCAACAAGGTCAAATTAAACAGCAACTCCTTGGATTATACAATTCAACATAACTTATCTGAAATGGGTGATGGCTGAAGCCGCAGCTTATATTGCCCACCCATGTTCCATCTAAGAATTCAAAAATAAAATAAAATAAGAGTGATTACAAATCAGAACAAAGCCAAGACAAAATGTGACAAAAACTAAGCAACAGCACAGCACAGACTGGATATGACAATCCTTATGTGATTTTACATGTCATCTTGTAAATATGTTTGGCGCATTTCTTCCTTTAGTTTTTGTTTAAATTGTCCAAGCGTTGTACATGATTTTAATTCAGGTCCAAAAGCGTTCCACAATCTGACTCCTTGCACTGAGACACAGTGTTGCTTGGTGGCAGTTCTCACTGAAGGTTTTTGAAATATACATGTTCCCCTGAAATGATATTGTTTCTCCCTTATTTGGAACAACTTTTGGATATTTGCAGGCAGTGATAGATTCTTAGCTTTAAACATTATTACTGCAGTTTTAAAGTCTACCAGATCTTTCAACTTGAGAGCTTTTAATTTAACAAAAAGTGAGTTTGTTGGTTCCCTGTAAGCAGCTTTGTTTATTATTCTAATAGCTCTCTTCTGAAGCATAAAGACTGGATATATGTTTGTTTTGTATGTGTTTCCCCATAATTCAGTACAATATGTCATGTATGGAAGTATTAATGAATGATACAAAGTCTATAGTGTGGGTTGATTCAGCAAATATTTCACTCAGTGCAGTATTGTGATTGATTTGCATATTTTACCTTTAATATAATTAATATGTGACTTCCAACACAGTTTTTTATTGATTATTACACCAAGGATTTTAATTTTGGATACCCTTTCAATCTCTACACCATTTACACTGAGTTTAGATACTGAGTTGTTGTGATGGTGTGAAATAACGTTATCAATAAAAGTTTAGCCACCGCTGTGTCGCCCTGGTTTCAAGTCTGGGTGGTGTTTTGTTCTTGTATTGCTAAAATATAAAAGGAAGCACTACAATGGGTCTCAAATATTTGCAATGTGTTCTTTTACTGGATGATTTTAAAGATGAAATACTATAGACTACACATATAAACTAAATTCTAATGATGACTGAACAACTCCCATTCTCCAAAGTGCAAGATACACTATTATGACTATAACTCATAAAGGATCACAGAAATGAGCTGATAAAAATAAATAAATAAATAAATAAAAATAAACAAACAAGCGCTTTACCTATACTTTAACTTAAAAAGCAAAAGATTTGACTATAAATATGATTGATGTGTTGTTTACCTGTCACAATACTGCTGTCAAAATGTCACCATTCCGAGCAGATCCTGTTTGGACTCTACAATCAAAATACACACACCTTAAGTTCATACACAGCACGAAAATGCAACATGTAAAAAACACCTTTTTAACCAGGATTACAACTAGCTTATTTCATCAAATATTGTCAACGCAAGGCAACATAAACATACTAGGACGTTCGTAGCATTGAGCTAGGTCAACGTTTAAACACGATTAAGTTTTCGTCTGTCCACAGTGAACTTTCCACTGCTGGGAAATATAACGTAAAACATGAATATCACATCACTCACCGTCCTGTATATCACAATATCATGGCTTCAACTGCTGAAGTTGGGTGCGTTGTGGCTGTACATTCAATTCAATTTGGGTGGCTGGGTCTAATTGGGTGTCCGTCTATTTTCTAGTGCGTCTACTTGTGCTCCCCACTGCAAGCTCAGTCTGCTTCCCTCTGCATTCTCTCATCAGCCGAAATGCACAGAAAACTCTGCTGGACCACTGTGTTGATTTCTGCTGATTTCTGTTAAGCCATTCTATCGTTGTTGTTTATAATATCACTTGTTCGCGGGCTCACGGACGAAAAATTGCAAATAGCGGCCAGCCAGCGATTCTGGAACGTCAGCGTAATGCCCACTCTCATGACGCTACGCCCAGACCAATCAGTGGCCAGCAGTGGGTTGACGTAACAGTGCCGGTATGCTTCAGACCTGCTCTGGAGCAAGGCCGAAAAAATAGGGACAGTTCCAATAAAACAGAACTATAAGGACTTCCGGTGCCTAATGGAAAAGCGGACAAACCGTGCCAAACCATACCGAACCGTACCGTACTGACCCTAGTGGAAAAGCACCTAAAGTGGCCAGAGGAGCTGCCCACCAATTCAGTCATGACGGATCTGGTTACGGGTTTCCTCTTGTCACTGTTTGCCTGGTAGGGGGTCCCGAATGCAATCACGACGGACAGTGTTCAGTTGAGAGAGGCTCCAGTCTCATGTTATTTGGACACAACAGTCTGGCTCTGCTGGCAAAAGTTAATGATTGCTGGTGTTTGTTGGTATAACACTGGCAAAAGCTGTGTTCTTTGAAAATTTTCAGCATGCTGAAAACTTAGAGACATTTGGAAATAAATGTTGGTGAAAGTTGTGCTCAGTTTGTAAAAGTCCTTGAGTGCTGGGCTAAGTTATGCAGAGTTTACCTAAGTCAGCCTAAGTTAAAGCTGGGTTCACACTATATATATATATATATATATATATATATATATATAGTATATACAAATGATAAAAAGAATATATACAGTAAAAAGAATACAAACGATAAAATAAAAAGAATACAAACGATGTTTTCGCTGCTGCTCTCCCATGCACGCAATAAAGGACTGCGACATGAAACTCAAGTGCGAGGAGTGCCAAAGTGAAAGACATTGCTTTGCCATGCATCCCGATTCAAGTCAGCAACCCCAGCCAGGAAACACACCTGAACCAGAGCCTCAGCCCCGAGACAACACACCACCTGAGGTAACGTCATGGTGCACTGAGATCTGCGGCGAAGGTAATCCTCCACGTTCTTGCTCAAAGGTATGTCTAGTTCGAGTTTTCCCCAAAGGCCAACCAGAACGCTCCGTTAAGATGTATGCAATCCTTGACGATCAGAGTAATAAATCGCTGGCCCGTTCTGAATTCTTCGAGCTGTTTGGGATCAAGGGTAGCCCTCTGACATACCATATGAGAACATGTGCTGGTTTAACTGAAATGCCTGGCAGGGAAGCAGTGGGGTTCCAAATCAAGCCAGCAGGCGGAGGCCCACGCTTAGACCTCCCTCCTCTCCTTGAATGCGACGAGATAAAGTTCAGTAGGGGTGAAATACCTACGCCCGAAGTCGCTCTTGCTCATGCCCACTTAAAACAACTCGCTCCTCTCATCCCCAAGTATGACCCAGATGCTCAGAAGGCAATTTTACTGGGCAGAGACATCCTACGAGTTCACAAAGCAAGGCAACAAGTCAACGGACCCCACAATGCTCCCTTTGCTCAACGCCTGGACCTAGGCTGGGTAATTGTGGGAGAGGTGTGCCTTAACGCTCATAAGCCAACCATCAACGTTTATAAAACGTACATGCTCTCCAATGGACGCCCATCTCTCTTCACTCCTTGTCCTAACAGCATCAACATCAAAGAGAAACCATGCTATGGCAGGGAGCACAAGGACGGCCTCTCTAAACGCAGCTCAAAACCCAATGCAGTGGAAGAAAAGCTTGGGGACAAAGTTTTTGAGTGCACAGAGAATGATAACAAGTGTGCCGTGTCCTTCGAGGATGAGACCTTCCTAAAGATAATGGAGGAAGAAGTCCACCAGGATGGAAACAAACCTGAACAGTGGCACTACGTCACATCAGAGCAAAACCCAGCTGATCTAGCCGTCAATACCTGCATCACAGCTTATGGACACTATGTGGTTTAAGGGACCAGACTTCCTTTACAAACTACCTGAATCCGAGACACCTGAATCCTTTGAGTTAATCGAGCCTGAAGTAGACTCTGAAATCAGAAAAGTCGCTACCTTTTCTACTCACATTCAGAAGAACGGGCTCTTACCAGAATGCTTCCAGCGCTTTTCAAGTTGGAACTCATTGGTACATGCCATTGCATTCCTAATTCACCAAGCTCGTTCTCACTCATCAAGCAACCTGTCAGATCATTCATGCAGGGGCTGGCATCGATGTAGCAAGCCACGCACTCCAGAGGAGTTGGATGCTGCCAGTAACCTCATCTTCCAGTCTGTTCAAAAAGACGTTTTTCCCGACGAGTGTGCTGCTCTCCACACCAACCAAACCGTCTGCAGTTCAAGTCCCATCGTAGCTCTTGATCCCTATGTGAGTGAGGGCCTCATCAAGGTTGGAGGTCGCCTCAGGCATGCTTCGTTGAGCACAGTATCCGGTGATCCAGCCATTCTCCCAGGCGGGCATCGCGTGACTCAACTGCTTGTCCGTCGCTATCGTGCCGGGGTTGTGCATCGGGGAGGGCGGTTCACGGAGAGCGCAGTTGGGCAGGCCGGACTGTGGATTGTAGGTTGCAAGAGACTGGTCTCGTCCATTATCCACCATTGTGTGGCATGCAGGGGACTCAGGGGAAAACTGGAGAGTCAGAGGGTGGCGGATCTCCCACCTGAGAGATTCAGAACATGCCCTCCATTTTCATATGTCAGGTTGGTAGAAAATGAAGCTATAGATAAAAGGAAGTAGTGGCATTAGTAATGCCAGGCGGGGAGTGTTCTGCCCTCAGTAGTGTGTGTTTATAGAAGTTAGAAATTAGTTCAAAAGTTCATATTAAAATATCATAGTTCATTTATAATAATTCATGTTAAAATAGTAATTGTGTTAGAGGTAATTTCTGTATAGTTATTAGTAATTTGCTTGTATTTTGTGTTGAAGGCGTAGCCAGTTGCCGCTAGGTTTTGTGGGTAGAAGAAACGGACATCGGTAGAGAGAAAAAAAAGGCAGAGAGTATAACCTGCCCGCGAATGTCTGAAACGTTCCTTCTGTGTGTTAAACGCCTTTCTACACCTTCGAAGGCAATGGCTGTAAGTTTGGTTAATGTCTTGTTGATTTATAAGTTTTGTTATCTTTCTGCAACTGTGGGGGTCCCCCCTACAGTTGATAGTGCTATGAGATGACTGTTGTTGTGAAATGGCGCTATATAAATAAAGTTGAATTGAATTGAATATGTGAATCTGGTATCGTTTTTTAGAATATATTGTTTCAGTAATTAGTCCTATCCCAGGGGCCAGCTAGCTTAATTGTATGTATTTATTTTTTTGTTTTTATTTCTTTTCAGTTTCACTCAGGCTTTTCAACGAGCTTCGAGCCACAGTTGTAAGGTACTGTGAGCTGTCTAAGGAGACTGAAATAAAGGAGCAGGACGCTTGGTTTCCTGGCTCGTGAAAAACGAGTTTGGCTTGCTGTTGATCTGCGTTAACATACCCTGTGTATATAACACGTAGGGATAACAGTACAGTGTTTTATATATATATATATATATATATATATATATATATATATATATATATATATATATATATATATATATATATATATATATATATATATATATATATATATATATATATATACACACACACACACACACACACACACACATATATAGGGGTTCACACTATATATATAGTGGATTCACACTATATATATACAGTATATATATATATATATATATATATATATCGTTTGGACCGACTTGTAGAGATGTTTTGGAAAATCAGAGAAATGCTCAGCGCAGGTCAGCTGAGATCAGTGTCAGACGAAGCTCATATAAAGATCACCGTTTGTGGAGGCTTCCTGCTGTTTTGCTTTTGGAATGAACACATCTCCCTTGGGCATATGTTTCAGTATTTATTTTCATTTTATATTCCTCTTGTGAAGAAAGGAAGCAGGTGAGGCAACGAGCTAAACAACACACAAACTTTATTCCTTCTCCAACATTCAGTGCAGAAAAATCTGCTGGGTCTCCGTGCATCCTCTATTTATAATCTTTCAGTCCATGCAAGAAGACCCAGAAATCTCGACCATAATCATTGTGTGGAACAAAGACATGCATGGCACATTAACATAACATAACGCCAGTACTGCATTCTAACACCCTTTCCTCCTCCTGTGGTTCTGGTGCTTCCTCCTCTCCCCGGGGGGCGAATAGTCTTTACTGTCCGGTCTGAGACCCCCCCAGTGACACTTCTTCTTTCAGTACATTGTTCCCTCTTTCCCCCAGCTGCTGTCTCTGGGTGGAGAATGCCCCACCTGTACCACCACACTATACGTAGTTACTTCTGCATACCCTTTTTCCCTGTTCATTCATTCATCTAAAAAAGTAATTAAAGTAATGCTATCGACTCCAACACTAAGTCTGCAATTAAAATGTGAATGTGGATGGAATAAAAAAACTGTTTAGTGCAGGGGTCACCAACCTTTTTGAAACAGAGCTACTTCAAGGGTACTGAGTACTATGAAGGGCGACCAGTTTTATACACATGAAAAAAAGTTTCACCATTTAAGTTTATATATTATTAATGATTACTGTTATTCATCTACTATGTGAAGACACTGATCTTACATCATCTGGTATCTGTTTGTCAGTTAGTGAGAAGCCTGGCATTGCATGTTGTTCTCCAGTGTGCTGTGATCTGGGATGTAACTTGACACTGCAACTCTGAATGAATCTTTCAGGTGTGCATCAGTGAGGCGTGTTCTGTATATGTTTTTGAGGGTGTTCATGTCAGAAAAGGCTGATTCACAGAGACAGGTTGAACCTGTTGCCAAACAGGCTTGCAATGTTCATAGCTGCTGTGCATATACCATTGTACTTTTGTGTCCACAAGGTATCCACTCAGGGTCCGCCAGTAGTGAGACGTCTTCGCCTTTGGATTGCATGAACTCTTTGATTTCATATAAAGTGAAAAAAAAAATGCTGCAAAACTCATCCCCCGCTGAGCCATTGGATTTCTGTGTATAATAAAAGATCACCATATTCAGCTGATAGCTCCTCCAGTAGCAACTTGAATATCCTGTGTTGTTTGGGTTTGGAGCGGATGCCGTTTATGATTCTCATGACTGGAGTCATCACATGTTCAAATCCAGTCACTTTTGCACATATGGCCTGCTGATGAATGATCCAGTGGTAATGCAGGAATGCTGGGAGGTCTGGGTCACCTTTACACTGTGCGATGAAACCTGCATGTTGGCCAGTCATAGCAGGAGCCCGATCTGCAGTCCCTGATACCAGCTTTTTCAATGGTGCTTTTTTCTCCGCGAAAAACTTCTTCACCACATTACAGATTTCTACTCCCTGTTATGTATGTAAATAGGCTGGTATTACACAGATAGTGGCCGGGTTGGTCATGGGATAGACCGGGGTGGCTACTACCGGTTTCCGGTGGTGATGCTGCCCAGGGTATAAAAGAGTGGGCGGAAGATGCTCTGCCTCTTTTGTTGTGGAGCCACCTGGCCAGCAGGAGAGTGTCGTAAGCCTCTGTATATAGTTTGTGTGTTGTATATAATAAACCCCTGTTAACCAAGGTGAGACTCACTCTTCCTTCCTACATTATGGACATAACAAATGGTGACGAGGTAAAAGTGGTAATGGAATGCTCTATTGCTAGCTTTCAGACATTCCTCGAGGCTCCGGGCGAGCCGCTCGTGATGTGGCCTAGGTGGTTCGCTGCCTTTACCAATGCAAAAGATGCAATAGACTTACACAATGGTCCCCTCCGGCATACAACTAGGAAAATACCGGTCACTATGGAGGGTGAGAATATGTATGGGCACATAATCATACCATGTAGGATAACTAAGTAGACGGTTATGCTGTTTCATCCCATCTAGCAACAATGCTCTGCACTGTGTGTGTTTATATATTTACATATTTATTCCATCTAGCTACAATGCTCAGCACTGGGCGTGTTTATATTTATATAGCTATATATTTATTCCATCTAGCTACAATGCTCCGCACTGTGTTTTTATATATCTACATATTATTCCATCTAGCTACATTGCTCCGCACTGTGTGTGTTTATATACTTGCATATTTATTCCACCTAGCTGCAATGCTCCGTACTGTGGGTGTTTATATATTTACATATTTATTCCATCCAGCTACAATGCTCTGCACTGTGTGTCTGTGTGTGTGTGTATATATATATTTTATAGTAATATGTACATGTGTATATTAGCTGCTCTTGCTTGCTTGTTTTTTTCTTGCCTTCTGATTGTTGCTCTGAGTGTTGCTATCCCTGTGCTGTTGCAATCCTGGAATTTCCCCGTTGTGGGACTAATAAAGGCTTATCTTATCTTATCTTATCTTATCTTGTTGCACTGGGTTTGGGAGATATGGAGAAGCTCCGTGCACAAGCTGTGTTAGTGTAACGGATGCCAACTAGTGCTGTTCGGCGTAGAACGTTAGTAAAACCTCCCTCCCAAAGCCTCATACAGTATCGGTAGCGCTGAGCTACCGGTCGGACCTTTAGCTCAGCGCGATCGTGCTGTGTCTCCCATGCTCGAACTGTGTTAGTTGACTGAGAGGTCGCGGGTTCGTGTCCCGTGTGGGGCGAACTGCGCAGGATGATCTCTGTCACAATGGTGCCGTGACCCGGATGGGAGTGAGGTTTAAGGGGGAGAGTGTAACGGATGCCAACTAGTGCTGTTCGGCGTAGAACGTTAGTAAAACCTCCCTCCCAAAGCCTCATACAGTATCGGTAGCGCTGAGCTACCGGTCGGACCTTTAGCTCAGCGCGATCGTGCTGTGTCTCCCATGCTCGAACTGTGTTAGTTGACTGAGAGGTCGCGGGTTCGTGTCCCGTGTGGGGCGAACTGCGCAGGATGATCTCTGTCACATTAGCACATATTTTAGGAATGGAAGGGCAGAGGATTCTTGAGAATTTAGGTGGAGTGGACAGCTTTGATGATGTGGTACAGCTAATGGTGCGCTACTTTATGGCGCCAGAGAACGTCATTATGAAACGCATTCAATTCCACCAATGCCGCCAGTGGTCGGGAGAGCCCATGCAAAGATTCGTGGTGGACCTCTGAGAGCTGGTGAGGGAATGAAGATTCGGGACCCTGGACGACGAGATGATTTGGGACCAGTTGGCAGAGCACATCTGTTGCATGGCGGCCCGGTCCAGGTTGTTGACTCACCCAGGAGAGATGACATTAGTGGAGGCTGTTGAGCTCACCCAACAGCACGAGGCAGCAGAGACCATCGTGAGGGGCCTAACTGAAGGGGCCTCTCTGGAGAAGAATGGGGCTTGTGCTGAGGCACTGCGTCTGGACCCTTGTGATGGCGAGTGCGGAGAGGATGATTTTGCCTTCGTGGTCAGGATAAGGTCTGCCCCTGGTACGCCAAAATGTTATGGATGTGGGTCCACTGAACACCGCTATAAGTCCAGAGTGTGCCCGGTGAAAGGAAAGCGTTGTGGCAAATGCGGTCTTTTAAACCATTTTGCCAGGGTGTGCGAAAACTTCGCACACAGGAGCCGTGGGAGAGATCCAGGTGCTGCGCAGAAGACTCCGACCATTGTACATACTGTCTCCTCAGAGACGACAGGGAGAATTGGGTACAACGTCACATTGGATGGAATCAAGGTCCCGCTCTTAGTGAACATGGAAGCGGTGATTTCTGTCCTGAATTCTTGAAACCATGAACAGACTGTTTCCCTACTGACAGATAAGAAGGCAACGAGTGGAATATTATGGTTATGGGCGGAACAAGTTGGCTATATTGGGCTATGTGGAGATGGAGGCCCGATATAATGGCAGTGTGGCACCCAGTGTTCGCATTAATGTTTCTGCATCCAGTGTTAACGCTATGGGTTGTAACCTATTCTACAGCCTTGGGTTCTCTATTTTGAACGTCTCCGGTGAAGAATGGTCTGGATGCAGACTGTGGGGCCGACCTGTTCCTGCCTTGGAGTTGTGCTGAGGTGTGGGATTCGGAATGGATGGTCAATGTGAATTTGGGAGTGCACACACCACGCCACGCGGAGACCTCTTGGGACGGACCTGATGCCGTCACGCAGGCTACCCTGGATGAGGGTGCCGGACAGCACAATGGAACCCCCGATGAGGCTCATCAGGATGAGGTGCCAATGCCGGGAGAAAACGGGGCTAGACCGCAGAGCGTGGTTATCGTAAAGCGCTCCCAGCGATGACCTGCCAAGAGGAGACCCAGGAGAGCCCACGAGTCGGAGCAGCTGCAGTCGGGGGCCAGTCGCAGGACCGGTGATCTGGTGAAAAGGAAGTGGACTCCCTTGAAGACCAATGCTGATGCTCAAGTACGCGGAGATCACAGTCCACTCCAACAGCGGGACAACCAGAGGCGGTTCCAGGTGGAGCCCGGTCGGATGGAGGAAATTGAGCGCAGGTCTATCCACGTCTGGAGACACCTGAGGGATCTGCTGCTGCCGGAGGTGGAGAGGAGACGGCGCAGCAGGAGCCCTGATGTGAAGAGACGGAGACGTCTTGAAAGGGATGCATCCAGGGACTGAGGGTTTCATTTTGCATGTTTGTGTTGTTTCTTCAGTCCTGTTTTATGTTGGTTTTCCTATTTGGTACCCTGGTAAATTTAAAAAAAAAAAAAAGAAAAGAAAAGAGGGTGAAAAGTAAGGGAATTTGATAAATTTGAGCTCTTTGTATGGTAAATTTTCTGTATGTTTTGTGTTGTTCTGACCAGTGGGGCTCATCTATGCAAAGTTATGAGCTATTTTGAAAGAAATTTTGTTGAAATTGTCACGGCGGCCGCTGAGCCATCATCAGCCTCAGCTGCACACACACCTGCTGCCAATCATCAGCGGACCTTAAAAGCCGGCGTCTCTGATGGCTCAGCACGGAGTCGTCTACCTACTTCGCCACGCAACGCGTCATGGACTCTTCCTCTCGCCAGAGCATCCACGACGCAGTCTCGCCAAGCTTCGCCACGTAAGCATCAAAGTAACTTACCTTGTCAAAGTGTAATCCCTTGTGCACAGGTGGACCTCCCTGGCGGTGGACTAGTCTCCCCATATAACGGAGCCACTCCTCCTCCTCCTCGGAACTCCTCTACCTCACCACAGCACCAAGCGTCACCCACACCGAGCCCATGCGAGCCGCAGAGCCAGCGCGAGCCTTCCAGCTCCACCTGCAAGTAAGCAGTACTCATCATTACATCTCTGTACTGCGGACAGCACTAATCTATCTGTGCTTGTGTGTTCCAGGGTTGCCAGGTCACACCAGGACTCACTCAGCCCCAGCGGTTCCACAGCACCACACTCACTCACACCTTCACACACATTACATACCTAATTCAATAAATAATTGTCTAAAACAGTCTACTCGTGTCAGTGTCTGTCTCCTGGGTCAAACAGCCATGTCAGTACGACTCTGTCAAGACGACCCAGCAGACAGCGCGCTGCCGTGCCGTCTAAACACCTTTAGCACCCGGGTAGACCTGATTCACCATCAACAGACAGTTATCTTGAATCAATTAACCCTAATTAACAACCGGCTGGATCGCCTGGAAGGACTCCAGGCGTTCCCCCCGGTCGCCAGGGCGTCACCAGCCCCTGTTAATTTTCCGGCTAGTCAGGCCCACCAGCCTTCCTCACCTCACCTCACCCCTGTGCCTACCCCCGCCCGCTTTAGCGGCAAACTCGGGGAGGCACGAGGTTTCCTGCTGCAGTGTGAGACAGTTTTCCATCGTGTCCCCGGTGATTTTCCCACGGATCATTGCAAAATCGGGTTTATTTCCAATCTGCTCGGGGGGCAGAGCGTTAGCTTGGGCTTACGCAATCATGGCGAAGCCCAGCTACGCTCAATTAACTTACCAACAATTCGTAGCAGATTCCCTGGAGATTTTTGATCACACGGATCAGGATTCGGTGTTAGCTGACCGCCTATTAAATCTTCAGCAGGGCAGTAAATCTGCAGCCGATTTTGCCGTAGACTTCCGGGTTTTAGCTGCAGAGGTGGGGTGGGGGGACTCAGCGCTGTGTAGCATTTTTCTCCGCAGCCTTAGCTCAGAGCTGAGGGATGAGCTGGTGGCACAGGAGAAACCTGACAGACTGGATGAACTAATCTCACTAGCTGTTAGTGTTGATAACAGGCTGAAGGAGCGGGTAGCAGAACGTAGGGCTGCTAGTCGCTCGGTGAGACCACACCCCCGCTCCTCTCGGCCATCCCTGCCGGCTCTGCCTCCGCCGGAGGAACTTACGGGGCAGGGAAAGATGATTGTAGGACAGTCGGGTGTTTCAGCGGCTGAGAAGCAGCGCCGAAGGGATTTGGGCCTGTGCTTTTAGTGTGGTAGTGAGTCCCATGGGGTGGCTGAGTGTAACTATCGGTTAAAAGGGGAGGTCCGTGGGTCGCAGTAGGGGGACTCACGGACAAAGACCAGAAAAAGCCCCTCACCCGTTGCCTCGTAGCCATTAGACTACTCTACAAACACAGAACACTCAACACACGCTCTTATTGACTCTGGGGCTGAGCAAAGCTTCATTTCTGAAGATCTGGCAACCCGGCTGGGCCTCAGCTGTCAACCACTCCACCCGCCTGTCAACCTTATCACGCTGTCTAAGACCCCGCTCACCACTGTTTCCCACCAGGCAGCCCCTGTTTCGCTGATTACCTCTGGAAACCATCGGGAGGATATCCGGTTCTGGGTGCTGCCCATCTCCACGTCGCCTGTTATCCTGGGTTATCCATGGCTACGCCTTCACAACCCCACATTTGATTGGCAGACGGGAAACATTACAGCTTGGAGCTCCTTCTGTCTCAGTGCCTACCTCCAGTCTGCAGCATGTGCCCCCTCGGCCTCGGTGACCCCGCCCACACTTCCACCTCCACATCTGTCCAGAGTACCAGAGGTCTACCACGATCTGGGAATGGTATTTAGAAAGTCACGGGCGCTGTCCCTTCCCCCCCACCAGCCCTACGACTGTGCAATCAACCTCCGGGAAGGGGGCCCCATTACTGGCGAGTCGTTTATACAGCCTGTCGGCTCCGGAGCGGGAGGCTATGGACATGTACATTAAGGAGTCCCTCATCTCTGGAATCATTCGTCCATCCTCTTCAGCGGTGGGGGCAGGTTTCTTCTTTGTGGGAAAGAAGGACGGTTCCATGCGCCCCTGTATCGACTTCTGGGGTTTGAATGAAATCACCGTCAAGGACAAGTATACATTGCCCCTGATGAACTCGGCCTTTGACTCCCTCCAGGGGGCGTCGTGGTTCACGAAGCTGGACGAATGGAAGACGGCTTTCCGGACCCCAAGCGGCCACTTTGAATATCTTGTGATGCCGTTTGGGTTAACCAACACTCCGGCTGTCTTCCAGCGTTTGATCAATGATGTCCTCCGGTATTTTCTGAACTCCTTTGTGTTTGTGTATTTGGACGACATCCTGATCTTCTCACGCACGTTGGAGGAGCACCAGGTGCATGTTCGGTGGGACCTGCAGCGCCTCCTGGAGAACCAGCTATTCGTCAAGGCCGAGAAGTGCGAGTTTCACACGAACAAAACATCCTTTTTTGGTTTCATCATCGCCCATAACGAAGTGCGCCCGGATCTGGCCAAGGTCAAGGCAGTGGTGGATTGGCCCACTCCTACGTCCAGAAAGCAGTTACAGGGGTTCTTGGGCTTTGCCAATTTTTACCGTCGGTTTGTGCCGAGGTTCGGGATCATCGCTTGCCCCCTTACCAGCCTTACGTCCCCTAAGACCCCCTTCCACTGGAGCGGGGAGGCTGCCGCAGCATTCAGGAAGCTGAAGGAGGAGTTCGCCTCTGCCCTCATTTTGACCCAGGTGGACCCGGATCTGCAGTGCTTGGTGGAGGTGGACGCCTCGGACTCTGGAGTAGGGGCGATTCTTTCCCAGCGCTCCCCCGTGGACGGGGTGATTCGCCCGTGCGCCTTCTTCTCCCACCGGCTGACGCCCGTCGAGAGGACCTACGGCATCGGGGACAGGGAGTTGCTGGCTGTCAAGCTCGCCCTGGAGGAGTGGAGGCACTGGCTGGAGGGGGCTTCCCAGCCATTCATTGTGTTGAGAGACCATAAGAACTTGGAGTATCTCCTAACAGCCAAGCGGCTGAACTCCCGCCAGGTGCGCTGGTCTCTCTTCTTTGGGCGGTTCAACTTTACCATCACCTACCAGCCAGGGAGCAAGAATACCAAGCCGGACGCCCTCTCCAGGCAGTTCGAGGTAGAGCCGTCTGGGGACCACGATGAGACCATCCTGCCAGCATCCTGTGTGGTGGGCGCCCTCGTGTGGGAGATCCGGGATAAAGTCAGAAGGCACAGGAGAATGAGCCCGATCCATGTGGGGGTCCCCTGGGCTGTTTGTTTGTCCCCTCGTTGGTCAGGGGCGAAGTTATCCAGTGGAGCCACGCCTCCAAGTTGGCATGCCATCCAGGAATCTCTCGCACTGTCAACCTGCTCCAGAGAGCCTTCTGGTGGCCAGGGCTGAGGAGGGATGTGACCAACTATGTCCGGGCCTGCGCTCAGTGCGTTACTGGGAAATCGTCATCCTCCCCCCGGTAGGTCTTCTCCATCCTCCGCTGGTCCCTTCTCGCCCCTGGTCCCATGTCGCCCTGGATTTTGTGACTGGCCTGCCCCCTTTGGACCATTTCACCACTGTGCTGACAATAGTGGATCGCTTCTCCAAGGCCTCCCATTTGGAACCACTCCGGGGGTTGCCCTCGGCCCGGGAGACGGCGGACCTCCTGGTTCAGCATGTGGTGCGCCTTCAAAGCATCCCTGTGGACATCGTCTCGGATCGGGGCCCACAATTTGTTTCCCATGTCTGGAAGACATTCTGCACGACATTGGGGGCCATGGCGAGTCTCTCTTCAGGATATCACCCACAGAGCAATGGTCAGTGCGAGCAAGCCAACCAGGAGCTGGAGGCTGCGCTCCGCTGCGTCATCTTGTCCTGTTCTTCATCTTGGAGTACGTTCCTGCCCTGGATTGAGTACGCACACAATGCCACGGTGTCCTCAGCAACGGGAGTGTCTCCGTTCAAGGCATCTCTGGGGTATGACCCCCCGCTGTTCCCGGAGGAGGAGAAGGAGGTGGCCGTCCCGTCCGTGCAGGCTCATGCCAAACGCTGCCACCAGATTTGCACCATCACCCGCAGAGCCCTCCTCAAGACTACGGAACGCAATAGTCAGGTGGCTAACCGTCATAGGAGACCTGCGCCGGATTACCAGGTGGGGCAGCAGGTTTTGTTATCCATGAGAAATATCAATGTGCCGGCCGAGAAACGCAAATTGACTAAGCGTTTCATCGGTCCATAAGAGATTACTCGTATTATTAACCCAGTGACTGTACTCCTAGCTCTCCCCTCTTCTATGCGCATCTGTCCCTCTTTTCACGTCTCAAAGGTGAAGCCCTGCATCTCCGACCCCCTGTGCCTGCCCCCTGCGGCGTCCCCCCCCCCCCCCCCGGAGGATGATCAACAACCACCCGGCTTGGGGAGTTACTGCCATCTTGGATGTCCGTCAGCAGGGTCGGGGTCTTCAGTATTTGGTGGATTGGGAGGGGTTTGGTCCTGAGCACTGTTCCTGGATTCGCCCAGCGTTGATTCTGGATAAACAACTCATCCGCGATTTCCATCAGGCGCATCCAGGTAACATGGGGCAGGTGCCTGGAGGCACCTCTAGAGGGGGGAGTACTGTCAGGGCAGCCGCTGGGCCGTCATCAGACTCGGCTGCGCACACACCTGCTGCCAATCATCAGTGGACCTTAAAAGCCGGCGTCTCTGATGGCTCAGCATGGAGTCGTCTGCCTACTTCGCCACGCAACGCGTCACAGACTCTTCCTCTCGCCAGAGCATCCACGACGCAGTCTCGCCAAGCTTCACCATGTAAGCATCAAAGTAACTTACCTTGTCAAAGTGTAATCCCCTGTGCACAGGTGGACCTCCCTGGTGGCGGACTAGTCTCCCCGTATAATGGAGCCACCCCTCCTCCTCCTCGGAACTCCTCCACCTCACCACAGCACCAAGCATCACCCACACCGAACCACTGCGAGCTGCAGAGCCAGCGCGAGCCTTCCAACGTCACCTGCAAGTAAGCAGTACTCATCATTACATCTCTGTACTGCGGACAGCACTAATCTATCTGTGCTTGTGTGTTCCAGGGTTGCCAGGTCACGCCAGGACTCGCTCAGCCCCAGCGGTTCCACAGCACCACACTCACTCACACCTTCACACACATTACATACAGTGGGGCAAAAAAGTATTTAGTCAGCCACCAATTGTGCAAGTTCTCCCACTTAAAAGATGAGAGAGGTCTCCAATTTTCATCATAGGTATACCTCAACTATGAGAGACAAAATGAAAAAAAAAATCCAGAAAATCACATTGAAGGATTTTTAAGGAATTTATTTGCAAATTATGGTGGAAAATAAGTATTTGGTCACCTACAAACAAGCAAGATTTCTGGCTCTCACAGACCTGTGACTTCTTTAAGAGGCTCCTCTGTCCTCCACTCGTTACCTGTATTAATGGCACCTGTTTGAACTCGTTATCAGTATAAAAGACACCTGTCCACAACCTCAAACAGTCAGACTCCAAACTCCACTATGGCCAAGACCAAAGAGCTGTCAAAGGACACCAGAAACAAAATTGTAGACCTGCACAAGACTGGGAAGACTGAATCTGCAATAGGTAAGCAGCTTGGCGTGAAGAAATCAACTGTGGGAGCAATAATTAGAAAATGGAAGACATACAAGACCACTGATAATCTCCCTCGATCTGGGGCTCCACGCAAGATCTCACCCCATGGGGTCAAAATGATCACGAGAACGGTGAGCAAAAGTCCCAAAACCACACGGGGGGCCCTAGTGAATGACCTGCAGAGAGCTGGGACCAAAGTAACAAAGGCTACCATCAGTAACACACTACGCCGTTAGGGACTCAAATCCTGCAGTGCCAGACGTGTCCCCCTGCTTAAGCCAGTACATGTCCAGGCCCGTCTGAAGTTTGCTAGAGAGCATTTGGATGATCCAGAAAAGGATTGGGAGAATGTCATATGGTCAGATGAAACCAAAACAGAACTTTTTGGTAAAAACTCAACTTGTCGTGTTTGGAGGAGAAAGAACACCATACCTACTGTGAAGGATGGGGGTGGAAACATCATACTTTGGGGTTGTTTTTCTGCAAAGGGACCAGGACGACTTATCCGTGTAAAGGAAAGAATGAATGGGGCCATGTATCGTGAGATTTTGAGTGAAAACCTCCTTCCATCAGCAAGGGCATTGAAGATGAAGCGTGGCTGGGTCTTTCAGCATGACAATGATCCCAAACACACCACCCGGGCAACAAAGGAGTGGCTTGGTAAGAAGCATTTCAAGGTCCTGGAGTGGCCTAGCCAGTCTCCAGATCTCAATCCCATAGAAAATCTTTGGAAGGAGTTGAAAGTCCGTGTTGTCCAGCGACAGCCCCAAAACATCACTGCTCTAGAGGAGATCTGCATGGAGGAATGGGCAAAAATACCACCAACAGTGTGTGAAAACCTTGTGAAGACTTACAGAAAACGTTTGACCTCTGTCATTGCCAACAAAGGGTATTGATAACCGCGGCACATCCGGGTAACTGCGTGGTCACGTGGCGCGGAAAAGTGGGTCATGTCATAGCGCAATGAAAACAAACCCACGTTGCAGCGTCGGAGGTGTGATAAGTTAGTTGGATTGGGTCGATTTCTGCGTTAAAATGCCGTCATCATGCGTGATATATGGCTGCACCAACCACAACATGATGAAAGACAGAAAGTTGAGTTTCTACAAGCTTCCCAGTCGAGACAGAAGCCCTGAGAGGAGAAACAAATGGATAGCATCATGCAAACAACAGAATGATGATGGGAGCAAGTGGTCTCCAGCCAAAAGCAGGGTTGTGCGTTGTGACCACTTTATCACAGGTAAGTCCTTATGGGGCAAAATCTTAGTTTTTATTTTGTGCGTGTGTGTAATCTGTGAAGAATGCAATCATTGCATTAGCCAGAAATACATCACATTTTAAAGTTGATACCTGGAAGCGTAATATAGATGCATCAATCCTACCCTTTTTTTTACTAATAATATATTCCAGGGAAGCCAGTCAAGAAGGACATGGAGCATCCTGACTACATTCCCTGTATATTGCCATCACAAAAAGGTAGCTATGAGCATGCCAAACAACAACTGCAGAGGTATGAGAGGACACAAAAGAGGAGAAAACTTGAAGACAATACTGGTAAAATCACCTGTTTTTATTTTCCATGTGTGTTCATGGCCTTACCAACTCCCGTATATATAATATTTTGAAATACTGTTATCATCATGATGTCTGTAGTTTGGCGTTGTAGCGTGATTTCGCCGTAGGATCGAGCATATTGCTGTACTTGTGCGCCATGGTAGCATGGAAAGCAAGCAGTGATAGCGAACACGTGGGTTTGTTTTCACTGCGGTCTATTTTTGGCAGCAGCCGTCACGTGACTGTGACGTTGCCTCGCGGTTATCAATATAACAAAGTATTGAGATGAACTTTTGTTATTGACCAAATACTTATTTTCCACCATAATTTGTAAATAAATTCTTTAAAAATCAGACAATGTAATTTTCTTAATTTTTTTTTTCTCATTTTGTCTCTCATAGTTGAGGTATACCTATGATGAAAATTGGAGACCTCTCTCATCTTTTAAGTGGGAGAACTTGCACAATTGGTGGCTGACTAAATACTTTTTTACCCCACTGTACCTAATTCAATAAATAATTGTCTAAAACAGTCTACTCTTGTCAGTGTCTGTCTCCTGGGTCAAACAGCCATGTCAGAAATATCGTTTAATGCGCCCAATTTGGGGTGGTACGACGTGTTCGACCCTGGAAAATTGTGTTGAATTTTGGGGTTTAATTAGCCTGGCTGATGGCTTCTCTGTGTGAATGTACAGTAGTATTTTTCTAGAGTTTGCCTGGCTCGTGTGGCTGGTATTGATTGGATTTTAAGTATTTATTGAAATTTGGTTTAATTGGATTGTCTGTCTCTCTGTGTTGGCCCTGCGATGGACTGGCAATCTGTCCAGGGTGTACCCTGCCTCTCGCCCAAAGATGCTGGGATAGGCTCCAGCCCCCCCGCGACCTGAAAAGGATTAAGCAGAAGAAGATGAATGAATGAATGGATTGTTTTATTTGTGCTGCCCCTTTGATACATTTTTACTCTGTGTGTCCATTGTGGGGTGGGAGTTGGGGTGAGGGGCCGCCTATAGGAATTGTCTTGTGCTTTATTGTATGTGTTTTGATGTGTTTAAAGGGATTACTTTCAGTTAGAAACACGGCCTATTATTATTTTGTTTCTATATTCTCCTGTTCCAAGCGGCAGAATAATCCGCTCAGCCGTGTAGGAGGTGCTGGTGGTCTACCCAGCCCCTCAGCCTTAGTTGTGTGAGTGGATAGGTGTTTGTTTTCTGTATATCCATCCATCCATCTTCTACTGCTTTTCCGGAGGTCCGGGTCACGGAGTTAGCAGTTCAAGTAGAGAAGTCCAGACTTCCCTCTCCCCAGCCACCTGCTCCAGCTCTTCAGAGAGGATACCAAGGCGTTCCCAGACCAGCTGGGGGACATAGTCTCTCCAGCGAGTCCTGGGTCTGCCCCGGGGTCTCCTCCTAGTGGGATGTGCCCGAAACACCTCAAGTGGGAGGTGTCCAGGAGGCATCCTAATCAGATGCCCATACCACCTCTGTTTTCTGTATATATTTTTGGATTAGTGCTTGTGTCTGGTGATAAATTTGGGTGGGTTATTTGTGTGCTTGGCATTTTTTTTTGAGGGGGGGCGAAATGTTATGTATGTAAATAGGCTGGTATTACAAAGATGGCGGCCGGGTTGGTCATGGGATAGACCAGGGTGGCAACTACCGGTTTCCGGTGGTGATGCCATCCAGAGTATAAAAGAGTTGGCGGAAGAGGCTCTGCCTCTTTCGTCATGGAGCCACCTGGTCAGCAGGAGAGTGCCGTAAGCCTCTGTATATCATTTGTGTCTTATATATAATAAACCCCTGTTAACAGAGGTGAGACTCACTCTTCCTTCCTACATTATGGTCATAACACTCCTCTTGTTGTTGTTTTAAGAGGCAGTGGTGTCAGGAGTTTTTCTTTTGTGGAGAAATCCTCAAACACCATCAAAATGAAGATCATCAGCTGTGCTGTACTGCTGCTGTCCACGGACTCATCACACTGGATGCTAAAACACCTGCATTTCACCAGATCCTGGTCCAGCTGCTTGGTCAAATTCTCAGGCATCGCTGACACTCTTCTATCCATCGTACTTGCCCCCATTTGCACATCAAAGAGAGTGGAGATGACATCAGTTCCATTCTTTGTATCTTTAAATACAGTGTTTGCAACTGTCATCATTGCTTCTTTAAAAACCTCCCCATCTGTAAATGCCTTCTTCTTCTTTATCAAAAACTGTGTAGCTCTCAATGAAGCTTCAGTTGTTTTTTGAGTGGGAATTTTTCAGTGGCCTCATGAAAAGAGACTGCTGTTTGCCCAAATTTGCTTTTAACTCACGTGCTTTCTCTGCCCGCAGTGCACTGCCCAGTGGGTAGTTAGCGTGGTAGCTTTCATGGCACGTACTGAAGTGTCTTTCAACATTGTGCCACTTTTCCATTGGCACAGTCGTCCCACAAATGAGACACACATTTTTCTTTCACCGTAGTAAAAAAGAACTCTTCTTCTCATTCACTAAGAAAACGATAAGTATTCTTTTTTCTGTCATGTTTTTGGAGGTAGAATCCAAGAATAAAAACAATAAAAAAAAACACTCACAAACTCTCACAATCACTACTAAAACTACTATTTACTATGCTAAACTATTATTTACATCAGGGGTCACCAACTAAAACTGCAAAAGGTCCGATTAGTCGGTCCTCTTCCCTAGCCAAGGTCCAAAATAGGTGCGGCAATTTTTAAGCACCTCATGATTCAGTTATGATTCAGAACTCCGACTTGATTCCAAAACAATTCTCAGTGCAACCTGATGCATTTTTTTTCCATCCATCCATCTTTACTACTACTTCCATCTACTGTTTTTCCGGAGTTCCAGGTCGTGGAGGCAGCAGTTCAAGCAGAAAAGACCAGACTTCCCTCTCCTCAGCCACCTGCTCCAGCTCTTCAGAGAGGATACCAAGGCGTTCCCAGACCAGCTGGGAGACATAGTCTCTCCAGCGAGTCCTGGGTCTGCCCTGGGGTCTCCTCCCAGAGGGACGTGCCTGAAACACCTCAAGTGGGAGGCGTCCAGGAGGCATCCTGATCAGATGCCCATACCACCTCAACTGGCTCCTTACAATGTGAAGGAGCAGCGGTTGTACTCTGAGCTTCTCCCGGATGACTGAGCTCCTCACCCTATCTCTGAGGGTTAGTCCAGCGATCCTACGGAGAAAGCTCATGGTGGATTGTCCTCTCCGGGTTGGGGACAAGCTCCTGCCCCAAGTGAGAGGAGTTTAAGTATCTTGGAGTCCTATTCACGAGTGAGAGGAGAATGGAGCAAGAGATTGACAGGCAAATCGGAACAGCATCTGCAGTGATGCAGACATCGTAAAGGTCTGTTGTGGTGAAGAGGGAGCTGAGTTCTAAGGCAAAGCTGTCGATTTACCAGTCAATCTACGTTCCTACTCTCACCTATGGTCACGGGCTTTGGGTAATGTCCGGAAGAACGAGATCGTGGATACAAGTGGCTGAAAATTGCTAATTTATGAATGTTAAATAACACTGCCACCGATAACCAGGTTATCAAGTTGAGCTAGCTGTTGTTTACCTGAATCTAGTGTGGAGCAAGCTAATGAGCAAGTTTGCGAGCTTCTATCGGACATAAACACGAAAAAAAGTTGATGAAATAAAACACTATCAAAGACTACGTAATCTACATGTTAACTTACGTGGTGAAATGAACAAAGCAATGGCCATTCATTAACTTACCAGGGATTATTAAGCAGACACTCCAAGAAATGAATGGTGGTCTATGTGGAAAACTACATTGTTTGTAACTAATCGCTGCTCCGTTACCCATGTGACTCCTGCATTCCAAAGTTTCAACTGAAGTCTATCAGAGTGTCGCAACTATCATACTATATGGCTATGGGTGTCACCATCTAGCTCTCTCCTTGGCAAGCAGAATTGTCTGAGTGAGAGCATTAGGACAATGGATGCCATGTTAGCTAGGATACATAATGCTATGGCTGTCCAGGGGTGGCTAATTAATACAAGCACAATTTTGGTTTTAGGTGCACCGCACACAAAACTCAAAGCATCAGATGATGAATGTTGGTTACTACCTAATGACCTTATTTAACAACCTTTAAAAGGTGGGTTTTCATCTAGCATCTGCCCCACAGCAGGAAGGTCGTGGGTTCACGCCAAGGCCAGGTCATACCAAAGACCATATGAGGGGTTTGTCTGCAAAAACAGATAAGTCCAGTTGGTTTAATAATGAGAAAAAAAACAACTTTTCATCTGTTGGTTTATATGTGTTACTGTATTCAATTCAGCCTGTAAAACATGGTCACTTGAAATATGAGTATCTCAGACATAATAAAGCAAAAAATTGAATATCAACTCAATGTTATTTTTTGACAATTTATGAGTATAAAAGCAGATAAGTCCACAACACATACTTTTGTAAAAACAGACATGTCCCGAAAACCATGCTAGTTTGTCTGGTGAAGGCATCACTGGTTCATCTGCTTCATCAAAATTATCCATATTGTTACGTATGGCTCTCCTGAGCCATACAATGAGAGCCAAGGGCGAGCCAGTGAGTTTGCGATGTTTATTATGATGAGGAAAAGGGAATAAAGGAGCAGGGCCTTGTGGGGCCAAAAACACAAATAACAATACGAGGATAACACTTACATATAATGCAGAACGATGAGCAGGTGGCTGGCGCCAGACGAAGGGGTTCCAGCCTTACCCACGCCAGAGAAGAACGTGGATAATGATGTGTGAAGTCACAGCCCCGAATGATGGGAGCTGCTCCCTTAAATACTGGTTAACAGCGCCTCAGCTGATGAGGGTTAATTGGGCTCCAGCTGTCTCATAGAGTTTGACAGCTGGGAGCCCGCTGAGATGCTGTCACAATAAGAGCCGGGTAGAGGGAAAGTATGGCCTGAGTGCCGGACAGCACGGCGTCTCACCCCATATGACACAGCCCTCCCCTCACGGCCGGACTACGAACGGCCCGTAACACCCAAACCCCACCACCACCACCACCTAGGGTGGGTGGATGGGGCGCAGGTCAGGAGGGAGAGAATCAGCAAACAATCAATACAGAGTATGAGGGGGAAAAAAAACCAAACACAATACTCCATAAATCACAACATGAGAGAGAAAAAAAAACCCAAAAACATTTAGGCAGAGGATCACTGTGGAAATAACAGCCTGAAACACAGGGAAAAAAAACACAATACTCCATAGATCACAACATGGGTAAGAAAAAAAAAACATTTAGGCAGAGGATAACTGTGGTAATAACAGCCTGAGATACAGGAAGAAAAAAAACAAAAAACACAATACTCCAAAGTCAACCATGTACAGGCAAATACAAAGAAAACCAACCCTGGAGACCCCAAGATGAGAGAGAAAGCTCCTAAGGGCGAAAACTAACAATACAGACATCCCTCAAACAGGAGGAGAGAAGAAAAAAGAAAATCACGCTAAACGTGGAGCAGTAACAAGGACTTAGCTGTACCCACCCAAAAACACAAGCACAGCAAAGGAAATTCAGTTCGGGAGGTCTCCCCGCCCCCAGCGTCCATACCGCCAACAGGGGTGAAGGGAAAAGTTCCAGCGGCCTGCCCGAACCCCAGGCCAGAAGACACAGTTCCTCGGGAGGCCGAACAAGATCGCCGAACAGGAAGTCTAATGGGTCGGGCAGCCGCACAAACGAGTCGAATGGGCACGGCAGACCCTCCAGCGGCCGACCCGCATCGTTCAACCACCAGGCCCGTAGGGAAGGGAGAGAGGTCCAAATGGGCCCTAGTGGGAGAAGCTTGGGGGAGAGATGATGACGAGGTGGTCCAATGTCTGATGGCAGGGAATCTGCAACTCCCTCACCGGATCTGGACACCGCTGGTGCCGAACCCACGTCGGACCCCGATTGGGTCTCTGATGAACCCACGTCGGACCCCGATTGGGTCTCTGTTGAACCTTGGGTCTCTGTTGAACCCACGTCGGACCCCGATTGGGTCTCCGTTGAACCTACGTCGGACCCCGATTGGGTTGGCGCCGCACCAGAACCGACCTCCGATCTCGAACCAGGAACCTCTGGCACCACGGGCGATGGCAGCTCCTCGCCGGTGACCCTGGGAGAAGGCTCAGGAGAGAGAACAGAACCGGGATCAGGATCACTGGCAGTGCCAGAACCCGGCGAGATAAGCTCGGACGCAGCGGACGACTGCACCCCGCTCATCTCCCCTAGAGACAGGCTAAAGTGCTCTAAAGTGAGAGGGAGAAAGATAAGCCAGAGCACTTGCCTGATCTCGGGTTCTGATGCCGTCCAGGACTGCGAAGATCCAGGTTCAAGCACCAGGAGGTCGTCGTCAGGCTCCCACTCAGCTGCGTCGGGCTCCGCAGCTGGCATGATGGAATACGCAGCTTGTGAGTCCCCCGGCACCGGTGCCCACGCCAATGGCCCACACAGCGTGGTGGCAGGAGAACCTCGTTCCGCTGGACCGGACCGCTCCTCTGTGGAGACCCGGGGACTCTTAGTCGTCGGCGTAGGCTCCATGCAGCAGTCCGCTTTCCTCCTCCGCCCACGGCGTAGCTGCGGAACTGGAACCAGGCTGTCCAGAACCGCAGGCCCCCTCCTCATCCCACGACGTTGGCCTGGCGCCGGGGACTGCTCAGCGGAGGGAGACACAGAGGATGCAAGATTAATAACTACAGCTACAGCAGGTGGTGGGAGCTCGGGGAGCTGCGAACCCCGAACTCCACCTCCAGGAGTCTGACAGAGCAAATCACAAGGTGAGTGTGAATGAACTGGGACTTGCCTGTCTCCTGGAGGCTGGATAGTGCCTGCTGTCGAGGACGTTGCTCCTCCCTTTCCCCACCGGGCAGTAACGGAGGACCCCCTGGGAGGATGTCGGGGAGCCGCTCGTGATGATTCCGGGATGGAGCTCACCAGGTCAGGATTCTGGATGCACACAGCAGCCGGAGAGCGCGTCGAGGAGGAGGGGGCAACAGCCGAGATGAGCCGGGCCGGGAGCGCTGGCGTAATAGCGTAGGGAGGTGGCTCGGGAGACAAGGCTGTGGGATTTCCCCTCAGAAGAGGCGCAGGAGTGACAGCTGCGTGGGGGAATGAGGCCTTGCGGCGGCCCGGAACTGGATCCGGATGGGATTCGTGCTGAGATGGATTGGCAGTGTGACGACGGCTACTCGCAGAGGACGAAGCGAAGGTGAGACCCGGAAATCGCCGCTCCTGAGCAGAGACAGACGCGGGGAGGGCGTCGAACTCGGGGAAGTCACGCAGCCCTGGATTCCTCTCCACCAGTCTAACTGCCGCCGCCACATGCTTCATAATTAAGGATGGGTGCACCGCGGAGCGAGCAGCAGCCACTCGGTCCCAGACCTTAATTGCAGTCAGCTGCAGATCCTCCGGGAGAATCCCGAGTGATGTCGTGCTGGATGGGGAAAGCCCTCTGGATGGCGCGAACTCCCGGGCCGGAGTGGAGACAGGAGTGGGATCCCAAAGCGAAAGGTGACATCTCCTCCTCTTTGGCTTCCTGCCGGGATTTCCCTTCAACCCACGGAGCACTTCTCGCTGTGCAGCAATGGCGTCCCTCCTGGCACATACCTCAGGGTGGTTGGAGTGGCGAGGGAGTTTGTCCAGGAGATTCTCAGCATAATCTAGGTGCCAGCTTCTATAGTTGGGGTTGTCGTTCAGGGAGGCGGTGAAGAGCGACCCGTCGACATATTCCAAGGCGGTTGTTAGCTCGTCGCCCAGGCGCCGAACGTGGCTCCTGGGAGACGGCATGCTCTCAGAGCAGACACCCAGACAGGGAAGAAACAAGTCCAAAAACGGCAAACTCACGGCTGCCGGCAACTTGCCTGGCTGTGACTTACTGTAAACGTATGGCTCTCGCGAGCCATACAATGAGAGCCGAGGGCGAGCCAGTGAGTTTGCGATGTTTATTATGATGAGGAAAAGGGAATAAAGGAACAGGGCCTCGTGGGGCCAAAAACACAAATAACAATACGAGGATAACACTTACATATAATGCAGAACGATGAGCAGGTGGCTGGCGACACACGAAGGGGTTCCAGCCTTACCCACGCCGGAGAAGAACGTGGATAATGATGTGTGAAGTCACAGCCCCGAATGATGGGAGCTGCTCCCTTAAATACCGGTTAACAGTGCCTCAGCTGATGAGGGTTAATTGGGCTCCAGCCATCTCGTAGAGTTTGACAGCTGGGAGCCCGCTGAGACGCTGTAAACAATAAGAGCCGGGTAGAAGGGAAGTATGGCCTGAGCGCCGGATAGCACGGCGTCTCACCCCATATGACACATATTTGACATAAAATGCAGCAAAAATGTAAAACAAAAAAAGACAAATTGGCAAGTAGGGGTCTCTGCAGAACGCTGCAGCAGCAGATAGACACATGATTGGCTGGTCTCAGCATCTAGACACATTGTTGGATGATTCTCACTGCATCACTAAGTCACGTCACCCAAATACCAAGTGCTGATTTTGCCGTGTGTAGAATTATCTGCTTTTGCAAATACAGGGTCCAGGCGTTTATCGGCTTTTGAAAAAAACATGATCTTTCAAATCAAATCAAATCAAATCAAACTTTATTGTCATATTGCTGTACATACAACTGTAGTGCAGGCAAGATGAAATTGCATTTCTCTCGGCATCCATATAAGAAGCAGCATGATTTAAGACACACTCCCACATAGCTCCACCCCCCACCCCACCCCCCCATCCATTCACACATCCCTGAGACATACTTGGGGAAAAAGAATAACTAACTATAATATACAAAATGTCCATGGGTGCAGTAGTGTGTATGAGAGATTCCGGGTCAGCTGTTCAGCATCCTGACAGCTTGTGGAAGGAAGCTGTTGATCAGTCTGGTGGTTCTGCCTCTGATGCGCCGGAATCGTTTACCAGATGGAAGAAGTTCAAAGTGTTTATGCAGAGGGTGAGAACGGTCCTTGACAATGTTCAGTGCCCTGCTCCTACAACGGTTCTGAAAAAGTTCTTGGACAGAGGGGAGGGAGACTTCAATTACCCTCTCCGCCCCCTTGACTATCCTCTGCAGGGCTTTTTTGTCTGACATTCTGCAGCTGGAGTACCATGTAGCAATGCAGTACGTCAGAACACTCTCCACCACACCTCTGTGGAAAGTCCTGAGGATGCAGATGGGGAGAGAGGCCTGTTTGAGTTTCCTCAAGAAGTGTAGTCTCTGCTGAGCCCGCTTCCTGATCTCCAAGGAATTCTTGCTCCAGGTCAGGTCCTGCGAGATCTGCACTCCGAGGAACTTGATGTTCTCTACTCTCTCCACTAAACGGCCGCCGATGCTGAGGGGGACGTGCTCAGGCTGTGACCGCTGGAAGTCGATAATCATCTCCTTCGTTTTGTCCACATTGAGCACCAGATTGTTCTCCCTGCACCAGCCCTCCAGGTCTCTCACTTCTTCCCTGTACATTGATTCCTCATCCCTCTGAATAAGTCCCACCACCGTGGTGTCATCTGCAAACTTAATAATCTGGTTCCTCTCGTGTCTGGATACACAGTCATGTGTTAGAAGTGTAAACAACAGTGGACTGAGTACACAGCCTTGAGGGAATCTGGTACTCAGCGTGACAGAGTTGGAGATGTTGTTTCCAACCCGGACTGACTGAGGTCTCTCAGTCAGGAAATCCAGGATCCAGAGACATGTGGCAGTGTTCAGACCGAGAAGGAGTAATTTCTCCATCAGTCTCTGGGGAATAATGGTGTTGAATGCTGAACTGAAATCACTGTACAGGAGTCTGGCGTAGGTATCTTTCTGGTCCAGGTGGGTGATGACAGAGTGTAGGGTGGTGACTATAGCATCCTCCGTGGAGCGGTTTGAACGGTATGCAAACTGGAGCGGGTCGTGTGATGCAGGGAGGCAGGCTGTAATGTGTGGTTTGACAAGCCGTTCAAAACACTTCATCACAATTGGTGTCAGTGCAACAGGACGATAGTCATTCAAACAGGACACCACTGGTTTATTTGCCACCGGTATAATGATAGAGGTCTTGAAGCATCTGGGAACGATGGCCTGACTCAGGGAGATGTTATAAATGTCAGTCAGGACATCCGCCAACTCGCTCGCGCAGTCTCGGAGCACACGTCCCGGAATGTTGTCTGGACCTGCAGCCTTGCGTGGGTTGACTCTGGTTAGGGTCCTCCGTGTGTCCGCTGTGTTGATGGTAAAAGCTGGTCCGACCGATGGTGGGGGTGGGCCAGCCCTCCCTCTGATTGTCGAGTTTGATGCTTCAAAACGGGCAAAGAAGTCGTTAAGCCTGTCTGGAAGCGAAGCGTCGTCATCATCGACCCCCTGCCTAGACTTAAAGTCCGTCAGTGTCCGAACTCCCTGCCACATCTGCTTGGTGTTCCTAGTGTCACAGAGGTGTCCCTGGATTTTCTCCACAAAGGCGTGCTTTGCCGCCTTAATTCCCTTTGAAAGCGCAGACCTGGCTGAGCGGAGAGCGATCCTGTCCTTCGCTCTGAAGGCTGCATCTCTGGCTGTAAGCAGTGAGCGCACCTCTTGCAGTCATCCAGGGCTTATGATTACCCCGCATAGTGATGGTCTTCACTGTAGAGACATCCTCTGTGCACTTCGCGATGTAGCTGGTGACCGTATCAGCATACTCCTCCACATATGTCTTGTCTTCCTGGGAGGCTGCTATTTTGAAGACCTTCCAGTCTGTGTGCAAAAAACAGTCTTTCAGTGCAGAGGTTGCACTCTCTGGCCAAATCCTGATTTGTTTCACTGCTGGCCTGCTGCGCTTCAATAAAGGTTTGTAGGCAGGCAGCAGCATCACGGACATGTGATCAGAACGGCCGAGATGGGGGCGGGGTATCGCTTTATATGCATCTGTGTTTGTGTACACTAAGTCCAACATATTCTCTCCTCTGGTCTTAAAGTCTACACATTGTTTAAACTTGGGGAGCACAGTCTTTAGGCTGGTGTGGTTAAAATCCCCCACAACCACCACAAAACTGTCCGGGTGTGAAGTTTGGATTTCACTGATCGCATTGTGCAGTACCCTGAGTGCCTTCTTAGCATTAGCTTTAGCATTAGGGCTCGGCGCTATGTAAACACCAGCTACAAACACGTTGCTGAATTCCCTCGGTAAATAATAAGGCCGACAATTTACAATAAGGAACTCCGCCAACGGAGAGCAGTGTTTAGACACTAACGTGGCATTAATGCGCCAGTTCTTGTTAACATAGATGCATAGTCCACCGCCCCGGCTCTTACCGGAGCTCGCCGTTTCCCTGTCGGCACGGAACATTGCCATATCTTCCAGTTGAATGGCCTCATCAGGAATGTTGTCGTGGAGCCATATCTCGGTAAAAACAAACACACAGCAGTCCCTCCACTCTCTCCAGGTTTCTCTCAGCAGACGCAATTTGTCCACCTTGTTTTCGAGGGCGTGGACGTTAGAGAGAAGAAGCGATGGTACCGCTGGTCTGGAGGGATTAGCCTTTAGCCTAGCATGGATCCCGGCCCTTTTACCTCGCTTTTGCTTGCGTTCACACCGCTTCCGCTTCCTCCTCTCTCGGGTAGCTTCCAGCGGGGACTCCGCCAGAATTCCATGCTGGCGTAGAATGTCCAAATCACAACCGATCGCCGCGATTCTTGCAGCGTGCAGTTCCTTGATGTTTAATAAGGTCTCACAGTTGTAAGTTTTACAGAATGTACGTCTGGGATGATTAAAACTCTCACACTCGCTGATGCCAAGAGGGGCCGCTGCGTCTAGGCGCGCCGCCATCTTACATCTTACATCTTTGTAGTGTATACAACAGTGGATATAGCGGATTTTTCAAAAAAAAAGAATTTGAACTTCTATAAGTCAGTAATGTGAACAGTTGTTTGTTGTACAGAGGGAAATTTTCTTGGAAGTGGCATTTATTAGTTTTTGCCAGCAAACTGTTCATATATAAAGGGTACTTTCCACCCTGTAGCTTGGTGACAAAATGGGCACAGAGCCACCAGAGAACTGACCTCCTTATGGGGAAAGAAAATGTCTCTCAGTCCCGACTCCAGGGTGAAGACCGGGCCTCCCTGCTCAAGCTGCACCATGCACCCTGTTTGGGCCAGATGCTAGCTCGATATTACAGCAGGCTCAGGAAGCACATTGCTGTGCTCAAGAAGTGTCAGGCACGCTCAAGCAGGGCCACAGGGAGCGTACCCTGCCAACACCACAGTATGGGCCACCGCAGCTACCTGCTTTGGCTCCAGGTGACCTTACAGCCTATTTAGAGGCCACCCAGTGGGGCAGGGCTGGACAGAGATCCTTGGGTGGTTTCCACCATGACCCAGGGCTATCGTCTCCATTTCCAGCACACCCTCATCTGATGAGGTCAGCTACCCTTTCGGTGGTGACAGACCCTCAGCACAGCAAGGTCCTGGAGGCAGAGATCTCCACCCTCCTGGTGAAGGGAGCTATCAAGGACTTGAAAGGCAATCTGCAGGCCGGGTTCTACTCTCATTATTTTCTCATATCCAAAAGGGATGAGAAACTAATATGATTCTGGATCTGAGGGGGCTCAACAAGTTCTTGAGGCCTCTCCAATGCAAGAGGCTGACGTTACCGAGAGAGTGGGTATGTCAGACCATTCTCCAGGGTGATTGGTTTGCAACCATCGACCTGGAGGATGCATGCTTTCAAATCCCTATAGGGGCAGGACACAGACATTACCTCAGTTTTGTCTTCAGTGGCAGGACCTTCGAGATTTGTGTCCTCCCATTTCTCATCTCACTAGCCCCATGTAAGGTGCATGGATGCTGTGTTGGAACCCCTACAAAGATAAGGTCTTCGCATTCTCAACTATTTGGACAGTTGGCTGATTTGTGCTCATTTGGAGGACCAGTTGCACAGAGATGTTGCCAGGCTCCTGTGGCACTAGAGTATCTAGGCTTGGGGATAGGTGCCAGAGCGGATACCATCTCTCTGAGACCAGCAACAGAGGCCACCCTCAAGACTGGCTTGTCCTATTTTCACTTGGAGGCGCAGGTCATGAGGAGGTTATGCCTTCGCCGACCGGGGTTGATGACAGCCATGGTATGCATTGTTCTGCTGGTACAGCTGAATATGCAGCATATTCAGCACTACCTTGGGAGCCTTGGACTTCACATACAGAGAATTCTGCAGACCAAAGCACTGGCGAACAGGCAGACTCAAGGCAGCTCTCCATTGGTGGGAGCAGCCAGCAAGCGTAGAGAGGGGCACCAGCCCTGGTCCAGTCCTTTGCCACCTGGTAATGTCATCTAACCCCTCCCTGGTCAACTGGAGTAGGCCATCTGCAAGGGCACAGGGGTCAACGGTCAGTGGCAGAGCCCCTGGCTGATCTAGCACATTAATGTCCTGGAGCTGCAGGCCATTTACCTTGCTCTGCAGCATTTTCTGCAAAGGCTGAGGGACTGTCATGTTTTGATGTGAACAGACAGCACAGTGACAGGAGCCTACATAAAAAGGCAGGGGAGCTTGGGCTCCTCTCGCCTTTGCAGACTGGCTCAGGTTATATGGGAGTGGTCAGATCCAAAGCTCAGGTCACTGATGGTAATGCATGTGCCAGGTCAAACCAACCTCGGGGCAGATTGGTCCTCCTGGGGGCATGGCAGCTGCATCCAGAGGTAGTGGATGAGATCGGGAGTCACTTTGGAACAGCCGTAGCAGACCTCTTTGCCTCAGGAGAGACAGCACATTGCCCCTCTTTTTTCCATAATGTCAGACAGTCCTCCCCTAGGCACAGATGCAATGGCACATCAGTGGCCCCAGGGCCCTCTATATGCCTTCCCTCCCTTTACACTCCTCCACTCCTTCCTGCAAGGGGCTCAGGTGGAGGAGGTGAACCTCATCCTGGCAGCTCTCAACCGGCCCCAGATGATATGGTTCTCAGCAATTGCACTGCTCCTTCAAGGAAACCCTTGGGGGCTCCCTGCCTGATGAGACCTTCTGTCACAGGCTCATGGGACCTTCTTCCACCCCTTTCCTCAGGGCTTCAGGCATTGCACCTGGCCCCTGAGAGGGCCCAGCTACTAGCCTTGGGGTTTCCCCAGTCAGTGTTTAGTACATTGCAGGGAACCCGGGCTCCCTCAAACCGGGTGGCATATTCATATCGTTCGAGAGTGTTCCAGGCATGGTGCAAGGAGAGACAGGTGGATCCCTAAAAATGCAGGGCCCAGGAGATTCTCCAGTTCCTGCAGGACTTGTTGGAGAATAGAAAGGCTCCTTCCACTTTTAGAGGTATGGTGGTACCCATAAAAGTGGCCTGGATTGGCCCTCAGAAACCGGAGGAGGGTTGCTGCACCCTCATTGCTCAGTCTCTCAAAGGGGCTCGCAGGACTACTCCCTGTCAGAGGTGACCTGCCGTTCCTCCATAGGATTTGGAGGTGGTATTGAAAGCCTTGCAGCATGAGCCATTTGAGCACCTGAAAACTGTAGGGTTAAAATGGCTTACTTTGAAAACGGCATTTTTGTTGGCCATTGTGTCAGCAAAAAGACTAGGGGAACTCCACGCCTTTTCAGTGCATGAGGAATGCGTATGTTGACTGCCAGGGGATGCAGGAGCGATGCTCCGGCCAAATCCTGCACCCTAAGGTGGTGTCTGAGCCCTATGCCAGACAGTCTATCAAACTGCGCCCTTTCCTTTCTCCCCACGGAAGTGTGGATAGGGCAAGTGAGCAATCACTATTGTGTCCTGTCAGAGCCTTAAGGGTGTACCTTCTCCGCACCCGTGCCCACAGGTCAACAGACCAGCTCTTTGTCTGCTACAGTCCTCACTGCCAGGGGACACCTGTCATGAAGGCAAGGCTATCCCACAGGATTGTGGAAACTATTCAGCAGGCATACAAGATGGCAGGTAGGCCAGCCCCAGCAGGAGCGAGCGCACACTCTATACGGGGTCTCGCCACCTCATGGGCTCTGTGGCGAGGTGCATCTCTTTCAGAGATTTGTGCAGCAGCCTCACAGACATCAACCTTTATCAGGTTCTACTGTATGAACATAGCATCCAGCAGCTCATTTGGGGAACATGTGCTGGTATCAACACAGCAGGACAGGACTTGAAAGAAGTAGTTTGCCTCCAAGGCCAGAGCCCCATGGGTAGCTTTGACTGGAGTGATTCATTCCTTTCTTAATACTGGGTCTGCCAGCTTTGGGGGTTTTCACACACCTGCAGGCCACCTCAGCAGCTGGCCTCAGCATCTGGCTGCCAGCTTGGCCTTGGCAGCATCTTGCACCAAGGTCACAGGTAAGTATAATTTTAAATAGTTCCTGGTGGTGGTGGGAACATACGTGAGCACTTTGGTGGCAGTGACGTCTCCTTCGAACTCATAGACCATCTCATACTCCCAGTGGAGCAGCAGGGTCTGCTGGTTTCTTCGTGGTGTGTCTTATAGAGTCCCCATACATATGGATTATGAAGGGTGGAGAGATAGTCTCGACACAATAGAGAATGGTTAGTTACAGTGTAACCCAGGTTCTCTGAGTTGAGAAGACTATCTCTCCAGCTCCAGGCCGCTCGGAAACACGTTCCAATCAAGGTTAATGAAGAAGCCACGCATGCATGGTGCCTTTATAGGCAGGGGCTAATCAGGAGGCATCCTTATCAGATGCCCAAACCATCTCAACTGGCTCCTTTCAATGTGGAGGATCAGCGGTTGTACTCTGAGCCTCTCCTGGATCACTGAGCTCCTCACCATATCTCTAAGGGTGAGTCCAGCAATCCTACGAAGAAAGCTCATTGCAGCCACTTGTATCCACAGTCTCATTCTTTCGGTAATTACCCAAAGCTCATGACCATAGGTGAGGGTAGGAATGTAGACTGACTGGTAAATCGACAGCTTTGCCTTAGAGCCTATCTCCCTCTTCACCACAATGAACTGGTACAACGTCCGCATCACTGCAGATGCTGCTCCGATTCGTCTATAAATCTCTTTCTCCATTCTCCCCTCACTCGTGAATAAGACCCTGAGATGCTTAAACTCCTCCACTTGGGGCAGGAGCTTGTTTCCAACCTGAAAAGGACAATCTACCTTTTTCCAGCTGAGGACCATGGACTCAGATTTAGATGTGCTGATTTTCATCCTAGCTACTTCACACTCAGTGGCAAACTGTCCCAGCAAGAACTGTAGGTCATTGCTAGATGAAGCCAACAGGACAACATCATCTGCAAACAACAGGGATGAGCTCCTGTGGTCACCAAGAATGACACCCTCCATTCCCTGGCTGCGCCTAGAAATCCTATCCATAGAAACTGTGAATATGATCGGCAAAAAAGGGTAGCCCTGGCGGAGTTCAACTCTCACTGGAATGAGTCCGACCAAGTGTTGGCAATGTGAACCAATCTCTGACAATGGTCACATAGAGACCGGATAGCTCATAACAAGCCCGATAGCCCATACTCCCGAAGCACCTCCCACAAAAAAACACGAGGGATGCAGTCGAATGGCTTCTCTAAGTCCATAAAACACAGGTAAACTGGTTGGACAAACTCCCACGAACCCTCGAGGATTCTTGAGAGGGTAAAGAGTTGGTCCGATATGCCATGGCCAGAATGAAAACAACATTGCTCCTCCTGAATCCGAGGTTCGACCAACGGCCGGACTCTCTTCTTCGATACCTTGGCATAGACCTTTCCAGGGAGGCTGAGGACTGTGATCCCTCTAAAGTTGGAGCACACCCCTCGGTCCCCTTTCTTGAAGAGAGAAATCAACACCCCGGTTTGCCATGCCAACGACACTGTCTTCAGCCTCCATGCAATGTTGTAGAGACGTGTCAACCATGACAGCCCTACAACGTCCAGGGCCTTGAGGTACTCAGGTCGAATCTCATCCACCCTCGGGGCAAGCCACCAAGGAGCTTTTGAACCACCTGACGACCTCAGAACCTGTGATGGACGAGTGGTCATCCTCGTCCACAAGCCCTCCTTCTTCTGTGGAAGACATGTCAGTGGGATTGAAGAGCTCCTCAAAGTATTCCTTCCACCGCCCGACCATGTCCCCAACTGAAGTCAGCAGCACCCCATCCGCACCATACACAGTGTAGACAGGGAACTGCTTCCTCCTCCTGAGCAACTGGATAGCTTGCCAGAATCTCTTCGAGGTCAACTGAAAGTCTTGTTTCATGGCCTCACCAAACTCCTCCCACACCCGAGTTTTTGCTTCAGCACCCACCCAAGCTGCACTCCACTTGGCCGGCTGTTACACCTCAGCTGCTTTGGGAGTCCCACAAGCCAACCAAGCTCGATAGCAGTCCTTGTTCAGCTTAATGGCCCCCTCACCCCTGGTGTCCACCACTTGGTTTGGTGGCATCCACCACAAGATGCACCTACAACCTTGCGACCACAGCTTTGGGCAGCCGCTTCAACAATGGAGGTGGAGCCATGGCCCATTCAGACTCCATGTCTCCAGACTCCCTCAGAATGTGGTCAAAGTTCTTCCGTAGGTGGGAGTTGCAGACCTCGCAGACAGAGGCCTCAGCCAGACATTCCCAGCACACTCTTACTATACGTTTGGGTCAACCTGGTCTGAATGGCATCCTCCACTGCCATTGAATCAAACTCACCATTTTTCCCCTAAATTTCTTATCTTTATCATGTAAATTTATTAATTTTTCTAATAAATTTTCTTTCTGCATGAATTTTCAATTGTTTTCTCATAAATTATCAAATTTTATACATAAATTTGCATTTCTCATAAATTTACTTTTTTTCATATAAATTTTGTAGGGTTTATTTTCTAAAATTGTGATTTTTTTTTCTTGATTTGTGAATTTTGATTAATATGCCACTTGTAAACAAATATGCCAACCAATACATTTCAGACATATCTGTCTAGGGTGTACCCTGCCTCTCGCCCAAAGATGCTGGGATAGGCTCCAGCCCCCCCGCGACCCGAAAAGGATTAAGCGGAAGAAGATGGATGGAATCAGAGTAATTTAAGTAAAAGTATTGTTTTCCACCTTACATTTCCTCAAGTAAGAGTAGAAGTACTTTACAAAAAACTACTAGTGAAAGCATAAATTTGTGAAAAGGTTACTTGAGTGAATGTAACTAGTTTCTACCAGTTTCGCATTTAAATGAATTTACTGGGAAAAAAATGTTCCAGTGTAATTTAGTCAGTGGGTTGTTGTGACGCCTATACGGTAAATGTCAGAGTACTGTATCTATCAGGTGTGTTTATGTTTGTTCAGGTGGCCAACGCCTCATTCTTCTATGCAAAATTTATTTCATTGACACTAAAATCCCAAAGAATTAACTCCAACAACACACAAAGACAAACTGGTTCCAGTGGCTTTTAAAGGTTACCATGGCTGTGAAAGTAATTATAGAGTTCTTTTGTTTAGCATGGCAGACGATGAAAGAACCAGTAGTTCTTGTTTTTGACTGTCACGTCAGATGTTTCCTGAGGCCTAAAGTTAAGACTTTGTCTTGGTCTCGACCGCATTTCAGCTCCTGAGCTTCTGCCCTCCTCCTTTCAGTCAAATGAGCAGGTGAAGCTGCTCTTTCTGTGTAGTACGAACACTTGGAGCCTATAGAGCTTGCCAGTCCATGTGACAAACATCCTGGGTTGGGTAGGCCAGACAATTGTAAACAAACCACAAGAGTAAATGGTGCCTCTGGATCTTTTATGAATGAATGACAAAAAGTCACAAAATGGACCGTCTGAAGAAAAATTTAGAGGCACCATACTATGCCAAACTAAACAGGATGGCAAAGGCATGCTATTCAGCGAAGCTTACAGGGGTTAACGGGCTGGATCCCCACCAACATACATTGCAACGTGGAGTTCGGACGTAAACATTCTGCCTAACTTTGACCATGCCTTCATTTATAATTATATGATTTTAACTGTAAGTCCACATACACAATAAGATTTCAGTAACTTTATTTCTTTGCAGCAAGTCCAAGTGTAGTTCACAGATGGATGGGTGCATGACTTGGAGATATACAAGGCAGACCCGAAGACAGTTGGGTGCACAAAGGTATGTTTTCTTTTTATTTCCTCTCTTGTTATGCTAAACATGAATCTTTCCCTATATAACCAAATTAAATTAAACTGCACAGCACTCTGAAAATATTTTTTTAAATGCACAGAAATTATTTCATTTTCAAGTACTGTGAAAAAATGTGAAGTCATTTATCATTTATTTATTTTTTATTTATCATTTGTCATTTATTGTTTTAAATCTATGTGAAACATTTGTCAAATTGTTTACTTTGTTTTGATTATACAAATTTGCTTGTTCTGATTATATCTCTTCTGCTTAATCTGTTGTAATTCTGAATGTGTTGTGGTGGACTTGCAGGCAGCCAGAAGAGCTGGATGACATGACTGCCTGTGAGAACCAAAACTGTGCAGTCCAGTTGTTCAATCGAAGATGTGGGACTCAGTCAAGCAGCAGTGGCTATACCACATGTGCACAGTAGAATAAAACTATAGCATGATTCTTGATATATAGTATAACATTGTTAGTGAAACACATTGATGCATGTCAGTTTACAGTATATTCCTGTATTTTTTTTTACTATACACTACCATTCAAAAGTTTGGGGTCATCCAGACAATTTTTTTTTTTATGATTTTTATGTTTTCCATGAAAAGCCACACTTTTATTTACCACCATGAGTTGTAAAATGAATAGAAAATATAGTCAAGACATTGACAAGATTAGAAATAATGATTTGTATTTGAAATAATAATTTTTTGCTTCAAACTTTGCTTTCGTCAAAGAATCCTCCATTTGCAGCAATTACAGCATTGCAGACCTTTGGCATTCTAGCTGTTAATTTGTTGAGGTAATCTGGAGAATTCTGACGCAATGAGCAAACACATTGTACCATTAGAACACTGGAGTGATAGTTGCTGGAAATGGGCCTCTATACACCTAGTAGATATTGCACCAAAAACCAGACATTTGCAGCTAGAATAGTCATTTACCACATTAGCAATGTATAGAGTGTATTTCTGATTAGTTTAAAGTTATCTTCATTGAAAAAAAAACAGTGCTTTTCTTTCAAAAATAAGGAAATTTCTAAGTGACCCCAAACTTTTGAACAGTAGTGTAGGTTTTCCATAATCCTGATGTGGCAGTGGGTTTTATTACCTCCGCCAGGCTGAAAAGGCCAGGAGGAGGTAATGTTTTTGCCGGGGTTTGTCTGTGTGTTTGTCTGTTTGTCTGTCTGTCTGTCTGTCTGTCTGTCTGTTGGTTAGCAAGATAACTCAAAAAGTCTTGGACGGATTTCCATGAAACTTGCAGGCGTTGTTGGAAATGGTACAAGGAAGAACTGATTAAATTTGGGGGATGATCCGGATCACCGTCTGGATACAGGAATTTTTTAAAGCATTCTTTAACACTGTGACATACGGCTATTTTCAACATGTGCGCAGGCGCAATGGAGGGCGCTGGTCATCGTGTCTGACCAACATAAACTCCGCGTTCTTCAACGTTTTAGGCACAAAAGCACGCGGAAAACACTGGTGGGCTGGGCCCGCCACCGTGCCTGTGTTTGCGCGACGCTGCAAAAGCTGAGACGGGCAGCTGTCCGCCGCCGGATTATTTGGCAGAAATTTCCCGCCCAGCCATAGGCGCTGCGCAAAAACGAGCTGCTCGGCAGCGTGCTGTGTGCCTGTGTTTGCGCAACGCTGCAAAAGCTCAGACGGCCAGCTGTCCGCCGCTGGATTATTTGGCAGAAATTCCCCGGTCAGCCATAGTAGCTCCGCAAAAAGAAGCTCTCTGCCGGGGAAGTTTACAAATCATCTTTGGCCGCGGAGCGCAACCCCAATAAAGATAAAGATTAGATGCACCACGAAGGTCGAGTGCAAGCAAGATGTTTGTGTCTGTGAACATTCCGTCTTTTGGCGAGCTGATACGTAACAATGTTTACAGTTTGCTGAGAAGGTTGCTGCCATGTAACAATCATCTTATATCAGCAATTGTCAACTCGTCACTCACACTTCACTCCAGCGTTTGGAAGTGGTGGCGTTCCATTTTATACTGAGTCCAATATTGTATGTTATTGTTAAGATAAGATAAGATAAGATAAGATAAGCCTTTATTAGTCCCACAACGGGGAAATTCCAGGATTGCAACAGCACAGGGATAGCAACACTCAGAGCAACAATCAGAAGGCAAGAAAAAAAACAAGCAAGCAAGAGCAGCTAATAAACATATGTACGTATTACTATAAAATATATATATATACACACACACACAGACACACAGTGCAGAGCATTGTAGCTGGATGGAATAAATATATGAATATATGAACACACAGTGCAGAGCATTGTAGCTAGATGGAATAAATATGTAAATATATAAACACCCACAGTACGGAGCATTGCAGCTAGGTGGAATAAATATGCAAGTATATAAACACACACAGTGCGGAGCAATGTAGCTAGATGGAATAATATGTAGATATATAAATATATAAACACCCACAGTACGGAGCATTGTAGCTAGATGGAATAAATATGCAAATATATAAACACACACAGTGCAGAGCATTGTTGCTAGATGGAATGAAACAGCATAACCGTCTACTTAGTTATCCTACATGGTATGATTATGTGCCCATACATATTCTCACCCTCCATAGCGACCGGTATGTTCCTAGTTGTATGCCGGAGAGGACCATTGTGTAAGTCTATTGCATCTTTTGCATTCAAAAAACTATTAGTTTGTTACGTCTTTTTGCTATCTCTGCGAGCAGCCCTGCTTAGGTTGTACAGTCTGACAGCCGTTGGTAGGAAGGACCTACGAAACCTCTCGGTTGTGCACCTGGGATGATGTAGTCTGCTGCTAAATGAGCTCCTCAGTGCATTCAGTATGTCCTGCATAGGGTGGAACTCGGACTCCAGCAGAGATGACAGTTTAGCCACCGTCCTTCTCTCTCCTATCTCCTCCATCGGATCAAGGCGCTGCCCCAGGACAGAGCTAGCTTTCTTAATCAGTTTGTTCAGTCTCTTCCTATCGGCTGCAGTAATGCCACTGCCCCAGCAGACCACTCCAAAAGTGATGGCTGATGCCACCACCGTGTCATAGAATGACTTCAGCAGCGCCCCTTGTACACCAAAAGACCTGAGTCTCCTCAGCAGGAACAGCCTGCGCTGTCCCTTCTTGTAGAGTGCATCAGTATTGTGTGACCAGTCTAGTTTATTGTTCAGATGAATACCCAGGTACTTATAGGATGTCACCATCTCGATGTCTGTTCCCTGTATATTTACTGGTACTGTGAGGGGCTGCCCATGCCTGCGGCAGTCCACCACCAGCTCCTTAGTTTTCCTCGCGTTGATCTGGAGGCAGTTCCGATGGCACCAGTCCACGAAGTCCTGGATAAGCCCTCTGTACTCAGCTTCATCTCCATTGGAGATGAGGCCAACGATCGCAGAGTCATCAGAGAACTTCTGTAGATGGCAGTGTGTTGTGTTGTGTGAGAAGTCCGCAGTATAAAGAGTGAACAGGAAGGGAGCCAGCACCGTTCCCTGGGGGGCCCCCGTGCTACTGATGATCGTGTCGGACACACAGTCCCGGGTTCTCACAAACTGAGGCCGGTTCGTGAGGTAGTCCAGGATCCATGATGACAGGTGCTGGTCCACCCCTGCGCGCAGCAGCTTGTCCTTCAGGATCATCGGTTGGATGGTGTTGAAAGCACTGGAGAAGTCAAAGAACATGATCCTCACCATATTCCCGGGCTTCTCCAGGTGGGACAGAGAACGGTGAAGGAGGAAGATCACCGCATCCTCCACCCCAATGCCATGCTGGTAGGCGAACTGGAGTGGATCCATCGCTGGTTCCACCAGGGGGCGGAGGTGAGCAAGGAGCAGTCTCTCCAGGGTCTTCATCAAGTGGGACGTCAAGGCCACCGGTCTGTAGCTGTTCAGGTCTTTGGGGTGGGAAGTTTTTGGTACAGGTACCACACAAGATGTTTTCCACAGCTGTGGTACCCTCCCCAGTTTCAGGCTCATGTTGAAGATATACGTCACAATCCCACACAGCTGGTCTGCACAGGACTTGAGGAGCTTTGCGCTGATGCCGTCCGGTCCCGGCGCCTTCCTCGCCTTGATCTTCCTCAGCTCCGTCCTCACCTGGGTCCTGGTCAGGGTCAGGATGGGGGGCTGTGTGTTGGGAGTGGGGGGGTGTTGGTAGAGTGGGGAGTGGGCAGCAGGACTTGATTTCTTTAGAGGCAGCAGTGGTTGTTGTGCAGTCAGGGGGGAGGGCGGTTGGTCAAATCTATTGAAAAACAGATTCAGGTTGTTCGCCCACTCCCTGCCCCCTGTGGCCTGGGGGGAGGTATTCTGGAGCCCCGAGATGGTTTTGAGGTTTCTCCAGACCCCGCTGATGTCGCTCTGTTGCAGCTTGTCCTCCATCTTCTTCCTGAAGCTGTCCTTGCCTTCTCTGATCTTTCTCCTCAGCTCCCTCTGTACGGACTTCAGCATCTCCCTGTTCCCCGACCTGAAGATCCTCTTCTTCTCTCTCAGAAGTGTTTTTATCTCAGGGTTGATCCAGGGTTTGTTGTTTGAGTGACGCCGTATGGTCTTGGTGGGAACGGATTTGTCCACACAGAAGCTGAGGTAGCCCGTGAAGGTGTGAATGAGGCCATCGATGTCCTCACCATGTGGATCGCAGAGCTGCTTCCAGGCGGTGGCTTCAAAACAGCCCTTTAGGGTGTCCATTGTCTCCTCAGACCATAACTCCACAGTGTGCATGGCCGGAGGTTGTCTGTGCACTAGGGGTTTGTACACCGGCCGGAGATGAACCAAGTTGTGATCCGATCTCCCGAGTGGGGGTAGTTGTGATGAGGTGTACGCCTCCTTAGTGTTTGCGTAGAATAAATCCAGTGTTTTATTGTCTCTAGTGTGGCATGTGACATACTGGGTGAACGTGGGTAGAATGGGAGACAGTGAAACATGGTTGAAATCGCCTGAGATGAGGAGAAGAGCATCTGGGTGTTCTGTCTGCAGCCTGCTGGTTACTGAATGGATGACGTCACGTGCTGTCCCAGCGTTCGCCGTCGGATTTGCATAAACAACAATGCAGATCACGTGTGAGTGTTCTCTCGGGAGATATGTAGGCCTCATGCTAACAGCTAGCAACTCAATGTCTTTGCTGCAGTGTCGTTGTTTAACAGTGATATGTCCCGGTCTGCACCAGTTGTTGTTAACATACATGATCACTCCACCGCCCCTAGCCTTGCCACTGTCTGGTGTTCGGTCAGCTCGTATCATGTGAAAACCCTCCAGCTCAATGTTAGCATCTGCTGCTAGTTCAGTTAGCCACGTCTCAGTAAACAAAAGGAGAGAGCACTCCCGGTATGTGCTATCATAACGGGAGATAGCCGCTAGCTCATCTAACTTTCCCAGTATCGACCGAACATTTCCCATGACAACAGATGGAAGGGAGGGTCTGTACCTTATATTTTTTGTCCTCCGCCTTACTCCAGCCCGGCAGCCGCGGCGTTTTCGCCTCAGTTCACTCGGTATGTCGAGTTTTTCCAATGGGACCGGGTGGCGGTTGAATGCTAGCAGCTGTTCTCTGCTGTATCGTATCCTGCTATAGACAGTGGCTCCGTCCACCGGCTCAGGAGACATTTAGGACGATCTGTGTGTCCGTGATATAAGTGGGGTGAAAAAAAAAGACGGATCAAAAGAGAGAGGAAGGGAAAAAGACTCGGAATCGAGCCGCTGTTGCAAAAGGCAGCCGACTCGTGTGGCGCCGAGAGAACCCCTCCTGCCAGGTCTTGCCATTTTTAAACTGTTTTCCTCATGAATTAAATTTTTTATCCTTGGAAATGTTGGGACTTTTGTCTAGAACTTGTGATTTTGAAAAGTGTCATTTTTTTATTGTTTTAAACTCATGTGTGTGTTTTGCGCCCACCGGGTGTGTTTGTGTGTTTTACAACAGTCAGGTTCATCTCAGAAAATTTCCTTTTCCTTCACGTTTTTTGTTTTTTCCTCACAAATTTGTGGCTTTTTCCCACTTAATCTGTGGGATTTTTTTCCTCTTATATGTGAAACATTTTTCTTGAAACTTTGAGTTTATTAAATTTATTTATGAACTTCTTGTCTCTTTATTTCCCTGAGACTGGAGACTTTTTCATGTAAATTTGAGACTTTTTTATCTTAATTCTGTACTTTTTTTAAGTAAATGTGAGACTTTCTTCCAATTAATTTGAGATTTTTTTCAAATAAATTTGGGACTTTTTCAAATAAATTTGAGACTTTCTTTGATTAATTTTAGATTTTTCAGCTTAAATTTGAGACTGTTATGTAAATTTGAAATTCGCTTCGTTCTTCGTTTTCTGCTTTTTTAATATCAATTTGAGACTTTTTTCAGATTAATTTCAGACTTTCAAATAAAATTGTTGTTACAAGACAAGCGGTCTTGTTGTTACAAGACCGCCGACTGTCTGCTGATCTGTATATACTTTTATTTATTTATTTATTTATTTTCTACTCCTTTTAGTTCTGCATTTAATATGAACCCTGAGTTTGAAATAAACGTTTGAATTTTGAATAAAACCCATGCCAACCCGTCTACCTAATTGGCATCCGTCAGTGAAGCCCTCAGTGCTGCTTTCAGTGATCTAAAACGCTCACATAACCCATTGGCCTGTGGGTTGTACGCAGTTGTGTCATGACTTCTTTTGTTTTTTCTTTTGAATTCTTGGATGGAACATGGGTGGGCAATATAAGCTGCGGATTCAGCCATCACATATTTCGGATAACTTATGTTTAATTGTATAATCAGAGGAGCTATTGTCACCTTGTTGGATTTTATTACCCCCTTTGTTATATTATTCACTGTGGCGATGTTAAAATAAGGTACGGCGACTGGAGTTTTTAAGGAAGTTTATTCATGAAATCATCGCCATCACGGAGCTCACCCCAGCTGCTGTATAAGCATGCTGGGGATCGCTCTCAGGCTCTCATGAGCAATAGTCAGAAGCAGTCAGAAGAAGAACAGAGTGAACATATGAATTCAGCCACATAAATACCCAGCAACAGACAATACATCAAAGGCATTTTATCATCAAAGGAAATGCATTCAGGCATGTGACATTTGTACCACAATGAAAGCAGGAAGCATGAATGTTTGCATTTGAGTCATACATATCCACAGGATACTGGCGCCTGAACTAGACACGGAGAGGCTGCCTATTGATCTCAACACACACATCTCATTGCTCTGCTAATTGCCCCAGCTGAGCGCTCTGTTTGTCTGTGGCTGTTGTGGGGGTTACCCCATACACTCCCCCCCAGAGGGCTTAGCGGGGAGCTGAGACCTCGATCGTCCAGCTTGGGAGCGAGCAGCTGGGAAGGTCTGTGCCAGGGGAGAGAGGAGGGTGGGGGTAGCAAGTGCCGGGGGATGTCCGTGGCTGTGGGAAGAAAAATTAGTCTCTGATTCCTCTCGCGATTCAGTCCGGCAATGAAGAAAAACAGGAGCTGAGTGAGGGACTTGGCGTTTAGGCTTTAGGTGCGTTCGCGGCCCTAAAGCCCTCGGGGACAGCTGCCAGCTGGATTCCCGTCGTGCGCCGTGGCTGAGACCTACACCAAATCCTGTGTGCGGGCTGCGTGTGTGCTTCAGGTGTGTGAGCAGTCCTGAAGAGCCGTGTGCAGCGGCGGAGGATGATGTATAAGTCTGTAGAGCCAGCTTGTCTCTGATGCGCGGCACGCGCTGCAGCCACGTGCCTTCCAGCTGCGCTGTCCTGATGCGAGGCTTCTGTGCATGGCCGGTCCACTGTCGCGAGGCGAATCAGTGTCAGGGGGCTTGATGGAGATCTGCGCAGTCGGCGCCAATGGTCTCCCCTGTTCGGGCTGTTGGCCGTCGCTCTTGCCGGGTCATGGTGCATTGGGGCGGTGAGAAGGAGTAGATGATCTTCGTCCCTCGGGCTCGCGTAGACACGTAGGAGCGGTGAGAGGGAGGAGACGATCCTTGCCCCTCGGCCGGTTCCAGCGTGGGTGTGCAGATCTCAGGCGTGGATCGCACAATGATGCTTTCTGCAGCTTTCTCGGTCATGGATGATCTCCGAGGGAGTTTGCCTGATGTTGGTTCTGCGTCGAGGTCTCCCGTGTGGCAGAAGGGAGGGCAGTGCTCTTGCGTCAGGCTGCTGTGTTCGCTTGTCATCGGAGATACCATCGGGGCTGCATTCGTTGTCAGCGTGTTCTTTTTAGCGTCAGGTCGCCAGTGTGGCGATGTTAAAATAAGCACTCTGTTTGTCTGTGGCTGTTGTGGGGGTTACCCCATATTCACTTTCTTTTAACCTGTACTCTTAATCTATTCGAAATAAAGATTAATTCATTCATTCATTCAATTGCAACGCCCCCAGCCTGGGAGTTTGCAGATGCAGGACATGGACACAACACCAACACTTCAGTTTATTACCTCCGCCAAGGAGGTAATGCTTTTACTACTGAACCACTAATCCTATCATTGTGAATCCAATTGCTACTCAGATGTTTTCACGGTCAAGGAATCTGACAACGTACACACAAACACTGTATGGGGGGAACTGTGGCGCTTGGCGGAGGTCTGCGCTCTCCGAGTGCTTTTCTAGTTGTGATATGCGGTGTGATGATGTCACCTTCCGACTATGTCATCACACCAGCATATATAAGGGAGCGTCCCCATGAGGAGCTCTCTTGCCCGGACGACTCCACTGCTGTATATAGTGTGTTGTGCTCAGCTATGTATATAATAAAGCCCAGTTCCAGTGCAACATTCTAGTCTGTCTCGTTTCATGCCAGGTTTGTGGACATAACATTTGGTAACTGAGGATTAAAAATGGTAAATGGTGTTCATTCATAAAGTACATCTATCTATCTATCTATATCTATCATTTATATAGCACTTTTCTTCTCATCTAGGATGACCAAAGTGCTTTACAGATCAGAATCAGAATCAGAATCAGAATGAGATTTATTGCCATTGTTCATGTAGTACACAAACTAGGAATTTGTCTCGGTGCAATGCTGCAACATTAAACATGGAGTAGCACTAAAGATAAAAATAAAAAACTACGCATGCAATAAAAGGTAAAATATGAATAAGTAATACTAATCAGCAGATATTGTGGAGTTCCACATAGTGCAGTCGGTAGTGCAAAGAGAAAACAGTGATAATTGTCATGAGTCCGGTTGAGCTGCTGTACGTAGTGCACGAGAGTCTAATAAGTCACTTAGTGTTCAGCAGTCTGATGGCAGAGGGGAAGAAGCTGTTCATGAAGCAGGAGGTTTTAGTCTGAATGGACCGAAGTCTTCTGCCTGAGGGGAGGGGGGCAAACAGTGCGTGTCCAGGGTGTGAAGGGTCGGCTATGATCTGACCTGCACGCCTCCGGGTCCTGGAGATGTACAGGTCCTGGAGGGATAGGAGCTTGCAGCCGATCACCTTCTCAGCAGCGCGAACAACGCGCTGCAGTCTTAGTCTGTCCCTGGCGGTGGCTCCTGCGTACCACACGGTGATGGAGGTGGTGAGGATGGACTCGATGATGGCCGTGTAGAACTGCACCAACATCTTGGTGGGTAGCTTGAGCTTCCTCAGCTGCCGCAGGAAGAACATCCTCTGCTGGGCCTTTTTGATGAGGGAGCTGATGGCCGGCTCCCACTTGAGGTCCTGGGTGATGGTGGTGCCCAGGAAGCGGAAGGAATCCGCAGTGGGGGCCTTGCGCGGGTTCAGTCTGGAGAACTGTCTGTGCACGTCCTGCTCACTGATGGCAAGGGCAGGGGGGAGGGGGGCGCCTTTGATGAAGTGGGGACCATGGAGGCAGTGGCGCTGGGGGGAGGGGGGAGTTGGACACCGCTGACGAGGTGTCAAAACAGATCCTGCTATCCACCCATTCACACACATTCACACACTGATGGCGGCAGAGCTGCCATACACACAGGCGCTTACAAGGCCACCAGGAGCAACTGGGGGTTCAGTGTCTTGCTCACAGACACTTTGACAAGCGGACAGCAGACAGAGCGGGAATCAAACCCATGACCCTCTGATCAGTAGTCGGTCACACTACACCTGGGCCACCGCTGCCCCCATTAACTCATGGAGGTATGCGTAACATCTCTGTGGCCTTTCCTTGAGGTCCTGGGAGAACCACCAGTTCCATGACCATGTTGGGTCAAAGTTTTCGAAACATATGTTACAGCGTTAGGTCTGGGAAAGCTAGACAAAGTGAGGATGAGAGCACTACTTGTCCACAACCTAGGCTTAGAGGGCCAAAGGATTCTCCAGACACTCGGCGCAACTGACTCATATGAGGAAGTTGTAGAGCTGCAAGCTAACCATTTTGCTATGCCGGGCGGCATGACGGATTCACTTTTGCCAGAGACAACAGAGTTGGTCAGCCAGTACAGCAGTTTGTCGCTGACCTGAGACAGTTGGCTAGTGTGTGCCGTTTTGGGCTGCTGGAAGATGAATTGGTGCAGGATCAATTGGCCGAACACACATGTGACACTGGGCTATAAGCTAGGTTGCTAATGGCGCCAAATGATTTGATGCTAGCTAAAGCAGTTCCGCTAGTACTCCAATTGGAAGTTGCAGAGGAGATAGCCATGGAGCTAAATGGGCGCCAAACACAAAGGCTACCCAGACAGTCAATGCTAGCTAACATGGGGGACTCGGAGGATGACAAGATCATGGTAGGAGAATATGAGGCTAATGCAGTGAGCTGGAAGTCTGCTCAGAGAGGTCCCATCTGCAGGGGTTGTGGGTCCCCGACGCACCAGAGCAAAGCATGAGTGAACCCAGCAAGAGGAAAGCAGTGCAGCAAATGTGGGCCCAGGAACCATTTCGCCAGGGTATGCAAGCCTTCAACATTGTGGGGCCCACCAGGAGACCCCGCCCACCCACCAATAATGACCATCCATTTGGTAAGCCCCGGCATCTCCTGTTCCCCAACGGGGAACAGGGAGATGTTGAAGTCCGTACAGAGGGAGCTGAGGAGGAAGATCAGAGAAGGCAAGGACAGCTTCAGGAAGAAGATGGAGGACAAGCTGCAACAGAGCGACATCAGCAGGGTCTGGAGAAACCTCAAAACCATCTCTGGGCTCCAGAATACCTCCTCCCAGGCCATGGGGGGCAGGGAGTGGGCGAACTATCGGAACCTGTTTTTTAATAGGTTTGACCAATCGCTCCCCCCCCCCAACTGCACAACAACCACTGTTGCCTCTAAAGTCATCAAGGTCCACACCCCACTCCACCAACACCCCTCCAGTCCCAGCATACAGCCCCCCAACCTGACCCTCACTAAGACCCAGGTGAGGACGGAGCTGAGGAAGATAAAAGGCGAGGAAGGCCTCGGGACCGGACGGCATCAACGCAAAGCTCCTCAAGTCCTGCACAGACCAGGTGTGTGGGATTGTGGAGCACATCTTCAACCTGAGCCTGAAGCTGGGGAGGGTACCACAGTTGTGAAAAACATCTTGTATGGTACCTGTACCAAAGACTTTCCACCCCAAAGACCTGAACAGCTACAGATCAGTGGCCCTCACGTCTCACATGATGAAGACCCTGGAGAGACTGCTCCTTGCTTACCTCCACCCCCTGGTGGGGTCAGTGATGGATCCACTCCAGTTTGCCTACCAGCATGGCATTGGGGTGGAGGATGCAGTGATCTTCCTCCTTCACCGTTCCCTGTCCCACCTAGAGAAGCCCGGGAATGCAGTGAGGATCATGTTCTTTGACTTCTCCAGTGCTTTCAACACCATCCAACCGATGATTCTGAAGGACAAGCTGCGGTGCGCGGGGTGGACCAGCACCTGTCATCATGGATCCTGGACTACCTCACTAACTGGACACAGTTTGTGAGAACCCGGGATTGTGTGTCCGACATGATCATTGGTAGCACGGGGGCCCCCCAGGGAATGGTTTTGGCTCCCTTCCTGTTCACCCTTTATACTGCGGACTTCTCACACAACACAACACACTGCCATCTACAGAAGTTCTCTGATGACTCTGCGACCGTCGGCCTCATCTCCAACGGAGATGAAGCTGAGTACAGAGGACTTATCCAGGACTTCGTGGACTGGTGCCATCGGAACTGCCTCCAGATCAACGCGGGGAAAACTAAGGAGCTGGTGGTGGACTGCCGCAGGCAACGACAACCCCTCACAGCACCAATAAACATCCAGGAAACACAGATTGAGATGGTGACATCCTACAAGTACCTAGGTGTTCATCTGAACAATAAACTAGACTGGTCACACAATACCGACTCACTCTACAAGAAGGGACAGTGCAGGCTGTTCCTACTGAGGAGACTCAGGTCTTTTGGTGTACAAGGGGTGCTCTTGAAGACATTCTACGGCACGGTGGTGGCATCAGCCATCACTTTTGGAGTGGTCTGCTGGGGCAACAGCATTACAACAGCCAATAGGAAGAGACTGAACAAACTAATCAAGAAAGCTAGCTCTGTCCTGGGGCAACGCCTTGACCCAGTGGAGGAGATAGGAGAGAAGGATGGTGGCTAAGCTGTCATCTCTGCTGGAGTCCGAGTCCCACCCTATGCAGGACATACTGAACGCACTGAGGAGCTCATTTAGCAGTAGACTACATCATCCTAGATGCGTGTCCGAGAGGTTTCGCAGGTCCTTCCTACCTACGGCTGTCAGACTGTATAACCTAAGCAGGGCTGCTCACGGAGATAGCAAAAAAAACGTGACAACCTAATAGTATTGAATGCAAAAGACGCAATAGACTTACACAAATGGTTCCCTCCAGTATACAACTAGGACAATATCAGTCGCTATGGAGGATGACAATATGTAAGGGTACAAATTCATACCATGTCGGGTAACTAAATAGATGGTTATGCTGTTTAGTCCATCTAGCTACAATGCTCCGCACTGTGTATATATATTTATATATTTATGTGTACATATGTATATTCACTGCTCTTATTTTCTTATCTTCTAAATTATTGCTCTGAGTGTTGCGATCCCTGTGCTTTTGCAATCCTGGAATTTCCCCATTGTGGGACTAATAAAGGCTAAAGGCTTATCTTATCTTATCAGTGGTTATTCATACAGCATGGTTGAATTAGACCAGGGGTCTCAAACTCATTCCATGGAGGGCCAAGACCCTGCAGGTTTTACCTTCACCCAGTGTCTTCAGCAGGTGTTTTCATTGATCAGCAATCAGTGGGAAGAAATTCAGTGAAATCACCTGTTGAAGACACTGGGTGGAGGTAAAACCTGCAGGGTCTTGGCCCTCCATGGAATGAGCTTGAGACCCCTGAATTAGACGGAGTAGCTGTACCACTTCTCCTCGACACAGCGGTGGTGCAGTCGAGTTAAACTGGGCCATGATAAAAAAGTTTTTCCCCAACCACAAAATCTTAGGAGAACCCAATGCCACTGTATGGATATGATGGTCACAGACTGTGCAATGTCGAAACAGTGGAAATGACTGTTTGCTGTAAACCCAAAATTGTGTATGACAACATTCCAGGTGACAGCGCACGGTGACAACGTTATGGGATGTGACCTTTTCTACCAACTGGGTTTTGCTATCAGAGACTGCACTGGGTTTGAATGGTCCCGATGCGGCAGATGGGGCACAGTGGACCTGGAAGATGATGTCACAGTGTGGGATAAGGTAATACGGAATAGCACCGAGAATGCTCCATCCACCTCATGTGCTCAGGAGGAGAGGGAGCCCGTGCCCATTAGGAACGGCACCGATGAGGTAGTTATGAATGACACAGACACCAAAATGTCCACTTCGCGCTCTCAGGAGGAGAGCCGCCCAGCAGGGGGGGCCGAGCATGGAGAGAGCCCCGACTCACAGCAGCAGCAACCAAACACAAACGCATGATGTGGCACAGGAGAGCACTTCAGATGGCAGAGAGGAAGAACTGGACTTCTCCCGTACCCGCGCTCAACAAGCTATGGAGGTTTCAACCAAATTAACGGGTGAAGAGTCTGCTTCAACGAACAACACCGGGGAGGCACCAGATACCTTCCATACCCATGATGAGCCTCGACCGATGGCAGAGAAAGCGGGTGAAGGGTCCCCAGCGTACACGGTGACTACGGAACTGCCGCAGCACGATGGAGATTCCAAGCTGAACAAGCACACAGAGCTGCCGTGGGCACAACAGCTACACATAAAACCAAGTATGCCACCGCTCCAGGTCGTAAACTGGGTTCGGGTTTGCACCAGCGAGAAACCAGAGCGGCGGCTGACTGGGCCGCAGCCAGCAAGACGGCAGGCACCACTGAGGATTGTGGCGAAGCTGGGTACGCCGTGCTTTTGGCTGACAGACGGTTGGGTTTGGCACGCAAACAAACTATGGCTTGTCTGGGTGGTGGCTCCAGACGGCGAGGCTCCACGGGAGTCAGCTGCTGCAGTGTGGGACCCGAGCCCTGGCGTTATGAAGATTGGCCCCGGGGGTCCAACAGCTCCAGGGGGCAGCCACCACGGGCGCGCTTCAAAGCTCCAGGGGCACATCCAGCCACAGGGCCCCCCCGGTTGACCCACCCTTACCATGGAAGACTGTTAAAAAGAGAAGGAGGACTGTGTGTTGCAGCGTGGCAAGACCACCACTAAGTGGCAGAATACTCCACTTAGACATGCTGGGCTTTGTGGTAGTCTACCCACAGGCCCCAGTTCTAGTTGTTGCTTGGTGTGTTTACTGTTCTTATTATTTTTTTAGAGTGTTTGCTGTTTTATTATTTAATGTGTTTCTTGGGGTTCTGTTTTGCCAAATTGGGAAGGGTTTTATTTTGATGTTTTTTTGTTTTGGTAAGGGGGGGATGTGATAGTGGGTTTTATTGTGATATGCAGTGTGATGACGTCTCCTTCCTGCTGCGTCATCACACCAACATATACATATAAGGGAGCGTCTGCCATGAGGAGCTCTCTTGCCCGGACGACTCCACCACAAGCTGCATATAGTGTGTTGTGCTCAGCTATATAATAAAACCCAGTTCCAGTGTAGCATCCTCATCTGTCTCATTTCATGCCAGGTTTGTGGACATAACACCTGGTCTATTATTTCCATAATCCTGGGCTATTTTTATTTTAGTTGTGTGTTCTGTAACTGTGTTTTTTCTAATCCTTCTCTCATACTTAACTGCGCAGTAGCCTGGTGGCACACCCACAATTTCATTGTACTGTACAACTGTACAATGACAGTAAAGCCTATTCTATTCTAGTCTATTCTATTTTTTGTGACTTTAAAGTGTTCCACATTTTACAAAGCTTTTGGTAAGTATTACAGTCAAAAAGACCCATTTTTGGACTAGACTTTGCACACATTCTGTACAGTGTTTTCCACAACTTAAATTATGCTCAGAATTTTTCCCCTTATAAGTAAAGAGCTGGAGTTTGTAAGCCATTGTGTACTTTATTTTCAAATTGTTACAAAGCAGTTAAAGACATTATGTCTGAAGGGGTAAACCATTACCAAAACATGTCTACATTCTAAAACTATGGCCTTATAATGACACTTGGACACATATTGGTCAAAGCACAGGTTACAGCAACAATCTTATCCAGTAAAGTCATGTCCTCGCCTTCACATAGTACCACAAAGGCCAGACATAGTGTCATTCAGTATTGTATACGTGGAGCGCATACACCCTATTACTCTCTCCACATGGATTCTGACAGGAGCTGGTTTCCTTGTCTCCTCTACGTCTCTAGTATCAAGCTGGCTGTGGCCCCTGGTGAATGCATGGATTTTCAGTGTGGCACCTACAAGGGCAATGCTTTCCTTAATATCAAATCCACGGTCTGCCAATACGATGTCTCCTGTGACAGCTTCAGAAAAAAAGCCACTGTTTTCCTCTTGCAAGAGTAAAATTTGGTTAATCCTAAGGTAACGTGTGCTACAGTTCTGCTGTTCTTGCACAGTTTCCATGGGAGCATCATCAGCCTGACAGATCTGTGCTGCTTCATCAGCTGTTCTTTCCTCCATCTCAGCCAGAGGTGCGATGACATCTGTTGGTGATAAGAACAATATACTACTTTAGTTAATATATTTTGTAATCAGTGGCAGACTAAGATATGTGCGATGTGGGTAGGTGCCCAGAGCGCCATTCTTTTGAGGGTACCATGAGAATCAAAAGAATAAAAATAATAAAAGATTCATAGTTATGTGTGCTGAGCGTATATTTATGGCAAATGAGTGCCATCTACAGGCAGGATGTCGGCACCCTCTGTCTGCGGCTGGTAGACTCCACAATATGGCCGACATTCAAAGCAGAGCAAAGGAGGGAAAAAATGTTAAAATCAAGTTTTTTTTTTCTTAAATTATGCATTGGTTTGAACCTTAAAACACCGAGATCTCCAATGGCAAAATTTGGTTATCACAGCTTATGTTATGTAACATAATTTTTCTCCAATGTGTTGTAGTTGGCTCCAGTTTAAAGCCAAATGAATTAATTTCAGGGCTGTACAGAGACCATTTGAGAGGTAGGGATGCAAATTATTTTTTTTTAAAAAGGGCACATGGAATGAGAGTTGTTAAAAATATATGTCAACTTTATGTTGCTTACAATGGTGTGAAAAAGTGTTTGCCCCCTTCCTGATTTCTCATTTTTTTGTATGTTTGTTACACTTAAATGTTTCAGATGACCGAACAAATTTAAATATTAGACAAAGATAACACAAGTAAAGACAAAATGCAGTTTTTAAAAGAAGGTGTTTATTATGAAGGGGGAAAAAATCCAAACCTACATGGCCCTGTGTAAAAAGTGATTGCCCCGTAAACCTAATAACTGGTTGGGCCACCCTTAGAAGCAACAACTGCAATCAAGTGTTTGCGATAACTGGCAATGAGTGTTTTACAGTGTTGTGGAGGAATTTTGGCCCATTCATCTTTGCAGAATTGTTGTAATTAAGCCACATTGGAGGGTTTTCAAATATGAACCCCCTTTTTAAGGTCATGCCACAGCATCTCAATCAAAGGAGCATGTCTTCTCAGTCCTGAAGCAGCAAAACAGCTCCAGACCATCACACTACCACCACCATATTTTACTGTTAGTATGATGTTCCTTTTCTGAAATGCTGTGTTACTTTTATGCCAGATATAATGGGACACACACCTTCCACAAAGTTCAATTTTTGTCTAGTCAGTCCATAGAGTATTTTCCCAAAAGTCTTGCGGATCATCAAAATGCTTTCTGGCAAAACTGATACGAGCCTTTATGGTCTTTTTGCTCAGCAGTGATTTTTGTCTTGGAATTCTGCCATGCAGGGCATTTTTGCCCAGTCTGTTTCTTATGGTGGAGTCATAAACACTGACCTTAACTGGGGCGAGTGAGACCTGCAGTTCTTTGGCTGTTGTTATGGGGTCTTTTGTGACCTCTTCGATGAGTCGTCGCTGCACTCCTGAGGTAATTTTGGTAGGCCAGCCACTCCTGGAAAGGTTCACTACTGTTCCATGTTTTTGTCATTTGTTAATAATGGCTCTCACTGTGTTTCACTGGCATCTGGCATGTAGCTGCACGGTGGCGCAGTGGTTTAGCACTGTGGCAGCACAGTTTTACCCTCGGCTGGGGGATCGTGGGGATCATGAGATCGTGGGTTCGATCCCAGCCCCTGACCAACAGCGAGCTGTGTGGAGTTTGCATGTTCTCCCCGTGTTGCGTGGGTTTACTCCGGGATTTCTCCGGTTTCCTCCCGCATACCAAAAACATGTAGGTTTAGGGCGCTTGCGCACGCAGCGACCAGCAGCCGGTGGCTTGTCACCAGACTGCAAACCAAATCTACCTACGGGTACAAATAAGTAACAAAAAAAAAAAAAAAAAATCTCAAAGCTTTAGAAATGGCTTTATAACCTTTTCCAGACTGATAGATCTCAATTTCTTTGTTTCTCATTTGTTCCTGAATTTAGCTAGCTTTTGAGGATCTTTTGTTCTACTTCACTTTGTCAGGCAGGTCCTGTTTAAGTGATTTCTTGATTGAGAACAAGTGAGGCAGTAATTAGGCCTGAGTGTGGCTAGAGAAATTGAACTCAGCTTTCCAAAGATGTGATAAACCACAGTTAATTTATGTTTTAATGGGGGGGGGGACTTTTTCACACAGGGCCATGTAGGTTTGGATTTTTTTACCCTTAATAATAAATACCTTCATTTAAAAACTGCATTTTGAGTTTACTTGTGTTATCTTTGTCTTGTGGAGCGTGTAAATAAAGAGGCGGATTTGGTTCAGGCGATTTATTACACATCTCACACAAGAAGCACAGACAGAATGACATCTCAGCAAAAGCTCTTCTCTTAAATACTATGGCATTCCTCTAGAAGCTTCTAACACACAAAAGGTCACATTGCATTCACTTCCTTAATCCTTTACCATTCCTCCAGATGTTTCTAACACACAAAAGGTCACACTGCATTCATCCTTCACACCTCCCTGTTATCTCACCAGGGAACCTCCGCTCTTTGTTCTTGTCTAAGATGTTACACAATTATGCTTTCCCCATGTGCCGCCATACCACCCCCCCGAGCATATTGGATAGAACAAAAGAATAACAGTCCGTATGCTGTGATAGAACCATTAAACATCAATCCACATGCTGCTTGGGCTTCAGTCTTCTCCCGTATCTGCTGTAACCAGGATTCACCTCCTCCGCGGCGCTGTCAAGCTGGGGGGTTGATGTTTGGGTTGAAAACTTTTTGTCTGTCCGTGTGGGTGTTCTGGGGAATCTTTTCTCTGGGGAGCTCCCCGTGGGGGTCTTCCACGCTGAAGGGCCCTCGCCAACAGCACTTGCTCGACCGCCACCACGAAAGCGGGTTTGAGTCTGTCTATGCCAATCTTTCCCCTCCTACCCCCCAAATCTAGCAAAAAATGCTTATCCCCTGTTTCGAGCAGTCTGAACGGTCCATCATAGGGTGGTCACAATGGAGGGCGGTGGGAGTCATGTCTGACAAACAGGAACTCTGCTTTTTTCAAAGTTTTGGGCACAAAAACACGTGGAAAACTGTGGTGGGCAGGGACCGGCAGCATGCCTGTGTCTATGCTACGCTGCAACAGCTGCGACGGGGAGCTGCCCGGCGTGGGATTATCTGGCAGAAACTCCCCGGGCAGCCGAAGTGGTTGCGCAAAAACGAGTTCAGCCGGGGAAGCGTCCAGATCCTCTTTAGGCACAGAACGTAAGCCCAATAAAACCCACGGCAGCTTGTCTACCCAATTTGCATCCGTCAGTGAAGCCCTGAGAGCCGCTTTCAATGATCTATGAAAACGTTTGCGTAACCCATTAGCCTGTGGATTGTACGTGGTTGTGCGGTGAATTGTGACACCCAGGTTGCGGGCCATTGTTGACCAGAGTTCGGAAACAAATTGAGCGCCTCTGTCGGACGTAATATCCGACGGGACTCCAAAACGCGCCACCCATGCTGTTAAAAACACGCGCGCCGCCTCCTCGGCTGTGGTTGTGGCCAGCGGAACCGCTTCCGGCCAGCGCGTGGTGCGGTCCACCATTGTCAGGAGGTGTGTGCACCCCTGTGATGGCGGGAGGGGGCCCACGAGGTCCACATGAACATGGTCGAACCTCTTAGCCGGAATACGAAACGGCTCCAAGGGAGCCTTCGTGTGTCTGTGTACTTTGGCTCGTTGGCACGCCACGCAGGCTGCCGCCCACTCTTTCACTTGTTTGCGAAGGCTCAGCCACACGAATTTCTCCCCTACCATTCTGACCGACGCGCGCACTCCCGGGTGCGCCGAAGAATGAATCAAGTCAAACACGCAGCGACGCCACGCGGCCGGTATCACGGGACGCAGGCGCCCCATGGAGACATCGCAGATTGGGGGTTCTGAAACCTTGGCCATCGCGAATGTTAGTGGCTTGTGGTTAACGAACGCGTTGAAACTGTGCCCTTCCAGCCAAAACTGGAAGTGGCGAATGGCCAAGTGGAGAGCAAGCAACTCCCTGTCGAATGCGCTGTATTTACGTTCACTGTCGCGCAAAGTCCTGCTGAAAAAGGCGAGCGGCTGCCAAGCCCCGGCTACGCGCTGCTCCACGACCGCCCCTATGGCCACATCTGAAGCGTCAGTGGTGAGCGCTATGCGGGCCATTGGGTCTGGATGTGCCAGCAATGCAGCGTTTGCCAGGGCTGCTTTGACTTCCGAGAACGCTCGCTCTCGCTCCGGGGTCCATTCGATCTTATCCGCGGGTTTCTGTTTTTTGAGCGCAGCGTACAGTGGTTGCATGAGCTGCGCTGCGCGGGGAAGGAAACAGTTATAAAAGCTCACCATTCCCAAAAATTCTTGTAGCGCCCTGACCATTTGCGGCCAGGGAAAATCTGTTACCGCGCGCACTTTGTCAGGCAGCGGGACCGCTCCTTCGGGAGCGACGCGGTGCCCCAAGAAGTCAATCCGCGTCACCCCGAACTGACATTTCGCTGGGTTGATTATTAACCCGTGCTCTTCCAACCTCCGGAAAACTGTCGTGAGGTGGGTTTCGTGTTCATCTTCGGACGCGCTGGCTACCAAGATATCGTCCAGGTAGACGAACACGAAAGGGAGATCACGCAGCACTGCATCCATCATGCGTTGGAACGTCTGTGCAGCCCCTTTAAGCCCAAATGGCATGCGCAAAAACTCGAATAAACCAAACAGAGTTATTACTGCTGTTTTGGGTATGTCCTCAGCGCGCACAGGTCTATTTTAGAAAAAACGCGCACTCCTGCGAGGTGAACGGAAAAATCCTGAATGTGAGGAATTGGGTAGCGGTCGTGCACTGTGGCCTTGTTCAACCTGCGGAAATCCCCGCAAGGTCGCCACGAACCCTCAGCTTTAGGGACCATGTGTAGCGGGGAAGCCCATGGGCTGTTTGAGCGCCTGATGATGCCCATCCTCTCCAGGTTGGTGAACTCCTCGCGCGCTATGGCCAGTTTAGCTGCATCCAAGCGCCGAGGTCTTGCAAAAACGGGTGGCCCGGTGGTGGTGATAAAATGCTCCACCCCGTGTTTAGCGATGGCTACCGAAAACGTCGGGACAGTGAGTGCTGGGAACTGAGTGAGCACTGTGTGGAACTTACCGCATGTAGCTGTGACATTGGCTTGTGCTGTTGGCTGGGTCACTCGAGCTATACAGGGGAGAGAGTCAAAGGACAGTGCATTAACTAGGCGTCTGTTAGCGACATCTACCAACAAACCATGTGCACACAAAAACTCAGCCCCCAGTATATGGAAATTCAATGCTGCTATGACAAAAGTCCACTCAAATGTACGGCCGTGTAGAGACAAGAGTAGAGTCCTCTCACCAAAGGTCTTAATCTCCGAGCCATTTGCTGCTGCCATCTCGGGGCTGCTAGATCCTGCCAGCCGGTCAGCGTAGGTCGGCCGGATGAAACTCTTCTGGGCACCGGTGTCCACGAGGAAATGCCTCCCCGAGCGTACGTCCGTCAAGTAGAGCAGCTTGTTCTCCTCCCCGAGGGTCGCGGCTGCTACCGACCCCCGGTCTTGGCGTTTCCTGAGTCGCTTGAATTGGCACGGTGGTATATATTTGCGTGCCCTCTCTGCAAAGTGGCGGTGGTAGAAACAAAGCATGTATCCCTCGCGATCCTTGGCCCCCGCTGGTTGCTGCCATCGGTGGCTCTGCTGCTGCCGTCGATGGCTCCTCGCCCCTCCGGTCGTCGCGCCGAGCTCTGTCGCTGCCACAATGGTCGTGAACTCCCTGGTGACGACGATGATCTGGTTTGCTTCCCGGGCTAGCGCACGATAGTCCCGCTTGGCCAGCAACGGCGAATTGGCCAGGGTCGCTCTCACCGCTGATGGAAGGTTCCGGAGGAAGAGGTGGGTAAAAATAAAGTGGTCGTCGTCTGTGCCCTTTAACCTCAGCATCTTCTCCATAAGGCCTATGGCCGACCCGTCTCCCAACCCGGTCTGCGTCAGGAGTCTCTCTGCTCTCTCACCACCCGAGAGTGTGTAGTGCTGGATGAGCGCAGCCTTCAGCGTGCCATACTTGTCGTCGGTTGGTGGCTGATCGAGCAGGCTCTCTACGTGCTGAGCCGTGCGGGTGTCGAGCGTTGTGACCACATAGTGGAACTTTGTGTCATCCGCCGATATCCCCCGGAGGGCGAACTGCGCCTCGACTAGGTGGAACCAGGAGCGCGGGTTGTGCTGCCAAAAATCCGGTAGCTTGATCGCAACAGCACATGCGTGGCTGGGGGTTCCCATCGAGGTTGGCTCCGGGGATCTTCCATCATGTTCCATGATTCGTCTTGGGTCACCAGTGTGGAGCGTGTAAATAAAGAGGCAGATTTGGTTCAGGCGATTTATTACACATCTCACACAAGAAGCATAGACAGAATGACATCTCAGCAAAAGCTCTTCTCTTAAATACTATGGCATTCCTCTAGAAGCTTCTAACACACAAAAGGTCACATTGCATTTACTTCCTTAATCCTTCACCATTCCTCCAGATGTTTCTAACACACAAAAGGTCACACTGCATTCATCCTTCACACCTCCCTGTTATCTCACCAGGGAACCTCTGCTCTTTGTTCTTGTCTAAGATGTTACACAATTATGCTTTCCCCAAGTGCTGCCATAGTCTAATATTTAAAATTGTTTGATGATCTGAAACATTTAAGTGTGACAAACATACAAAAAATGAGAAATCAGGAAGGGGCAAACACTTTTTCACACATTGTCGTTGGTATCTGTTTTACTTTAATCACTGTACACTCATGGACATATTTAATGCACCACAGATTTTTACAAATTACCAGCTCACACAGAGACCACAGTCTTCATCATTAATCATGTAAAGGTCAATGACAAAAAAAAAAAAAAAAATTAAAATGGGCAGCTTTCATTGAAAAATGATTATCTTCTCAAAATAAAAACATCTTTGCAAAAATCTGAAAAAGCTTTTCTTTCAATAAATAAATAATTAAAACTTCATTCAAATGACTAAATTGTTGCAAAAAAAAAAAAAAAAAAAAGCAGGCCATTCGCCTAGTCAGCAAAATGAGCCCAAACCATCCCCTCTGTTAAACTGCCCCCCTCCATCCCCACAAAGACTGCAAGGATAGTTTATACAGGACAACGTAGTACAGGTGCATCTCAATAAATTAGAATGTCATCAAAACGTTCATTTATTTCAATAATTCAGTTAAAAAGTGAAACTCATATATTATATATACTGTTATGCTATCATATAGATGTGGACAAAATCGCTGGTACCCCTCTGTTAATGAAAGAAAAACCCACAATGGTCACAGAAATAACTTGAATCTGACAAAAGTGGTAATAAATAAAAATTCTATGAAAATTAACCAATGAAAATCAGACAATGCTTTCGAATTGTGGTTCAACAGAATTATTTTAAAAACAAACTCATGAAACAGGCCTGGACAAAAATGATGGTACCCTTAACTTAATATTTTGTTGCACAACCTTTTAAGGCAATCACTGTAATCAAACGATTTCTGTAACTGTCAATGAGACTTCTGCACCTCTCAGCAGGTATTCTGGCCCACTCCTCATGAGCAAACTCCTCCAGTTGTCTCAGGTTTGAAGGGTGCCTTCTCCAGAAGGCATGTTTCAGCTCCGTCCACAGATGTTCAATAGGATTTAGATCAGGGCTCATAGAAGGCCACTTTAGAATAGTCCAATGTTTTGCTCTTAGCCATTCTTGGGTGTTTTTAGCTGTGTATTTTGGGTCATTATCCTGTTGCAAGACCCATGACCTGCGACTGAGACCAAGTTGTCTGACACTGGGCAGCACATTTCTCTCTAGAATACCTTGATAGTCTTGAGATTTCATTGTACCCTGCACAGATTCAACACACCCTGTTCCAGATGCAGCAAAACAGCCCCAGAACATAACAGAACCTCCTCCGTGTTTCACAGTAGGGACAGCGTTCTTTTCTTGGCATGCTTCATTTTTGTGTCTGTAAATATGCCTTGATGTGCCTTGCCAAAAAGTTCCAGTTTTGTCTCGTCTGCCAATAGGACATTCTCTCAGAAGCTTTGTGGCTTGTCAACATGCCGTCTGGCAAATTCCAGTGTGGCTTTTTTATGATTTGTTTTCAACTGTGGTGTCCCCCTTGATCGTCTCCCATGAAGTCCACTTTGGCTCAAACAATGACGGATGGTGTGATCTGACACTCATGTACCTTGACCTTGGAGTTCACCTTGAATGTGTTTAGAGGTTGTTCTGGGCTCTTTTGTTACCATTCATATTATCCGTCTCCTCCTGCGGCCACGTCCAGGGAGGTTGGCTACAGTCCTGTGGATCTTAAATTTCTGAATAATATGTGCAACTGTAGTCACAGGAACATCAAGCCGCTTGGAGATGGTCTTATAGCCTTTACCTTTAACATGCTTGTCTATAATTTTCTTTCTAATCTCCTGAGACAACTCTCTCCTTTGCTTCCTCTGATCCATGTTTAGTGTGATACACACCATGTCACCAAACAGCACAGTGACTACTTGTCACCCTTTAAATAGGCCAACTGACTGATTACAAGTTTGTAGACACCTGTGATGTTAATTAGAGGACACATCTTGGTTGAACATGTCCCTATGGTCACAATATTTTCAATCTTTTCTAGGGGTACCATCATTTTTGTCCAGGCCTGTTTCAAGAGTTTGTTTTTTAAAATAATTCTGTTGAGCCACAATTCAAAAGCATTGTCTGATTTTCATTGGTTAATTTTCATAGAATTTTTATTTATTACCACTTTTGTCAGATTCAAGTTATTTCTGTGATCATTGTGGGTTTTTCTTTCATTAACAGAGGGGTACCAACAATTTTGTCCACGTCTGTATATGCTATTATCCATCCATCCATCTTCTTCTGCTTAATCCTTTTCGGGTCGCGGGGGGCTGGAGCCTATCCCAGCATCTTTGGGCGAGAGGCAGGGTACACCCTGGACAGATCACCAGTCCATCGCAGGGCCAACATACTGTATACATATTATATTACTATCATCATCATAGCAGTTTGTCAGGGGTGACAATGACTGTTTCATTTAGGTCTGATCAGATTCCTCCACACAGCTCTGTCCTTGGCCTTACGCTGCCAGGAACTCCTAACCTTGTTAACCCGGGTGACGTCCGAGCTGATATGAGTTGCTTTCTGACTGACCATTTCATGAAACTGCTTGCAAAGTATTTGAGTACTGCTAGCTTTTGCTGGACTAGCGGCACATTCTTGGCAGATAGAGGTATTATCAGTGGCAAGGACAGGCCAAGACAAATTGACTCCAGTATCTGTTGCAGTGACTGACCAGATGATAGGTTTATTTATCTCTGCTCTTTGTGTAGTGCATGTCACGATGCATCGACTGGCAAAAGTCCACCACACACTCCACATATAAACCTAGAAAAGCACTCGGAGAGCGCAGACGTCCGCCAAGCGCCACAGTTCCCCCCATACAGTGTTTTACATCATAAATATTAATCCTACATTTATTTTGTCTAACTTTATAGATTCCTTGACCATGAAAAAAATGCCATTCGCAAGTGGCATATATTAGCTATACTGTGATGCTTGTTGCATGTTTATAGCTTCATTTGTTCTTTTAAAAATTTCAAAGGTTCCCTATTTTTCCATTTTTTTGCATCATTATCCAGATTTATTCCATTTCCTTAGGTCTTAAATGTCTTGTAGAAGCTGTTGAAAACTTGTCTTGTATTATGCAAATTACTGTGATTCCTGTTTTGGAAATCCCAATAAGTAAATTAATGTGTTTTTCTTCTGCATGTTTCCCACTATGGAAAAAATTAACATATTGTATATGCAAATTTCTGTGATTCCCGCTTTGGAAATCTCCTGCTATTTTTTCATATTCTCGATCATAGTATCCGGAAGTATTCCATTATCCGGATCAGTCTTCGATATATTACAGAACCTGTGGGCATCTTGTCCTGTATTTTTTTTTGTTTGTTTTCCAAGTGTTCTGATGATTTTTGGCAGACTTACATGCACAAATATTGAAAATGGCCCTATCTCGCAATGTTAAAGAATCCTTTAAAAAATTCCTGGATCCAGACGGTGATCCGGATCACCACCAAAATGTAATCATCTGTACGATACCCCATTTCTGACAATCTGTGAAAATTTCATGAAAATCCGTCCAAAACTTTTTGAGTTATCTTGCTAACAAACAAACAAACAGACAAACCAACGCCGATGAAAACATAACCTCCTTGGCGGGGGTAATAAATTATAATGGTGACTGAACAACTCCAATTCCCCAAAGTGCAAGATACACTATTATGAATATAAGTCCCCCCTTCCCTCAGGTAGAAGGCTTCGGTCCATTCGGACTAAAACCTCCCGGCACATGAACAGCTTTTTCCCCTCTGCAATCAGACTGCTGAACACTAAGTGACTTTTGACTCTCGTGCACTATGTACAGCAGCTCAACCAGACTCATGTCAATCATCACTGTTTTTCTGTTGCATTATTGACTGCACTATGTGGTACTTCACATTATCTGCTACATGCTAATTTTTTAAAACTGCCTCGACTAGTACTACTCATTATTACTAGTATTATTATTATTATTACTTATTATTACTTATTTTTCTACACTTATTGCACGTTTCTAGTCCTTTAGTTTTTTAGTTTATCCCTTTTTCTCATTATGTTTTTAATGTTGCAGCATGGCACCGAGACAAATTCCTAGTTTGTGTATCACATGAACAATGGCAATAAACCTGATTCTGATTCTGATTCTGATTCTGAGTCATAAAAGATCACACAAATAAGTGATCTGACAAGAAAATAAACAAGCGGCTCTTAAACAGTGGCTAATATTGGATGTCCCATTCATTTTCAGTTATTCTGTAATTAATATTCACACAATCAAATAAATCTCAGTTCAGTCCCTTTCATATTTGTCAAAGTCTAACATGTAATTGTCTACATATAGGCTATACCTCTGTATTCCACTTTCAAACACGGCTGACATTTGGGCCTGTAAAGCCTAATTGGGCTACTTGTCATGGAGCGGTCCTCGCGGACCGCTAATGAGACACTACAGGCAGCTGTAGAGTTTGCACATTTATTAAAGGAAGATATACACTACAAAATAATGAGCCTCATATGGCAAAACACAAATAAAGGCTTCACTAGACACTGGCGATAAACTGAGAACTAGGGAGACTGATGGGAGACAAGGATACAACACTTACATACCAAAAGCGAGGGCGGAACCTAACGCCGAAAGGAACTGGCTTTGGTCATAAGGAACCCAGTCTGGATAAGGTGAGGTCGCAGCCCCGAGTGACAGGAGCTGCTCCCTTAAATAGGGCAAGATAATTAATCAGCTGATGAGGGTGTCATCAGCTGAATCAAAACCAGCTGTTACTGCTTGGCTCTGACAGCCGGAAGCCCCGCAGAGACGCTGTCAGAATAAGAGCTCTGAGAGCCCACCAGGACTAAATACAGAATGGGAGGAAAATACTGCATGACCCGAGCGCGGACGAGATCGGCGCTCAGACCATGACAGTACTCCCCCCCGAAGGACGCACTCTGGGCGTAAACGTAACATCCAAGCTTCCCCCCCCACCCAGAAGGCTACGAAATCCCACCTAGGGCGGGTGGAGGGGGGAAAAGGCTCGGTGGGCAAGAGTCAAAAAAAGGAAAAAAAACACCAAAGAAAGGAACCGGGGGAAAAAAATGACAAGGGCCAATACAGAACAAATAGGAACATGGTGCACAACAGAGCAAGGAAACAAAACCCACAAATATACTCTATAACGCACAGGTAGAAGACAGAACAATGAATGCATATAGCAAGATACAAAGCTAAACGACCATAATACACAGGCATCTCTCAACCAGAGGAAAGGAAAACAAAAAATCACGCTAAATAGCGACAAGATACAGACAGTTCCACAAATCCAAATAAAATGTCAGGGGCGACAAAAGCGCATATACAGACTACAACGGGAGAAAATGAAAGAAAAAAACACGCTGAAGAGCGGCGAAATACAAACCGTTCAGAAACAGTCCCAATCCCCCAAATACAGAGGAAGAGGAAGAAGAAAAAAGAAACACACGCTACAAGGCAGCCAAGTACACAGTTCAATATAGTTCATATACCCAAAACACAAGCGCATCCCAAATATTTCAAGGGAGAGGGAAGAGGAGAAAAAAAAGACAGGGATGACGGCAGGCAGAGCACAATGGAATAAAGAAAAACAATAGTTCAGGTGGTCTACCCGCATCTAGCGATCAGATCGCAGGCAGAGGACCAAGGATGAGTTCAGGCAGCCTAACCCAGTCCCAGGCCCGGAGAAACAGTACCTCTGGCGGCCGGACCAGGTCGCCGAACCAAGAATCCAGTTTGTCGGGTGGCCGACCCAGAACGCCGAACCGGCGAAGGAGTCTCCCAGGCGGCCGACCCGTGTCAAAAGGCCACCAGGACCGAAGGGAAGAGCTCGGAGGCCGCCTTCCTACTGAAAGGGATAACGAGGGAGAGCCGGGTCGAGTAAGGGAAATCCCAACGGCACCAGGTGGAGGAGAAAAGGGATAGGAGAAACAATGAGGGACCAGTCTGGCGTCGATTGGCAGAGGATCTGCTTCTCCAAACTCCACACGGACTGGCGCTGTGCTTTCGTTGGATCCCAAGCGGGACTGTGCTGCACCCACGACGGACCCCAACTGAGCCGGAACCACACCCATGACGGACCCCGATTGGGTCAATGTAGCACCCACAACGGACCCCGACTGGGCCAGAACCACACCCAGGACGGTCCCCGATTGGGTCGGAGCTGCACCCATGATGGACCCCGACTGAGCCGGAACCAAACCCACAATGGACCCCAATTGGGCCGGCGCAGCGCCAGGGACGGCCTCCAAACCCAAACCCGCAACCTCCAGAACAGCGACCCGAATTGACTCAACACTTGTGACCCTGGGAGAAGGCTCAGGAGAAGAAAGAGAACTGGAATCAGGATCACCGGCAGCGACAGAGCCCAGCAAGACAAGCTCGGATGCAACGGACAGCTACACCCGGCTCGTCTCCCAGAGAGACAGGCAAAAATACTCCAGAACAGACAGGTGAAAGACAAAATAGAGCACTTGCCTGATCTCCAGTTCTGCCGCCGTCCAGGACTTCGGCGATCCGGGTTCAGCAAGTAGAATGTCCTCCTCTGGTTCCCACTCAGCTACAGCGGGCTCCGCAGCCGGCATGATGGTGTCCACAGTCCGGGGATTCCCTGATGCTAACGTCCACGCCGAGGGCCCGCACGGCATGGTGGCAGGGGATCCATGACCTGCCGAGTCGGACTGTCCCTCCGTGGAGACCCAGGGACGCTTGCTCGTCGGTACAGGCTCCAATTTTCAGTCCAATTTGCAGTAGGCTGCGACCTACTGTCATGGAGAGGTCCTCGCAGAGCACTAATGAGACGCTACAGGCAGCTGTAGAGTTTGCACATTTATTAAAGGAAGATATACACTACAAAATAATGAGCCTCATAGGGCAAAACACAAATAAAGGTTTCACTAGACACTGACGATAAACTGAGAACTAGGGAGACTGATGGGAGACAAGGATACAACACTTACATACCAAAAGCGAGGGCGGAACCTAACGCCGAAAGGAACTGGCTTTGGTCATAAGGAATCCAGTCTGGATAAGGTGAGGTCGCAGCCCTGAGTGACAGGAGCTGCTCCCTTAAATAGGGCAAGATAATTAATCAGCTGATGAGGGTGTCATCAGCTGAATCAAAACCAGCTGTTACTGCTTGGCTCTGACAGCCGGAAGCCCCGCAGAGACACTGTCAGAATAAGAGCTCTGAGAGCCCACCAGGACTAAATACAGAATGGGAGGAAAATACTGCATGACCCGAGCGCGGACGAGATCGGCGCTCAGACCATGACACTACTTGTTTAAATGAAAAAAAAGATGTCAAGATACTTTCATTGTCAATCAATCTGTTTAAAGAATGACAGCAGATGATTAGAGAAATAATGAGATGGTCATAAATTACATGGATATAAAGCCTTCATCGCGTGGCCCAGTGTTCAGTGTGTGCAGATCTCAGCAGACAGGCTCTCCAGCACTTGTGACAGCTGTTTCCCAGTGTCTGTCATATGCCGGTCCAGCAGCATAAAGTTCGGTGGTTGAATTAAAAAAAACAAACAAAAAAAGTGATCCACACTCTTATCACCGAAGGAGAGGATAAACAAATAAATGAATACTTAATGTGTGTACTTGTCTGTAAGTTTAGAATTCATCTTTAACAGTCTGTTACGGGTGGCAGGGAGCTGCAGCCTGTCCCAGTGTGCTTGGGCAAGAGGCAGGGCACACCCTGAGCACATGGCAATGAATGAATGAAAGGTCAGGTAAGGGATTATGACAGATTTTCACAAAATCAGTCCGTCAAAATAAGGGACGGAGAAATTGCCATAACAGGCATACATGCTGTCTAAACGCGCTGCTGAAATAGTGGTTGATAATACAGTGCTGGCTTTAGACCTACTTTAAGATAGTCAAAGGTGCATTGACAGAGGTGCACCATATGCACTAGTAAAAAGAACTGTTGATGGCATATTAAAACCATTTACATATATTTGTAATCTATCATTTCAAACTGGCTCATTCCCGCAGAAAATGAAAATAGCAAATGCAATACTGTAGAGGAAAGGATGTGAGGCGAGGCACGAGCTGGACGACACAGAATCCCTATTTTTCCTCTAACAACATAATACAGTCATGAGCCTCCAGCGCAAACGCACTGGAGGTTGAAAAGCCCCATAAAGAGGAACCCTCTCAGTCGCTGTGCATTGGTCTTTTATAGCCTTTAATCACGTGCATAGTAACCAAAGCTTCCGCCATGATACTTACTGCATGGACAAAGAGAATGTGTGGCACAATTATCAGAACATAACTTGAAACATACATTACAATACATTCACACCCCTACGTCTTCACGTGCCAGCTTGGTGCGGCAGTGGGTGAAAGGCACATCTTTGCCTGGTTGGCTCCAGGCTAATCTTCCTCTCCCTGGGAAGTGTATAGAACTAATTGTCCCATTTGATACCTCCCGGAGACACTTCCTGTTACAAACCTCCGTGCGCCATAACACGGCGCACGAGAGAGAGAATAAAACACCCAATTGCAGGAGTAGAGAGTGTCATGTTTATTTTAGTTCACCAAAAATAACAAGTCCAATAATCACCAAATTCAGTTCAGTTAACCACACAATATATGGAGAGGTGTAATGACAGGGTTAGGCCACCAAACTTACAGGGCGCCAGCCGAAGGCTCTACAGCCTGGTCTAAAATGGAGCCTTGTGCTACAGTGCTGCGTAAAGCACAAAAAGGAATGGTGAACAGCCTAGTGCTGCAGGGCTGCAATGTACAGGAGAAAAGGCGAAGAAAGACTTACAAGGATGGGGAGATCCGGGGCGCAACATGCAGTCTGGAGGATGAAGTGGAGAAGCAGAGCCAGCCGAAACACCAACGGATCAAACAGGTTAGCAGTGATAGGCTGGAGAATAACGAAGGGAGTGAAACCATATACGGGGAGAGCTAGCTGCCATGTGTAGAGGTGAATGCCTCAACAATCTCTTTCCTCTGGAGCGGCCAACAAATACTCCTGAAGCTAACGAGGAAAGAGATTGCCGGTGTGGGAATGCGTGGGCAGAACTGATTGGCACCCGGTGTGTTAGAGAGCATGTGAATGAGAGTGAATGGAGCGTGTGCATGTGTGTGTGCGTGTGGGTGTGTGTATGTGTATGAGCACCCATGACAGTGCAACTGACGGCATTTGACAGGAGGAGGGGGCATGCCAGAGCTGTCAGGAGGAAACTAGGACAAATCATAATAAGTCAGAACCAGGTTTGGCCTCTAAACCCGGATTCATGACACTTCCTCCTTCAGTCATAATTCTCCTCTCCACCCTGCATTCTGGGTGTGAGGAAAACCCCCAACACTGTGTACTGTGTCCACCACACAGACCCCCACCCCCTCTGAACACCCAGAAGGGGCTCTAACCCCCAGGTCCTTTGGGCTCAAGTCGGCACCCATAGAGGCTGCAGTGGGGGGTTGTCGATCCAGTAGAACCATCCTCCTGGTGAAGTGTATCGGAGAGCATGTCAGTCTGTGGAGGGAAGGGGGGGACACTTTCTGCTTCACTCCAAGTTCCAGCCTGCTGAACAGTTTGTAATGCGGTGGGCGCAGCGGGGGCTGGTTTCCTCGTGCTTGACGGAGACAGAACCGGCATCTGCAGGCTTTTTTGGATGAAGATGCGGGAAAATCAATGGTGGGCCAGCCCGGTGCTTTCAAAGCTCCGGCCTGCGCAAAAATTTTGTGGGCGGATCAGCCTCGGTGTGGGATCCACAGTGGCAGAGAAAAACACGTTCTGCCAAATCTTCTTTAGGTGAGGACGTAGCCCTAAAGGATCCGGGGTAGGCGATATGCCCAATTCCCCAAGGATGCGTAGCAGCTGAAAAAAATATAAGCTCTGTCAGGGGAACTGCTAAATTGTTTTTAGGTGCGGACGCAGCCCTAAAGGATCCAAGGAAGGCAATCGGCCCAATTCCACGGGGATGTGCAGCAGCTGAGAAACAAATATAAGTTCTGTCGGTGAGGCTGCCAGACTTCTTTAGGTGTGGAGCGCAGTCCTAAAGGATCCAGGGAAGGCAATCTGCCCGATTCCCCATGAATGTGCAGCAGCTGAGAACAAATATAAGTTCTGTCGGTTCTCGGAGCAGGCTCGTGGCTTGTTGTGTGGTGCGCGCGTCCGGCACAGCAACCACATAGCCATATGTTGTGTCATCCTCATAATCCCGTGGAGTGCGGATGAGGCTTCTATGTGCTAAAACCCCACTGTCGGGTCATGGAGCCAGTGTCCGGGAGTGTGACTGAAACAGCGCGGGTAGTGCTGATGCTCTCCCAGCTACCCTCTGGAGTGGTGCTCATCTCGCCCTCCGTGGCGCGTCTTGGTGTAGGGAACGGAATAGGCGCTCCCCAGCACATCAGTTCACCAGTGTGGAGATGGGATGGCGCGTGATCCATGGCAATTCAGATTCCACAGCGTGGTGAAGGGGATAGAAGCTTCATCTCACGTCGAGGGTCACCAGTGTAGAGGAAAGGATGTGAGGCGAGGCACGAGCTGGACGATACCCAATCTTTATTTTTTCCTCTAACAACATAATACAGCCATGAGTCTCCAGCACAAACATGCTGGGGCTGAAAAGCCCCATAAAGAGGAACTCTCTTGGTCGCTGTGCATTCGTCTTTTATAGCTTTATTCACGGGCATAGTGATTGAAGCTTCCACCATTATACATGTTGCTTGGACAAAGAGAATGTGTGGCACAATTATCAGAACATAACTTGAAACATACGTTACAGTACATACATACCCCTGTATCTTCACGTGCCAGCTTGGTGCAGCAGCGGGTGAAAGGCAAATCTTTGTCTGGTTTGCTCCAGGCTAATCTTCCTGTCCATGGGAGGTGTATAGAAGTAACTGTCCCGTTTGATACCTCCTGGAGACACTTCCTCCTTCAGTCATAATTCTCCTTTCCACCCTGCATTCTGGGTGTGAAGAAAAACCCCAGCACGGTGTGTTGTGTCCGCCATAATACAATTAGTCAAGCAAGCGTACCTGTGGTACGCTTGAGCCCCTGTCTCACGTTCTAGTTCAAGTTTAAAGTCCAAATGTTACCTAATTTTTTTTGCCAAATGCCAACGAATTCTGATAAAATACACATAGCTTAAACCAAATATTCATACCGGAGACCATATCACCCACCTAATTGCACAAAATACACCAGGCGAAGGCCCCGCAAGCGGCTGGCAGTGTGTGACAGCCAATCCAGACCGCGGCCATGTTTTTGACGTCACAAATTTCACCCTGGCTGCCCTGCTGTATCCACATTCACACTTATCAACATTGGACAATCATGACGGAAAGTGACAGCGATTGTGAAGAAATTAGTTTAGTTTTGTCCTCTGGTGAATCGGACTTGGAATTCAGGGAAGACGACACCCCAGATACTGATGACAGTGGTTCAGACAGTGACAGAGGCATAGAACCTTACAGGTTCGAGCCGTACGAGACGGAATCAGATGCTTTGTCTGGTGACAACAGTTCCGACAATGACCAGAGATCAGAACCAGTGGAAAATGTCATTGAATTGGACATTAATCGCCTCCAGAATGTTGAATGGTAAGCCAAAAGAAATCTGTTTTGTTTAATAAATTAATTATAACCACCGGCAAAATTGGGAAGCCGAAGGGGGTCTGTCGAGGGCGCCCCATAAATATCGATTTTTCGGAAGCCATTATTATGACGATACAGTGGGGTGATAGCTTACAGTAGAACCCTTTCTTTCCTCATTCAGTTGTAGCAACAAAATCAAGGATGAAATGGAAGTAATTGTGGAAAATGACTTGTATTAAAATCCCCAGGATCGTGTGTATATAGGGCCATAACCAGGAATGTTCCTTTCTCACTGTAGACAAATTAGAAATCTAGCTTGTTGTTTTGTACGCCAGCTTCAAGGTTTGATAACTATAAATAATTGGGAAAAAACTATGTCTCTAGCAAATGGCACTTCATGGGGAGGGCTTGAAAGTTCTATTAATAAACAAAGACAACATGAATAATGCAATGGATCTTTTCACTTCATTTTACATGAGTTCTGCAAGGCATTTATGAGGTGGATATGGCGTAAATAATATGGACAGGATGTGAACACATTATTGAATATTATATGTATTATATTGTTACAAAAGTTATAAAAGCTCACAATTGCAATATCAACAAACCTGTGCTTACAATATCAACAAACAAGCATATTTATGTATACATGCATTCAGAAAATATTTGCAAATTCTTGTACTTGAATTTTTCAATAGGTGCACCTGTGAGTGTTGCCAAGCAATGCCAACAGTGGAGGAGAGCCGCTGCTGTCAAGAAATTGACCAGATCAGAATGAGAATGGAGGGGCATCAGGTCACATGTATAACACAGGTCCAAGGCTTCCACAGTGTCTGCCTGGACAGGGATGTCTTTGAAACCGCCTATTATGCATACAGGGAGAGGCAGAGGCCACAAGATCAACCTGTGAATGAGTGAGTACGAGGGGTAACTAAGAACAAAAACAGTGATTGCCTTCCACAAACAAAGGGAAAAAACTGTCTATGTATTAAAAATATGTGGTGCCTCCACTGAGGTTCCAGAAGGCAGCAAAGCGACCATATTACAGATATAGGACACATAAAAATACACATATCTATGGGTATGGGCCTAATAATATATTTATAAACTCAGTTTTACTGAATATAGCTACCAAGTACCAACCCTTTTATGTTCCCTCTTTGCATAGGCACCACGGAAAGTCTTTTGTTGTTGTTGTTGTTGCTGTTGTTGATTATCTTCCTGAGATGGCCGTGGAAAGATAGTCGGGACTGACCCTGGCTTTAAAATTAATCTACGTTTCACCTCAAATCCCAGTTCAGCCATTGCTATTGGTCTCGGTTCAAAACAGCTGTCGTCGAAGTGACGGCTACACAGCGCACTGTACTTCGATGGCCCATTGAAGTCCGCCCTTGTTGTCTGAACTTTCCGTGTCCATTGTGCCGCTACTTGGTGATCTTTTGGGAAAGTAAATAGTGAAACACCATCCTTGTTGGTATTGCTGCAATAGCCAGCGATACAACGTTTCCCACCACTGCCAGGCATGGTGAAATATCCAATTTTTTCTTTCTTGTTGCTCATTTCAATCTTCCAGTCTCCATATAAACAATCAATCAGGATACCCCAAGCATCAAACTAGGGCACAATCTGTTTCGTCACTTCCGCCTTCTTCCCCAGGCGATTCCGGGGGCCCTGAGTGGGAACGTCAGGCCAAGCGCGGCAGTTTTAAATTAACGAATGTTCCGGCGTTACTGAAGCATATGCACCAAGACCAGAATGGATTGGTTCCCTTTTATATCTAGTTTCAAGACATTTTAAGGACCCTATTACGTGACATTTGGACTTTAAGTTCAAGTTCAAGTTCAAAGCAATGTGATATAAATCCATTGCTGATGTGTTGGTTCAGCTATGTCAGCAAAAAATGGGTGCAGCCATACTAGCGGCTACATGGCCTGCCAGGACGCTTCCTGTGACGTAGTATCGTGGCTACCGCGATCTGGATCAATATTGGCTGAGCCTGGAGTGCCCGGATGAGCAGTGGCTTTCGGGATATTCAAATTCAAATTCAAACGTTTATTTCAAACTCAAGGTTCATATTAAATGCAGAACTAAAACGAGTAGAAAATAAATAAAATTCAGCGGGTCATCTCGTCTGATCTGAGGTCGTAACGGCCGCCAGACGGCAGATGATTCGGCGCTGCGCTCCTCCCTCGCCGCTGAAAGTATATACAGAGCAGCAGACACTCGGCGCTCTTGTAACAACAAAAACATACAATGCAATATGGATATCGCAACATGGCAGAATGTAAAGCCTTTGGATGTCTCAATAATAAGCGAAAAAACAAAGATAAACACTTCTTTTGTGTACCCAAACCCAACTCACCTTGTCAGAAGATCGTAGCGGAAAAGTGATTGTGCAATCTCGGAACAGGCACAGACGAATCCTTTCAGACGAAATTCCGTTGTGTGTGAGGACCACTTCGTCACTTTCACCCTCAGAAGACCTTTCTGGCTCAAACCTGTAGCCATGTTGGACGAATTCTTCCTCAGAGTCCGACAATTCAGCCATAATAGAATAAAAACACTCACAAAAGCACCCTAGTCTCTCATACAGGCGGAGTATTGACTGTTCAGTAGCAACGTAGTGACGTCACATCCGCATGTGTCATGGCTGCGCGCAGAGTTTTCATTGGCTGGCCATGCCTGCGGTCGTATTTGCATATTTCTCTGGTGGTATATGGCTGGCAATAATTATTTAACCAAATAATGAATACTTTGCCTAATGTTTTCAAGTTGAATGCGTTTAGATGACCACCACAGGTACGCTTTAAACAAACTACAGACCAGTATCACTCCTCCCACAATTTTCAAAGATTCTGGAAAAGCTTTTCAACAACAGATTAGAAAACTTTTTAAATAAACATGATCTGATTAATCAGAATCAATATGGATTTAGAGCAAAGAGTACAACATCATGAGCAATAATCAGAGCAACAGAGGAAATAACAAATGCATTAGATCAAGGAAAATATGCAATTGGTATATTTATAGACTTTAGAAATGCATTTGATACAATAAATCTTTCAATACTTCTTAATAAACTGCAATTGTATGGTATTAGGGGAGTGGCACTGAATTGGTTTACAAGTTATTTATCTGAGAGAAAAGAAGTTGTGAAAATATGAAAATGGGAGAATATCTGTCTGGGTGTATGGGAATTGCCTGTTGGGTCCCCCAGGGGTTAGTACTGTGCCCCAAATTATTTAAGATTTGTATAAATGACATATTCCAAGTTTCTAAATTCATCCATCATCTATCTTCTTCCACTTAATCCTTTTCGAGTCGCGGGGGGGAGCTGGAGCCTATCCCAGCATCTTTGGGCAAGAGGCAGGGTACACACTGGACAGATCGCCAGGCCATCGCAGGGCCAGCACAGAGAGACAGACAACCATTCACTCTCACAGTCATACCTAAGGACAATTTAGAATCCCCATTTGATGCCAATTAACCTAACTTGCATGTTTTTTGGCATGTGGGAGGAAACCGGAGAAATCCCAGAGTAAACCCACGCAGACACGGGGAGAACATGCAAACTCCACACAGATCACTGTTGGTCGGGGCTGGAATCGAACCCAGGATCCCTCCGGCCACGGGTGAGTTGCTGTGCTGTCGCAGTGCTAAACACTCTGCCACTGCGCTGCCCGTTTCTAAATTATTAAAAATAATTTTATTTAATCCTTTTGGAAGAAGAAGAAGATGAATGAATCAATTAATGAATTTTATTTGTTGATGATACTGATATAGTTTATTGTGGAAATAATTATAAGGAACTAATCTATACAATAAATAAGATTCAAAGAAAATTCAAAGGCTTTATTATCATATGCGCAGTTAAGAAAAGCTACATTTCCTGAGCAATTAAATTCTTACTTTGCTCTCCAAATGAATGCCAAGTTAAAAGGTACAGAAACAACGATTCTAATTGGTCATGACACACGAACACAGTAACTCAATCCTAATACTAATGGATGCGAAAACACACACACCAACACAGTTAGGCAGTAGAGGAATGAAATTGAACATTCACTGGATGACTTAAGTGATAGTGGTATATTGATATCAGAGATGATGTGAACCTGAGATGGCATGAACCTATGTACAGTGCGCAAATGAGCATTGTGCAACCTGATGTGAACCTGGGGTGGCATGTAGAGTGTGCAAATTAGCATTGTGCAACAAGCAGTGTATAATTACAAATTATTTGATAAGTAGCAGCAGAGATGATATGGACATCAGACAGGTGATACTATGCCTACTGTGCAGGTGAGCAGTGTGCAAATTTAGCAGCCGGTGTGTGAGTTCCTATATGCAAAGCTGTGTTACAGAGTTTTGGGAGTTGTTATCTGTTCATGAGTCTGATGGCAGTGGGAAAGAAGGAGTTTTTCAGTCTGGTTGTCCTGCATTTCACACTTCTGTACCTTTGGCCTGAGGGTTGAAGTGGGGTCCCAGAGGATGGTGTCAGCTCTCTTTTGGACTCTGCGATGGTAGATGCTCTGCAGAGAGGGGAGTGGAGTCCTGATGACCTTCTCGACTGTCTTCACTATTCTCTGCAGGTGTTTGCACTCAAGGGCAGTGGTGCTGCCATACCACACAGTGATGTAGTTGGTCAGGATGCTCTCGATGATGCATCTGTAGAAATCGTTGAGGATCCTGGAAGATATGTCAAACTTCTTCAGCCTCCTCAGAAAGTACAGTTGCTGTTGAGCTCTCTTAACCAGCTCTGTGGCGTTGTGTGTCCACTTAAGGTCCTTGCTGATGTGGATGCCCAGGTATTTAAAGCTGCTCACCCTCTCCACCTCAAGCTTCCAGATGAACAGTGGCCGATGGGGTCTCCTCCTTCCTTTCCTCATGTCCACTATCATCCCTTTCGTTTTATCCGTGTTGAGGGTGAAGTTGTTGTCCTCACACCATGACGCCAGGTTGGCCTCCTCCCTCCTGTAGGATGCTTCGTCATCACCAGTGATGCGTGCTATCACTGCTGTGTCATCCGCAAACTTTAGGATGATATTGTCCTTGTGGGAGACAACACAGTCATGAGTGAAGAGGCTGTAGGGGATGGGGCTGAGAACACAACCCTGTAGGACACCTGTGTTTGTGATGATGCTGGCTGAGATCCTGTTACCCATCCTGACAGACTGGGGCCTGCCAGTCAGAAAGTCCAATAGCCAGTCACAGAGGATAGAGTGCAAGCCAAGTGAAGACAGTTTGTTGGTGAGCTTGTGGGGGATGACCGTGTTGAAGGCAGAGCTGTAGTCGACAAAGAGCATCCTGATGTAGGAGTTTTTATCTTCCAGGTGGGAGAGAGAATAATGGAGTGCTGCAGCGATGGCATCTGAGGTGGACCTGTTGGGCTGGTAGGCGTTCTGCAGGGGGTCTAAGGTGCCCAATATGCTGTCCTGAATGAGGCGCAGCACCACTCTCTCAAAGCACTTCATGATGATTGGAGTGAGTGCTACCGGTCTGTAATCATTCAGACAGGTTGGTGAGCTCCTTTTGGGGAGGAGGGTGATGGTTGTTGTTTTGCAGAAGGAGGGGCTATGTTCTGGTTGAGGGAGAGGTTGAAGATTTCTGTGAGAACGTCAGTCAGCTCTGCAGCGCATGCTCTGAGGGCCCGTCCAGGTATGTTGTCTGGTCCTGCTGCCTTGCGGGGGTTGATATATTCCTCAGTGCTTGGGCCTGGTAAGACTCTTAGTGGGTTGGGGGGGGGGGGGGGGGGCATGAGTGTGTAATGAATTAAATAAGCTAAAAAAATGGATGGAAAGTAATAAATTGTCACTAAATATAGATAAAATTAAGGTAATGATATTTGGTAATTGTAAAAATAAAGAAGATATACAGATTCATATCAATAATGTAATTATTGAAAATGTTGAGATCAAAGTTTTGGGTGTAATACTAGATGATAAAATTAGTTGGAAACCACACATCAGATACATACAAAACAAAGTGGCAAAAAATATTGCAATTATAAATAAAATTTAGCAAGTCCTAGATTACAAATCGCTTCATATCTTGTATTGCTCATTAGTACTTCCATACTTGACCTATTGTATAGAGGTCTGGGGTAACAATTATAAAAGTATGCTTAATTCATTGCTAATACTACAAAAAAAGGCAGTCCGTGTTAAACACAAAGTCGGGTCTCTTGAGAAAACTAATTTATTGTTTTTACATCAAAAATTTATTGAAATTGCAGGATCTGGTTGATTACTATACAGCACAGTTAATGTTTAAAGTCACGAAAAACTTTTTGCCACACAATATACAAAATCTTTTCACTCAGAGAGACAGGAAATATAATTTACAGGGGAATACAAAATTTAAAATGCACCTAGTAAGATCAACTAGGAAGTTTTTGTATGTCTGTGTGTGGGGTAAAATTGTGGAATGGGTTGGGGGAGAAACACAGGCAATGTCCAAACATCCATATATTTAAATCAGCATGTAAAGAAATGATTTTTGAACAATATAAAAATAAATGACAGTAATACTATAATGTGTCTTCAATGAAGAAAGGTTGTTATCATGGATGGGGTTGATGTCTCAGCCCCGTTCCATGATTTGTGGATGTAGTTTTCTTGATTGTTGTTTTAATGTTCAGCTGGCAGGTTATTGGAGCCTCTGGGTCCTGGGCTCAATGTCAGCCTACAATTCAATTCAATTCAATTCAATTCATTTATTAGTGTAATAAAAGTACAATTAAAATTGTATAAAAACACATCATAACAGATAACAAATATAAAACATAGCACAGCCATGCCTCTCCCTCTCTGCCGGCATCCACCGGCTGTCTGTCATTTTTATTTGTCAATGCACTCTTACCCACTTACACACACACACATGCACGCACTCGCACATAGTACATACAGTGGGGCAAAAAAGTATTTAGTCAGCCACCAATTGTGCAAGTTCTCCCACTTAAAAGATGAGAGAGGTCTCCAATTTTCATCATAGGTATACCTCAACTATGAGAGACAACATGACAAAAAAAAAAAATCCAGAAAATCACATTGAATAATTTTTAATGAATTAATTGGTAAATTCCTCAGTAAAATAAGTATTTGGCCACCTACAAACAAGCAAGATTTCTGGCTCTCACAGACCTGTAACTTCTTTTTTAAGAGGCTCCTCTGTCCTCCACTCGTTACCTGTATTAATGGCACCTGTTTGAACTCGTTATCAGTATAAAAGACACCTGTCCACAACCTCAAACAGTCAGACTCCAAACTCCACTATGGCCAAGACCAAAGAGCTGTCAAAGGACACCAGAAACAAAATTGTAGACCTGCACCAGGCTGGCAAGACTGAATCTGCAATAGGTAAGCAGCTTGGTGTGAAGAAATCAACTGTGGGAGCAATTATTAGAAAATGGAAGACATACAAGACCACTGATAATCTCCCTCCATCTGGGGCTCCACGCAAGATCTCACCCCGTGGGGTCAAAATTATCACGAAAACGGTGAGCAAAAATCCCAGAACCACACGGGGGGACCTAGTGAATGACCTGCAGAGAGCTGGGACCAAAGTAACAAAGGCTACATCAGAAACACACTACGCCGCCAGGGACTCAAATCCTGCAGTGCCAGACGTGTCCCCCTGCTTAAGCCAGTACATGTCCAGGCCCATCTGAAGTTTGCTAGAGAGCATTTGGATGATCCAGAAGAGGATTGGGAGAATGTCATATGGTCAGATGAAACCAAAATAGAACTTTTTGGTAAAAACTCAATTTGTCGTGTTTGGAGGAGAAAGAACACCATACCTACTGTGAAGCATGGGGGTGGAAACTTCATACTTTGGGGCTGTTTTTCTGCAAAGGGACCAGGACGACTGATCCATGTAAAGGAAAGAATGAATGGGGCCATGTATCATGAGATTTTGAGTGAAAACCTCCTTCCACCAGCAAGGGCATTGAAGATGAAAAGTGGCTGGGTCTTTCAGCATGACAGTGATCCCAAACACATGGCCCGGGCAACGAAGGAGTGGCTTCGTAAGAAGCATTTCAAGGTCCTGGAGTGGCCTAGCCAGTCTCCAGATCTCAACCCCATAGAAAATCTTTGGAGGGAATTGAAAGTCTGTGTTGCCCAGCGACAGCCCCAAAACATCACTGCTCTAGAGGAGCTCTGCATGGAGGAATGGGCCAAAATACCAGCAACAATGTGTGAAAGCCTTGTGAAAATTTACAGAAAACGTTTGACCTCTGTCATTGCCAACAAAGGGTATATAACAAAGTATTGCGATGAACTTTTGTTATTGACCAAATACTTATTTTACCGAGGAATTTACCAATTAATTCATTAAAAATCCTTCAATGTGATTTTTTGGATTTTTTTTTTTCTTATTTTGTCTCTCATAGTTGAGGTATACCTATGATGAAAATTGGAGACCTCTCTCATCTTTTAAGTGGAAGAACTTGCACAATTGGTGGCTGACTAAATACTTTTTTACCCCACTGTACATCATTCAAAACACACACACTCACATAACGCTGATGCACACTCATGCACTGGCTGCTGCCACACAGCTGCATCCACTCATCACTCATTAGTACACAAGGTATTTATGGATGACGGTGTGAGCACTCAGTGTGGCAGCGTAAGTCATTACAAGTCAACACGAAGTCAACGTTGATGTCCAGGTTCCTCGTAATTGATTTTCCTCTTCTTTTGAACTATGTATGGAGTTGTTGTTTCTAGAGCCAGTTTTGCTCCGACCCTGCATGTAAGTCTTCCTTTTCTGGTTTACATTTCCTGTTTCCCCAGTGACCAGTTCTCCCAAGGGTGTGATGTAGACTTTCCCTTCCAACCAACAGAGTTTGTAGCCGTTCATCTGTTCACTTCTCATTTGGAACTGTATTCACTGGTCATTTTGTATTTTTTTGTTCCTTTGTTAATAAATACATTCACTTCACCAGCAATTGGGCTCGTATCAATTCATTGGTGCGCTGTGCAAAGACACAGCGTACATGACAGTACACCACCACCAGAAATTGAGCCCAGTGGTGAAGTAGCGTGTCGTTTTTTCATCTTTGTGTGTGTTTTTCCACCTACCTGATCTGGAGCAAGATGTCCTCGGCGTGTTGTTCCCACACTAGCAGAAGCAGATGAGCAGCAGGGCATCCAAGCGTGGAGGAGGAATGGGCAGCCATATTCATCCGGAGTTTCATGGATGATGCCAATGAAGTCTATGGCTCCGGAGAGAAGTGGGACTGCCTGAACGGGGGCTCTGGGTATTCTGGAGACTTACCCCGGCCTCTGAAATCTTCCCCAGTACGCTGAACTGTTGAAAGACTGCAGAGACCATCATGCCTGCTGTGGAGGCCACTGCAGCAGAGTCAACGACGAAGCTGGATCCCCTGATGGCTGACCCCAAAATGACATCGCCAGGATCGTCGGAGTCCTGGACGGTGGTGGAGCTTGAGCTCAGGCAAGTACTCTCTTTTGTCTTTCTCCTCTCTGTATTAGAAACATCTTGCCTGGCTCTTGGCAAGGAGAGCCCGGTGCAGCCGCCCACTGCACCTGAGCTCGCCTTACCGGACTTCGCCGTTGCCAGTGACCCTGGCCCTGCTTTGCCTTGTGTTTCTTCTGAGATTCCTTACAGGGTCGCCGGAGAGGTTCAGGAGCCACCAGATTTTTCCGAGGATCGAGACTCACCACCGGATGTCGCCATGGGTCCAGCTTCCCCTGCTGAGGTCATCATGGGTCCAACTCCCTGTCTATCAGAGGCCATGGTTTGGGTTCCCCTTCAGTCCAGGTCTCTGTGGGTGCTGCGCCCCAGCATGGAGCCAACATTGGTGCCCATGATTGAGCGCCTTCTGGCTCGGGTGCTCATGCAGGTTGGCTGGCCCACAGTTAAGGTGGCGTTGGGGCCAGCAGTGGCCCAGCCAGATCCCACCGTGGGTGCAGCAGTGGCCAAGCCAGATCCCACCGAGGGTGCAGCAGGGGCCCAGCCGGGTTCCACTGTGGGTGCAACCATGGCCTGGTTGGGGTCCTCCGTGGGTGCAACAGAGGCCCAGCCGGGGCTCACCACAGGCACTATAAGATCCCAGGCAGGGACCACCACTAGTGCAACCGTGTCCCAGGCCAGGACCACCGTGAGTGCGGCCTTGGCTTAGCCTGGGCCCACCACAGGTGCAGCCGAGCTCCAGTCCTAAGCCAGGACCACCGAGGTTGCAGCTGGCCAATCTGGGGACACCGGGGTCTCCTCTTTCCTTCTAGAGGCCTGCTAGGTGTTCCTTCTTCTCCTGCTGTGCATCGTCGTGGCCCATCTTCCTCTGCCACCAGAAACCCCAGGGGTCCCCCTTCCTCTGTCCGGCCACCCACCTCTCAGCCTTCTGGTGCGTAGGCCGCCGCCTCTGTTATGTCTGTAAGCAGGCTGGTATGAGTAAGATGGCGGCCGGGTTGGTTAGGAGATAGACCAGGGTGGCTACTACCAGTTTCCGGTGGTGACGCTGCCCAGGGTATAAAAGAGTGGGCGGAAGAGGCTCTGCTTCTTTTGTCATGAAGCCACCTGGCCAGCAGGAGAGTGCTGTAAGCCTCTGTATATAGTTTGTGATATATCCTGAATAAACCTCTGTTAACCGAGGTGAGACTCACTCGTCATTCCTACATTATGGACCCAACATTTGGTGACGAGAGAAAAGCGGTAATGGAACGCTCTGTTGCTAGCTTTCAGCCATTTCTTGAGGCACCGAACGAGCCCCTCGTGCCGTGGCCTCAGTGGTTCGCTGCCTACACCAACTATCTTGTTGTCCTGGGCTTGGGAGAGATGGAGAAGTTCCGTGAGCGAGCTGTGTTGGTACGTATTTTAGGAATGGAAGGGCAGAGGATTCTAGAGAATCTTGGAGGTGCGGACAGTTTTGATGAAGTGGTGCAGCTAATGGCGTGGTACTTTAAGGTGCCGGAGAACGTCATTGTTAGACGCATTCAGTTTCAACAGCGCTACCAGTGGTCGGGAGAGCCTGTGCGATGATTCGTGGTGGACCTCTGAGAGCTGGTGAGGGAATGCAGATTCGGGACCCTGGAGGATAAGATGATTCGGGACCAGTTGGCGGAGCACTTCTGTTGCACGGCGGCCTGGTCCAGATTGTTGACGCTCCCAGGAGAGATGACGTTAGCTGAGGCTGTCAAGCTTGCACAACAGTACGAGGCAGCAGAGACCATCGCGAGGGGCCTAACTGAAGGGGCCTCTCTGGAGAAGAATGAGTCTTGCTCTAAGGCACTGAGCCTGGACCCTTGTGATGGTGAATGCGGAGAGGATGATTTTGCCTCCATGGTCAGGATAAGGTCTGCCCCTGGTACGCCAAAATGTTATGGATGTGGGTGCACTGAGCACATAAGTCCAGAGTGTGCCCGGCAAAAGGAAAGTGTTGTGGCAAATGCAGGATTTTAAACCATTTTGCCAGGGTGTGCGAAAACTTCGTATGCAGGAGCCAGGTGCTGCGCAGAAAACTCTGACAGTTGTGCATACCGTCTCCCTGGAGACAACAGTGAGAATCGGCTGCACCATCACGTTGGATGGAGTTGAGATTCCACTCCTAGTGGTCACGGGAGCGGTGATTTCTGTCCTGAATCTTGAAACCATGGACAGACTGTTTCTCCCCCGACAGATAAGAAGGCAACAGCTAGAGTTTTATGGTTATGGGGGGAACAGGTTGGTCATTTTGGGCTATGTTGAGATGGAGGCCCGGTATAAGGACAGTGTGGTACCCAGTGTTCGCATAAACGTTTCTGCATCCAGTGTTAACATTATGGGTTGCAACCTATTGTACAGCCTTGGGTTCTCCATTATGAACGTTTCGGGTGAAGAATGGTCTGGATAGGCGCTTTTCCACTAGCCCCGATTAGAAAACCCGACTCTACTCACTTCGGTTCGTTTCTGCTGCGGTTGCTTTTCAACATTACTGCTGGCACACCTGCTGGCACACCTCCGGTGGGTGGGATTTGTTGAACAGCAGGCAGCGCCACACTCTTGTGACGTGAAACACGCAACCAAATCCTCCACAACAAACAAAATGGCTGATGACAAGGAGAGAAGGAAGGAGGAAGGAGAGAGGAATGACTGTGACATGAAACTGGTGAAATCTATGGTGCTGACTTCTTGTGCTCTGCCTAATCTGTGTGAGAATCATGGAGAGACGTTTGACACTACATTGGATGATGCAGTAGATGAACCAGTGATGGCAGCGGCACAGGGAGCAGAGGAGCAGGGTGCCGATATGCGAGATGCTGTGATGCAGTACTTGTCTAGCAATAGGTAGAAATGTAATTTTGCCCACATTTACGTGCATAAATATTACAAAAATGTTTTTTTGTAAATAAAATGTTCTGCATGTTCCATCTACCTGTCCTCTGTTGTTCATAACGCTTATCTGTTAAAGTACGGGTAATTACATACCTGTCAAGGCATACCTCATGCCTCCCTTATTGGGGGGGGGGCTTTCACACATGTACTGAGTACTTAAAAACTGTATTTATCGGCAGATGAAAGAAAACTGAAGGAAAAAAATAAAATAAAATACTCAAGTGCGACTTCAGGTCGAAAATCCCCGATGCAGTCACTTTTATGCTCCTCCTAGATGGAACACAGAAGGAGTGTGTAGGGCCCTCTGGAGAAGCCTTTATCCATCCAGCGATTCCTCTCTGTTCCGGAGCCGCAGGACAACAGAAGAAGGTGCGAAGCCATCAGCATAATGATCAGTCCACACTTCTCACTGTTGTGATAATTGCTCACGCTGAGCGCTCGGCCAGCCCCGTAAGCTGTGGGGGTCACACACACGACGAGTTCCTCCACACTCTCAATGATTTTTTTTCCCGTATATTTTTCTTTTTGGCGTACAGAAATGGCAATATGCCCGTATTTGCTAAAATTGCATTTTCCCCGTATTAAAATACGTCAAAACTGTATCACTTGACAGGTATGTAATTACATGCAGAAACACCGCACAGGCCATCTTCACAAAAATCCAGCTCAACAAGCCACTTTTGCTTAGGTGGAAATGCAAATTGAACTATAAATCACGTGCTGATACATGTCATATTCCATGTAAAGGTCTCCCACTTTTACTTAGAAATTGATTTTTAATTTTTGGGAAAAGGGAATATAAATTTTGCACAAGTTGTTGTTAACAAGTTGTGGTACTGTGAATTACATGCAGAAACACCTCACAGAGCATGTTCAAAAAATGCTGCCAGACAAGTGACTTTGGCTTTGGTGGAAATGCAAAGCTAATATTAATTTGGCACAACTTGTTGGTAACAACAGTTGTGTGCAACAAAAACACAGTTGTGTCTACTGTTATTAGTGCCAAATTTTTGCTAGATTGCTTCTTAATTTATTAAATTTTGACTGGTGATGCAACATTCAACTTACATGTACTTACCTTTATCAGTGTCTACTGTACAAGTTAAAGTACACCTGTACAACTGCTTATAACATAAAAAATGTACCCGTTCGAGAGAAATGGATTCAGCATTGCAAATTTGTTTAAAATAAAAAATAAACTACCAAGACATTACGTTTCGTTGAGTTGTTAAAAATTAAATTACCATTAGAAGGCTATACACCTGACCTGATGAACAGCAGCATGTGGAGTGAACAGAGAATGGAATGTGTATGTAATTATTGGCTTTTCTCATACGGTGCCATAACAGATAAACCAGACTTTTGATGCAAACAATACAATTTTATTCCAGAAGCAAAATTTACAAACAAAAAAACAGACTGGGCGTGGGGAGACATGGTTAGACACGCCGACTGCTAAATGCGTCCACAAGCCTGCCAAATTGGGTCAGGAAATCTCTGTTGAATGTTGACATCTCTGTGAGCTCTTCCCTTCGTAACACAGCGTCCTGCTCCAGGGCTTCACACGCATCTGCCCGCACATCTACGGCCACCTGTCGCAAATGCTGCATGTACTCCTGATGGTGTTCTTGCCGCTGGTCATGTTGCCGTTCCTAAGAGCCGCATCTCTTCGTCATACATGTTGACCATCGCTGATGTAAGGTCAGTGATGGAGTTGTTTTTTCCTCTTGGCTACATTGAAAGACAGAGGCATGGTTGTTAAAGCTGGATCACTACATATATTATGGAATTACACAGGTGAAAGTCTGTGGTGGAATGTCACTATTATATTATGCTTCATTGCTGTATATAAGCTGAACTGTCATGTTGCTGCCCCTCAGTAGAGCAGATTTTGCAACACACAGTGTGCTGTCTTCGGCTGCAGCCCCCCTGCAAAACTAAAAAGGATTAAGATTAAAAATATGGATGGATGGATGGGTAATGTTTAAAATAGTTGCTTGTAGTGTGGCCGCAGAAATCTGAATGGGTTAATACAGTCAGCTAACGCGAAGCATTTCAATGAAGCATGTTGATTTCAACGGCAGTTCATGAGCTTTATTTGTTTTTCTAAAACAGGAGTTACAACAGCACCAATCACCACACCTAAAAATGGGACTGGGTTGTGGAACACCGATAAGTGAAGACCAAAGAATAACCTTTTTGTACATTTAAAAAGACATTTTCAATTAATTAATATGCAGCTACAGGAAATTGCATTAATCAATTTGGCACATAACTTGTTAGGCTCCAGCCCCCCCGCGACCTGTAAAGGATTAAGCGGTAGAAGATGGATGGATGGATGGATGGATTTTCGACCCTGGTTTCCGCTGGACCTGTTTCACCCCCCCCAAAAAATTGTGGTTATTGTGCCTTACCAGCACTTGAACGTGATCCAGATGGAGCTGGTGATGTGGCTGTCATCAGAGTCGATCCAGCTGGCGCTCCGCCAGACGCAGACGCAGAGGCAGATGCAGAGGCAGACGCAGGAGAGTCCGATGTGTCCATGTCCACTGAGGTGGACCCCTGTGATATGAACTGCGATTCGAGAAAGAAAATGCACGCAATTTAAAACTTAACACCAAAGTGCAACATGTACACAACACTCTCAAGTTTTTAACCGGAATACAATAAGCGTAATTCAGCGTTTTGTTCGCGCTAATACTTAACACAAAGCAAGCGTGAATCTGCAGTTGGCTGCAAAACAATAGGCAAGCCTCAGTAACAACCATTACCCACAATCTAACAACCTTCCTATTTCTTAAAAACTGAGCTTGGCACAGAAAGGATAAATTGGCGAAAAGACGCGCAATATCAAAACAACACTCACCATCCACGGTTTCCAAGGCCGTGGCCATGACTGTGGCCGTGTCGAGGGCCTATGTCCATAGATCGCGTCCATCTCAGCAAACCACCTCCACTCCTTCCGATCCACTGCACTTCAAGCATTGTGGTCCTTCACTGCTCGGTAATCGCTTTTCAGCTTTTTCAGCTTCTCCCGACACTGTTTGGCAGTACGGATGTGCCCTTGGGAAACCATCTGCTCAAACACCTGCTGGTATATTTTTTCATTTCGAGTAGATCCGTCCAACTCGCGCTGGATGCGATCGTCGGCTAATATAGAAAGAAAATTGTGCACTTCCTAATATATAATATTAGGAGTATATTATTATATAAGTATATTATACAGTATATTAATATAATATACTGTATTAAAGGGGCGCACTGTGTTCACTGGTTGAACAACTACAAATGGCGGTCGTGGAGTAGATTCAGCAGAAAAAGTCGCTTTCGTGACGTTACGACCTGACCAATCAGCGGCGACCAGTCTCTTAAAGTCATATCACAGCCATACTCAGCCCTACTCAGCTCAGTTAGACCCTGCCCTGGATCAGGTACTAAAAAAGCACCTGCTAACCGGTGCTGGGGCTAATGGAAAATGCTCAAACGCGGTCTGAGTGGTGCGGTGTAGGGCTAAGTGAGGCTAGTGGAAAAGGCCCTGATGTGGACTGTGGAGCCAACCTGTTCCTGCTGTGGAGGGTGCTGAGGTGTGGTATTCGGACTGGATGGACAATGTAACTTTGGGAGTGCACACACCCCGCCACGCAGCCATCACCTCTTGGGATGGACCCAATGCCGTCACGCAGGCTGCCCTGGACGAGGATGCCGGACGGCATGGCGGGACCTCCGATGAGGCTCATCAGGACGAGATGCCAATGCCAGGAGAAAATGGGGCTAGACCGCGGAGCGTGGTTATTGTAAAGTGCTCCCAGCGATGACCTGCCAAGAGGAGACCCAGGAGAGCCCGCGAGATGGAGTGTCTGGAGCCGGGGGCCTGTCGCAGGATTGGTGATCTGATAAAAAGGAAGTGGGCTCCCTCTAAGACCAAGGTTGAGGCTTGAGTACATCTAGATCACAGTCCACATGAGCAGCGGGACAACCAGCAGTGGTTCCAGGTGGAGCCCGGTCGGATGGAGGCAGATGGGTGCAGGTCTATTCATGTGTTGTTGTTTTTTTTTTGGGGTGGGGGTGTTATGTCTGTAAACAGGCTGGTATGATGGTGTGAGTAAAATGTCGGCTGGGTTAGTTAGGAGATAGACCAGGGTGGCAGCTACCGGTTTCCGGCGGTGACACCGCCCAGAGTATAAAAGAGTGGGTAGAAGAGGCTCTGCCTCTTTCGTCATGAAGCCACCCGGCCAGCAGGAGAGTGTCATAAGCCTCTGTATATAGTTTGTGATACATCCTGAATAAACCCCTGTTAACCGAGGTGAGACTCACTTGTTATTCCTACATTATGGACACAACAGCCTCGTCCACCCTTCCGGTCCTGGTGGCTCAACTATGCAGACCGGCCGCCCGAAGGACTGGGTCTCTGGGTCAGGTGGCCCATTTTCTCTGGCAGGCCACCTGACACTGTACTGCAGGCCGCCTGCTGGTCCTGGTACGTTGGCCAACGCCCTAAACTTTGGGACTCTTCAGTCTTGGGGTGCCTTAGTCCTAGGTTTGGAGTTGGGTGTTTTTGTATTTTGCTTTGTTCTGTGGTGTTTAATTCTCTGTTTGTTTATTCCCTCCTGACCTGTTTTACCCCACCTCCTGCCCTGGTGGGTTGTGTTAGTTTTTTTTTTTTTTTTTTTTTTTTTTTTGGGGGGGGGTAGGTTTTCCTTTATGTTTTCTTTTTTCTTTTGATGGTACGATGGGTGTCTGGTCTCCACCCCTTGGGGAGGGGGGCTCTGTCATGGACAGGGTTGATGTCTCAGCCCTGTTTCATGATTTGTGGATGTAGTTTTCCTAATTGTTGTTTTAATGTTCAGCTGGCGAGTTATTGGAGCCTCTGGGTCCTGGGTTCCCTGTCAGCCTACAGCCACGCCTCTCCCTCTCTGCCGGCATCCACTGGCTCTCTGTCATTTTCATTTGTCCATGCATTCTCACCCACTTACACACACACATATGCACGCACTCGCACATACATGCATCACTCAATACACACACACTCACATAACGCTGACGCACACTCATGCACTGGCTGCCTCCGCACAGCTGCATCCACTCATCATTCATTAGTACACAAGGTATTTATGGATGACGGTGTAAGCACTCAGTGTGGCAGCGTACTTCAGAGCCCAACGGTGAAGTAGAGTGTCATTTTTTTTAGTGTACATGACAGGTTGTTATTGTAGTTATTGTTAAATATATATACGTATATGCTGAGTTATTGTTGAATATATATGCTGAGTACTATTATTATTGATATCATTATTGTTAGAATATTACAATGGTATTATAGTATTGTGATTGTTGTTTAGGATGGAATGATTTAAAGTATTATATTGACCAGGTGGTATTTTTATTATTATTATTGCTAGATGATAGTAATCAACTAGCCAAGTTAGAAGAATGTCTTAAGAAAATCAAAGCTTGGATGACTTTTAATTTCCTGCTATTAAATTCAGATAAGACTAAAGTCATTCTTGTTGGTCCAAAAAACCTTAGAAACACCTTTCCAAATCAAACTTTTAGTTTGGATGCTGTTACTCTTTCTCTCAATAGCTCTGTGAGGAACCTTGGAGTTATTTTTGATCAAGATCTGTTTTTCAATTCACATATTAAATTTGTTTCTAAGACTGCCTTCTATCATTTGCGTAATATTGCCAAGATTAGGAGCATCTTGTCTCAGAGTGATGCTGAGAAACTGATCCACACTTATGTTAGCTCTAGATTAGATTATTGTAACTCTTTATTATCAGGTTGACCTAAAACATTTTTTAAAAACTCTTCAGTTGATCTAAAATGCTGCAGCAAGAGTTTCAACAGGTACTAGAAAGAGAGATCATATCTCTCTGGTTCTGGCCTCCCTTCATTGGCTTCCCATAGAGTTTAGAATTAAGTTTAAAAATTGTTCTTCTCACTTTCAAAGGTCTAAACAATCAGGGCCCTTTTTATTTAAAAGATCTGATACTACCCTATTATCCTAACAGAGCACTACACTCCCAAAATACTTGTTATACCTAGAATCTTCAAAAGTACAATGGGAGGCAGAGCCTTCAGTTATCAAGCTCCTCTCCTGTGGAACCAGCTGCCAATCTGGATTCGGGAGTCAGACTCGATCTCTGTTTTTAAGAACAGGGTTAAAACCTTCCTTTTTGATATAGCCTACAATTAGGGAGGGATCATGTGTCTCTGAACCCTCCCTTAGTTATGCTGCTAAAATTCCTGTTCCGGTTCCGCCGGACCGGTGGCGCCACACAAGTAGGCTGCCCGTTGCAACAGCCTTTTTTTTATCTTCCTTCTTCTTTCTACACCTTTCACTCTGTATATATATCACGGACGCACGAATCGCCCCGGGGGTCTCCCGGGTTGGCGGACGGAGCCACGGTTTGCAGCGGGAGACGTTACAGCGGGGAGGAGCTAGTGCTAGCTAGCACTTGGCCGCCACCCGGTGCTAATGGGAAACTCGACATACCGGGAGCTGTAGCGAAAACGACGCGGGTGCCGGGCTGGAGTTTAGGCGGCGTGCAAGAAATATAAGACAGAATAATAAAGAGCGATGGCAAGAACCAAGCAGACCGCTCGTAAAATCTACTGGAGGAAGAAGCCCCCCAGGAGACAGCTAGCCACCAGGGCTGCTCGGAGAGGCGCTCCGGCCACCAGCAGAGTGAAGAGGCCTCGCCGTCACAGGCCCGTGGCTCTGAGAGAGATCCGTCGCTACCAGAAATCCACGGAGCTGCTCATCCGTAAGCTGCCCGTCCAGCGCCTGGTGAGGGAGATCGCTCAGGACTTCAAGACCGTCCTGCCTTTCCTGAGCTTTGCCGTCATGGCTCTGCAGGAGACCAGCGAGGCCCACCTGGTGGTCTCTTCTTCGCTAAGGGGGTCACCATCATGCCCAAAGACTTCCAGCTGGCCCGCCGCATCCGCGGAGAGAGAGCTTAGACTTTCTGCTGCACATTCACCAACCAACCATAATGCTCTGCACTGTGTGTCTATATATATACATTTATAGTAATATGGACATATGTTTACTAGATGTTGTTTTTTCTTGCCTTCTGATTGTTGCTCTGAGTGTTGCTATCCCTGTGCTGTTGCAATCCTGGAATTTCCCCATTGTGGGACTAATAAAGGCTTATCTTATCTTATCTTATCTTAATAGATTTAGAGAGCCGGGGGACCTCCAATAATTGCACTGGGCTTCACTCCTTTCTTCACTCTCAATGAAATATTTTTATTTTTTTTTTGCTGGTCATTAACATCTGTTTACGAACACCTCCTCCAAGACTGCCCAGACCACGCTGCACTCAGACGAGCTACGTGGCCTGACAAAACATCGCTGAACCAAAAGCAGCATGGGGACCTTGGGGACCTCCGCAGGACAGCAGCATTCATCAGGGCAGCTGGTGTGACCATCTAGCGATCGACGAAGAAGAAGAAGAATTAAATCTTTTTTTTTTTTTTTTTTTGCTGGTCATTAACATCTGTTTGTTCTCTCCCATAGACTGAGTCCCCATCGTGCTGTTTGCTCTCTATATGTCTGTTCTTTTCTTCTTCTTCTCTATCCCCTCACCCCCCAGCCAGTCGCAGCAGATGACTGCCCCTCCCTGAGCCTGGTTCTGCTGGAGGTTTCTTCCTGTTAGAAGGGAGTTTTTCCTCTCCACCGTCACCAAACGCTTGCTCACAGGGGATCACTTGATTGTTGGGGTCTTTCTGCAGTTGTGGGGGTTTCCCCTACCGTTGAAAGTGCTATGAGATTACTGTTGTTGTGAAATGGTGCTATATAAATAAAGTTGAATTGAATTGAATTGAATTGATGAGCAAAAAGAACATAAAAGATCGTCTCAGTTTTGCCAGACAACATTTTAATGATCCCCAAGACTTTTGGGAAAATACTCTGTGGACTGACTAGACAAAAGTTGAACTTTTTGGAAGGTATGTGTTCCATTACATCCGGCATAAAAGCAACACAGCATTGAACATCATACTAACAGTAAAATATGGTGGTGGTAGCATGATGGTCTGGGGCTGTTTTATAGCTTCAGTGTCATGGCTCCCTCTGGGCCGTCATCTGCTACAGCTGTATGCACACCTGCTCCCAATCTCCTGCAGGCTTTATAACCTGCTCTGCCTGAGACTCGGCACCGAGCCGTCTGTCAGTCTGCCTGCAGAATACGCCTCTCGTCAGCAGCCAATTTCCTGGCCTCTTCGTCCGAGATCAGAATCTCCTCCTCGCTTCAAGTAAGCTCATTATTACTCACCATATTAGTCGTCTTCCCCTCTGCACAGGTGGATTCCTCCAGCAGCGGAATCAACTCCTCCTGGCGGCGGTTCTAGCCTCTGTCTCTGCTACAGGGCCACCTGCCCTAATCCCAGCGCAGCCCAAGAACGCTGTCTCCCTGGCCGCAGCCCTTAGGCCAACCTGAGCATCCCAACTCCATCTGCAAAGTAAGCTCCAATCATTATCAAGCTCTGTTGTCAGTGGACTGTGCTAACACCTGTGCTCTATGCCATTATAGGGCTGCCAGGCTGAACAGCGTTCTGCTCTCCCCGGTCACAATTCCTGCACTATCCTTCATCTCCACATACACTACATATACAGCGCATACGCAAACTCACACACTCACTGAGAACAATAAAAGGATAATTGTATTCACTTGAGTCTGAGCGTTTGTTCTCTGGTTCTGATAATTATGTCATTCAGGACTGGGAAGACATGCTCTTGACCTGAATCCGATTGAGATGCTGTGGCATAACCATAAAAAGGCGGTTCATGCTCGAAAATCCTCCAATGTGGCTTAATTACAATAATTCTGCAAAGATGAGTGGGCAAAAATTCCTCCACAGTGCTGTCATAGAAATATTGGCTGGCTGAAAAGTATATCCATGTACACACTCAATAATTGGTCGGGGCTCCTTTTGCATGAATTACTGCATCAGTGCAGCATGTCATGGAGGTGATCAGATTGTGGCTCTGCTGAGGTGTTATGAAGGCCCAGGTTGCATTGAAAGTGGCCTTCTGCTCATCTGCATTGTTTGGTCTGGTGTCCCTCATCTTCCTCTTGACAATACTCCATAGATTTTCTATGGGATTTAAGTCAAGAGGGTTTGCTGGCCAATCAGTCATAGTGATGCCACAGTCATTAAACCAGGTTTTGTTACTTGGGCAGGTGCCAAGTCCTGCTGGAAAATGAAATCAGCATCTCCATAACGCTCGTCAATAGATGGAAGCATGAAGTGTTCTAAAATATCCCGGTAGATGGCTGCACTTCCTTTGAATTAAAAAAAAAATATTAATTTTTTAAAATTAATTTTATGTAGTTCTTTTTTTTTGAGAAATTGAATTTGGGGTTTTAATTAGCTGTTAGCCATAATCATCAAAATTGAAAGAAATAAACATTTGAAATATTGTGGACAAATGGACATGGACAAATAGAAATTAGCCACTGGCTACAATCTGGCAATTTTACATTGAATGATATCAATGTTCATCAACTTGCACTGTCCTTAAAAAAAACTTGAAATGTATCACTATGTGTGTAATGAGTTTTATTTTTAAAAATGGAATGACTGAAATAAATTAACTTTTTGATTGGATTCTAATTTATTGAGATGCACCTAGAGGATAGGTGCAAATGTACAAGAAAATCATGAAAATATGAGAAAAAAAGATGAAACATGGCAAAAGTTTGAAAAAGTAATCAAGTTGACAGGAAAAAGTTGCAAGAAAAACCTCACTAATTGTTGAGAAAATTGAACATTTGGACATTTAAGTGAGAAATAAAAAGTTTTTTTTTTTTAAAGTGTGTGTGTGTGTGTGTGGGGGGGGGGGGGGGGGGTAGTCCGCCCAGGGTGTCATACAAGCCAGGACCGCCTGTATGTAATCAAAAAGAATCCCAAGATACATTTTAGAAAGAAAAACATATAGGCCAAAAAGAAAGACTACCTGAATATAAAGGAGCTACATTATCCATCTCAGTCACGGGGCCAGTGTTGGTGGTTCACTTGCATGCCCTTCCGATTCTTTTTGTCATGATCTTCTCACCCTTCTGTATAAGTGGTTTCACCTATCAGGAGTTGTAGCTTGAACCTCTGCATGTCCAAGGTTTAGAGAAAGTGCCCAGTCAGGATCACACTCTAGCATTTCATAAGCTGGTCTGCCTGTAAAAGCAAAGAAAACAGGAAGAAAATACTTATGTGTAGAACAAATTCAACCACTTACACATTCGCAACTGTGTAGTGATATACTTTTTCTAGCTACTCGGATATCGCAATCTTTGTTTAGCTTAGCACTGCTGAAGTAGGCAAAGCGCTATGACCAAGCAAGATTTAACCACTCAGCAACAGCAGTTATATACAGTAAATCGTAACTTACCTTTATGAAAATGCTTTGAACACACCACCATTGATAAAGGAATGTGGTTGAATGTCATGTTGGATCTTCTCACGGCTACAATCCAGGCCATGCGTCACCTCTGTTATATCCGAAACGTGGCCTGTGCTTTTTTTTCTTTCACGGTGGAAAACAATGAAAACCTATTCCATTGCTTATCTTTTTTTCACGGTGGTTGTGAGAACGACTATTGCAGTTTATAACACAGCAATACTTCCCCATGTCTGCTTTTTGTGATCCTAGGTGTAGACGTAATCTCAGCGAACTACCAGTGGCCAACAATGCACTTGGTCACTTCTGTAAACACGATGTCACACTGGCAAGCCCTATAGATGAACCACACCCTGGTGGTATGCTCCACTGAGCAGAACTGCTATTCCCAAGTGCAAACCAAACAACACAGGAAGAAAAACTAGTTTTAGTAACAGCTTTAATAGGTTCCCATTGTGGTACATATGTTGGGTTCATATTTTCCACAAATGTATGGCTGTATGTTTATTGGGTGCTTCACGTCTCGCGGGACAAAGAAGGTCTGGATCTGCAGGGGTCTGCAGGAGATGACGAGGAGGTGTGAGATTGGGCCTTTGTCTCAGAGAGGATGCCCCAGAAGGATTTCCGGACCATCGAAGAATAAGAGACAATGGTGAAAGAACAAAGAGTTGCATTGTGACTGGGATTAAGTACCATGTGATTGTATGTTTGCTAAAGCACCATGTGACTTAGGTTTCGATGCTCCAGAAGTATAAGAGTGTGATGTTTCATTGCTCAGTCTCTTTTCTTGTTGAGAGATTGCTAGAGTATGTGTTCTGATAATAAAGCTGAACCTGAGAAATAAAACTCAGCCTCATCCTTGAGCACATTCTCTACACCATGACTGATACAGTAATTACAGGGTCTTTTCATCTGTTTAACATAACAGACTATTATTATTGAAGCAGGTGTTCTTGTGTTGGACTGCCATGGTTTCTATGTTGGACTTTGATCTACAGACAGACAACCATTCATCCTGACAGGTTGGAATCCTCAGTCTGTTAACAGGACGAGTTTATGGATGTTGGACAAATGCTGCAAATTCTGGAAAAACCCATAAAACCTTTGAGCGAACAAGCTAACTCGACATCTCTATGTCTGATTTTAGACAGACTCTGGCTCTGGAGTTTCAGAACCTTGGTGGACATTCATCCCAGTTTATACAGAACTAGCACCACCTTCTGTTTTCATGAGAGCTCATCACATAGAGACAACAGCAGCAAAATGGTGAATCATGCTGTCTGTAAGATGTAAAATGTGTCGATATCATGCAAACTGAACAGCAAAAAGTGTTTCTGAAAGCATTTCAGAGAAGCTACTTGGTTACTGAATCTAGTTTTACTTGACATGCTGACCTCTAGAAGATGTATTCCCGATGCAAACTTGCTGACATTGGCCCGACGTATGTGTGTTGTTTGGGGTAGTTTCTGTCTTTGTTGTTCTACAGCATTTACCAAAAAAGGCCCCCAAAAAGTGAGAACTTGCCCTATGTAAAACTATGTTTGGAGGCCTCTGTTTTTGTGACGGGGACAAGTTCAAACCTTTCAAAATGGTATAATTTTTTTAAAAAACTGTCCCATCCCAAAAAAACCATTAGAAATTTGTCAAAAGAAATTTAGCCTACATCCATGTGAAGCTCCCCTCCATGGGGTTGGTGTGTTCTAATGATCCCAAGAGCTATGCTGTCATGGGCAACTTGCCCCTGGAAGGGTCTCGCCAGACAAATTGGTCCTGAGTGAAGGGCCAGACTAAAGACCAGGCCAGTAGATCCATATGAAGAAGTTACAACAAGGAATCAGTGTTCCCCACCCATTTTGGGGTTATGGGGTTCAAAGGCAAGCACCTGGTGACCGGGTTTCTGTCCATAGGACCCTGCCAGGCTCACCCCAAGCAAGCCACATGGGTCCATGGGCTCACCCCCTACAGGAGGTATCATGGTCAGCTGGTGATTTGAGGGAGGATGGGGGATGGCATCCCCTCTGTGAACAAAATGACCCAATATCATCCACATTTTGAACCTGTCATTCCCCCCATCCGCATCTCTATTAGATGGAAATCAAGAGGGGACAGTGGTTAACATCCTGACTGAAATAAGCAGAAATTAAATCATTCTTAGAGATCTGAAGTGATTTTATCATGAATTTTCCTTTATTTCTTGCAAATAAAGATCAACAAACAGGAACAACAGGAACAGAAAGTTTTTGAATATACGGATCACAACCCACAGGACATAGAATATAACACAGACCATCCATCCATCCACCCATCTTCTACCGCTTTTCCGGAGGTCCGGATTGCGGAGGCAGCATTTAAAACAGAGAAGCCCAGACTTCCGTGTCCCCAGTCACCTGCTCCAGCTCTTCAGAGAGGATACCAAGGCGTTCCCAGACCAGCTGGGAGACATAGTCTCTCCACCGAGTCCTGGGTCTGCCCCGGGGTCTCCTCCCAGTGGGACGTGCCTGAAAAACCTCAAGTAGGAGGCGTCCAGGAGGCGTCCTAATCAGATGCCCACACCACCTCAACTGACTCCTTTCAATGTGGAGGAGCAGCGGTTCTACTCTGAGCCTCTCCCGGATGACTGAGCTCCTCACCCTATGTCTAAGGGTGAGTCCAGCAATCCTACGGAGAAAGCTCATTCCAGCCGCTTGTATCCGCGATCTCGTTCTTTTGGTCATTACCCAAAGCTTGTGACCATAGGTGAGAGTAGGGACGTAGATTGACTGGTAAATCGACAGCTTTGCCTTAGAACTCAGCTCCCTCTTCACCACAACAGACCTATACAACGTCCGCATCACTGCAGATGCTGCTCCAATCAGTCTGTCAATCTCTCGCTCCATTTTCTCCTCAATGGTGAACAAGACCCTAAGATACTTAAACTCCTCCACTTGGGGCAGGAGCCTGTCCCCAACCCAGAGAGGACAATCCACCTTTTTCCGGCTGAGGATCATGGACTTGGACTTGGAGGTGCCGATTCTCATCCCAGCCGCTTCACACTCAGCAGAAAACCGTCCCAGCAAGAGCTGTAGGTCATTGCTGGATGAAGTCAACAGGACGACATCATCTGCAAACAACAGAGATGAGATCCTGTGGTCACAAGCATGACACCCTCCATTCCCTGGCTGCGCCTAGAAATCCTGTCCATAAAAATTATGAACAGGATCGGTGACAAAGGGCAGCCTTGGCGGAGTCCAACTCTCACTGGGAATGACTCCGACTGAGTGTTGGCAATACGAACCAAACTCTCACAACGGTTGTACAGAGACCAAATAGCTCGTAACAACAAGCCCGATACCCCATACTCCCGAAGCACCCCCCCACAAAAATCCATGAGGGACGCGGTCAAATGCCTTCTCCAAGTCCAAAAAACACATGTAAACTGGTTGGGAAAACTCCCACGAACCCCCAAGAATTCTGGAGAAGGTAAAGAGCTGGTCCGATGTGCCACGGCCAGGACGAAAACCACATTGCTCCTCCTGAATCCGAGGTTCGACCAACGGCCGGACTCTCCTCTCCAGTACCTTGGCATAGACCTTCCCAGGTAGGCTGAGGAGTGTGATCCCTCTCAAGTTGGAGCACACCTCCGGTCCCTTTTTTTGAAGAGAGGAACCACCACCCCGGTTTGCCATGCCAAAGGTGCTGCCCCCGACCTCCACGCAATGTTGTAGAGGCGTGTCAACCATGACAGCCCTACAACATCCAGGGCCCTGAGGTACTCAGGGTGAATCTCGTCCACCCCCGGGGCCCGGCGACCAAAGAGATTTTTAACCACCTTGGCAACCTCAGCCCCTGTGATAGGCGAGTCATCCCCCTTGTCCCCAAACCCTGCTTCCTCTGTGAAAGGCGTATCAGTGGGATTGAGGAGATCCTCGAAGTATTCCTTCCACCGCCCGACGATATCCCCAGTCGAAGTCAACAGTGTCCCATCCGCACCATACACAGTGTGGACGGGGAGCTGCTTTCCCCTCCTGAGCCGCCAGACAGTTTGCCAGAATCTCTTTGAGGCCGACCGAAAGTCTTGTTCCATGGCCTCACCAAACTCCTCCCATACCCGGGTTTTTGCTTCAGCAACCACCCGAGCTGCACTCCGCTTGGCCTGCCGGTAGACCTCAGCTGCTTCGGGAGTCCCACAAGCCAACCAAGCTTGATAGGACTCCTTCAGCTTAATGGCCCCCCTCACCACTGGTGTCCACCACTTGGTTCGGGGGTTGCCACCACGAGATGCACCGACCACCTTGCGGCCGCAGCTCTGGGCCGCCGCTTCAACAACAGAGGTGGAGAACATGGCCCATTCAGACTCCATGTCTCCAGACTCCCTCGGAATGTGGTTGAAGTTCTTCCGGAGGTGGGAGTTGAAGACCTTCCGGACAGGGGCCTCAGCCAGATGCTCCCAGCACACTCTCACTATATGTTTGGGTCTACCAGGTCTGAATGGCTTCCTCCCCTGCCATCGGATCCAACTCACCACCAGGTGGTGATCAGTTGACAGCTCTGCACCTCTCTTTACTCGGGTGTCCAAGACATACGGTTGCAGGTCTGATGACATGATAGCAAAATCGATCATTGACCTGCGACCTAGGGTGTCCTGGTGCCAGGTGCACATATGGACACCCTTATATTTGAACATGGTGTTCGTTATGGACAGACTGTGGTTAGCACAGAAGTCCAATAATTGAACACCACTCGGGTTCAGATCGGGCAGGCCGTTCCTCCCAATCACCCCCTCTCAAGGTTTCACTGTCGTTGCTCACGTGTGCATTGAAGTCCCCTAGTAGGACAATGGAGTCTCCAAGAGGAGCACCCTCCAGCACCCCAGTCACAGACTCCAAAAAGGGTGGGTACTCTGAAACATCATTTAGACAACATAACATAGACCCTGATAATAATTTATTTAGCTCCATCAATAATAACTGTAGTTACTACAGGGATGAACAGTTTAATACAATGGTCACATCTGATTTCAATATTTCTATGATCCACTTCAACAGCAGAAGTCTCTATGCCAACTTTAATAACATTAAAGATTATTTACATCAGTTTAAAGAGCCATTCAATATTGTGGCAATATCAGAGACGTGGCTCAGTGAAGAGAAAGGAGTGGATTTTACCATGGATGGCTATGAATTAAATTATATCAATAGAAAAGTGAAAAAAGGAGAAGGATTTGCAATTTATGTTGACAAGAGCTTGCAATACAAGGTTGTTGAAAATTTGTCAGTAACTGGATGATTTATTTGAATGTATTACAATAGAAATCTGTTTGGACAATATGAAGAATATGGTAGTGAGCTGTGTATATAGAACACCTGGATCAAACATTGATTTATTTAAAGACTGGATGGAAAAAATGTATGCAAAATTAACTCATAAAGTTATGTTCATCTGTGGGGATTTCAATATAGATCTGATGAATTCAAAACAATAGTTTGTCAGAAGAATTTAACAACACAATATACAGTATGGGCTTACATCCAACAATTACCGGACCCAGCAGAATCACGTCACACAGTGCCACACTAATAGATAACACAAACATTATGGAAAATAATATCATGAGTGGGCTTTTATTGAATGATATCAGTGACCACCTGCCGATTTTTGTTGTCTATCAATGTGATTATAGGAAGAAAAGGTATGCCAAAAATATTAAATATAAAAGAATAAGAACTGAAGAATCTATGTATTTACTGGCAAAGGAATTATTAATGCAAGACTGGAAGATAGTTTGTGTTGAAAATGATATCAATAAAGCATATGATAAATTTTTACAAATATTTCAATCATTGTACAATAAAAACTGTCCTATAAAACAATACAGTGACAGACAACAAAACAAAAATATTCCTTGTGTCACCAATGGGTTACTAAATGCATGTAAAAAGAAGAATACATTATATAAACAATTCATTAAGTGCAGAATGGTGGAGGCTGAGATCAAATATAAAAGATATAAAAACAAGCTTACTAATATAATGAGGACTTGTAAGAAAGAATACTACAACAGAATATTAGAGGATAATAAAAATAACTTAAGAGGAATATGGCAAATACTCAATGGGATTATTAGTAACCGATCAAAGAATGCTAATTATCCAGAATATTTTATTGAAAATGGCAATTTGATAAATAATATGGAGGATGCGGTCAGTGGTTTCAATAAATTTTTTGTAAACATTGGTCCTGAATTAGCAAAATCAATAGTGACACCAGAAACAAGCAACAGTGGTTCTGTAAATGAAATAGAAGATAGAAATCCAAACACAATCTTTCTGGGTGCAGTTACTGAAAAGGAAATTATCGAGACTGTGAGTAAATTTAAGAAAAAAATCAATGGACTGGAATGAAATTGACATGACAATAGTGGAAAAAGTAATTAAAGGAATTGTTAAACCACTCACCCACATCTGTAATCTATCATTTCAAACTGGTAAATTTCCAAACAAAATGAAAATAGCAAAAGTAATACCTCTATACAAAACAGGAGACAGACATTGTTTCACAAATTACAGGCCAGTCTCTTTACTCTCACAATTCTCCAAAATACTTGAAAAAACCTTCACTAAAAGACTGGATGATTTCATTGAAAAACACAACCTCCTTTCAGACAGCCAGTATGGTTTTAGAGCAGACAAATCTACATCTTTGGCACTGATCGAACTTATAGAAGAAATTACTAGTTGTATAGATAAAAAAAGTCTGCTGTAGGAGTATTTAAAGATTTAAAGTAAAGAAAGCTTTTGACACCATCGACCACAGAATTTTACTGAGGAAAATGGAAAGGTATGGGATAAGAGGGGTCGGACTGAGTTGGGTGGAAAGTTATTTAAGTAACAGACAACAATTTGTACAAAATGGTGAGCACAAATCACCCTTCATGAACATCTCTTGTGGTGTATCCCAGGGGTCAGTTTTGGGACCCAAACTCTTTATCTTATATATAAATGACATATACCAAGTATCAAAAATTCTGAAATTTATTTTGTTTGCGGATGACACAAATCTCCTTTGCACTGGTGAGAATTTGCAGCAGGTTTTAGAGGTGGTCACAACTGAAATGAAAAGGTTAACACACTGGTTCAACAAAAATAAATTATCTCTAAATCTTAAAAAAAAAAAAAAAAGATTATGTTTCTTGGAAATTATAAAATAAATCATGAAATAATGGTAACGATAGATGATACCAGAATAGAAACAGTACAGGAAAATAAGTTTCTGGGGGTGACGCTAGACAATAAAATCTGCTGGAAACCTCACATCAGTCACATCCGGGCCAAGCTGGCAAAATGTATAGGGATACAGGGGAAGACAAGACACATCTTGGACTATAAATCATTGTTCTGACTGTACAATTCACTGTTTCTACCAATCTTAACTACTGTGTAGAGGTCTGGGGAAACACCTACAGGACCAACCTAAAGCCAATATGCACATTACAAAAAAAAGCTATAATAGATAATAAATAACGTTGGATATAGAGACCATACCAACCCGTTGTTTTTAAAGTCACATGTCATAAAGTTCATGGATTTAGTTAATTTTAAAGTTTTAATTAAAGACAGCACAAGTAATGTACAGGGCAATTAATAATCAACTCCCAACTAATATACAAAAAATGTTAAAAAAAGAGACAATTGATTATAATTTGATAGGAGACTTAAACTTTACAAAACCTAAGGTATGAACAACTAAGAAAAGTATGTGCATATCTGTCTGTGGGGTGGATTTGTGGAACAGTCTGGAGCTGGAACTGAAACTATGTACAAACAGAAATCAATTCAAACATAGGTATAAACATTATTTGCTGAAAGAATATATGTTAGAGGGGTAGTATTTATATGTACGATTCACTATGGTCACTCTGGGACACAATGGAATGGTAGGTGGGACAGTACTGTGCATACTGTATCCGTGTTGTTTGGGGCTGGGTTTTGCTGTATGGACTCTATGTATGTTGGGATGGATGGGTATCAATGTTGATATGTACAAAATATAGTTAATTGTCTACTTGGGGTCTTAAATGAGGTAATTTGTATATATTTCACATGGGTTGTATTTATGGAAAAGAGGAGTTGGAGTAAATAAGTGTTCACTTCTTCCTTCTCCCTTTCGAGCATTGTATACTGTCACTTTTATTGCACTTATCATTTGTTTTGTTTTTTTACTTTTTTGTTCAAAATAAAGTATGTATCTATCCATCTATCTAAATTTACAACTTTTTTCCTGTAAATTTGTATTTTTTCTGTAAATTTTGAATTTTTTTTGAATAGATTTGTAACGTTTTCTTTTAACTTTGCAAATTTTTCTTGTATATTTCTATTTTTTTGCCTATAATTTTTCAACTTTTTTCTTGTAATTTTGCAACATTTTTCTCCTAAATTTTGAACTTTTTTTTTTGTTTAAATTTTGTCATGAATGCTCCTCAGGGGCAGAAGAGACAGACCCACTCGCAGGCTGTGTAAGTGCATTTATTAAATGAAATTATATTTCATTAAATTATATGAAATTATATTATATTATATGAAAATTATAATTTATTAAATTATTATTAAATAGCTAGAGAATACACAGTGCTCAAACCAGCAAACGTGGCGAGCAACATAAGAGAAACACAGCTCACTCCCAAGCAGACTGGTGAGTGGCAGAAAAACACATAAACCCCCAAAACACTCCCAAACTGGCTAACTGGCGAGGGCAAAACATAGATAAACCTCAAAACACTCCAGTAACTGGCAGATGCTGGGTACTAGTGATGGCAAAGTCGAAAGAGTGTTTTAGTACCTACCGAAACCTAGGTGGAATTTCTGAATTGATCCACTGTTCCGAGGTCTGTATCAGAAAGAGGGTGTCACGAGACTGTTCCATGTCATGTTCCATTACGTCACCGACTGTTTTGAAACGTCACCGTTGTTTTATATCAGTGAAACACAAGTGAATATGTGGTGATTTTGTTGTACCGTTTCTAAAATGGAACAATAAACAAAATACTACCATTACACAATATGAAAATGCCTATTCTATGCACAATATATGTATTATATAAATACTTTATCTGTAAAATACTAATTTCTCATGTCCTTGCCTGATTGGCTGCTGATTCATCACCCCACATGCCTAAAACATTTAACAGCTCCTCTAAAGTGCAGTTTGTTTGTGAAGTCTTGCCTCTCTGATTGTCTTGTACTGAGCGTGCTTTTGGATTTAGACTATTTGGAAATGGATAGCAGTAGAAAGTGTCCCAGGTCAGATGTCTGTAATCACTTTGACTTTCTTGGAGGAAAAAAAGTTAAATGTATGCATTGTATACAGCATCTTGCATTTTGTAATAATACAACAACTATGTGGAGACATCCACAGACGAAACATCCTGACACCTGCATTCCTAGCACAACACAACCGAGTGCTGGATCAAGCCATGGCCAGCATAGTGTTTATGGTATGTATTCATGGTCTTTTAATACACATACGAGTATACATTTATTATTTATACACCTTTATTATTATTTACAATAAATATAATTATGCATTTGATCACTAAAAGAAGCCATATTGTTGTACATTTACATATAGTTACATATTTTACATATAGTTACATATATTTACGATCGTTACTCAGGAAAACAGATGAGCTAGCGGCTATCTCCTGCTACGATAGCATATACCGGGAGTGTAGTCTAATGCTATTCACAGAGACGTGGCTAACAGAACTAGCAATGGATGCTAACATTGAACTGGAGGGTTTCCACGCAATACTGGCAGACCGAACACCAGACGGTGGGAAGGCAAGGGGCGGTGGAGTGATGATGTACGTCAATAACAACTGGTGCAGACCGGGACATATCCCGGTTAAACAACAACACTGCAACAAAGACATTGAGTTGCTAGCTGTTAGCATGCGGCCTACATATTTCCCGAAGGAATACTCACACGTGATCTGCATTGTTATTTATGCAAATCCGACAGCGAACGCTGGGACAGCGCGTGACGTCATCCACTCAGTAACTGGCAGGCTGCAGACAGAACACCCAGATGCTCATATTTCACTGTCTCCCATTCTACCCACGTTCACCCAGTATGTCACATGCCACACTAGAGACAATAAAACACTGGACTTATTCTATGCAAACACTAAGGAGGCGTACACCTCATCACAACTCCCCCCACTCGGGAGATCGGATCACAACTTGGTTCATCTCCTGCCGGTGTACAAACCCCAAGTGCACAGACAACCACCGGTCACGCGCACAGTGAAGTTATGGTCTGAGGAGGCAATGGACGCTCTAAAGGACTGTTTTGAAACCACTGCCTGGGAGCAGCTCTGCGATCCACATGGTGAGGACATTAATGGCCTCACTCACACCATCACGGACTACATCAGCTTCTGTGTGGACAACACCGTACCCACCAAGACCATATGGTGTTGCTCGAACAACAAACCCTGGATCAACTCTGAGATAAAAACACTTCTGAGAGAGAAGAAGAGGATCTTCAGGTCGGGGAACAGGGAGATGCTGAAGTCCGTACAGAGGGAGCTGAGGAGGAAGATCAGAGAAGGCAAGGACAGCTTCAGGAAGAAGATGGAGGACAAGCTACAACAGAGCGACATCGATGGGGTCTGGAGAAACCTTAAAACCATCTCTGGGCTCCAGAATACCTCCCCCAGGCCACGGGGGACAGGGAGTGGGTGAACAATCTGAACCTGTTTTTAAAATAGGTTTGACCAACCGCCCTCCCCTCTGACTGCACAACAACCACCGCTGCCTCTAAAGACATCGAGTCCTGCTGCCCACACCTGACTCCACCAACACCCCCCCACTCCCAACACACAGTCCCCCAACATGACCCTCACTAAGACCCAGATGAGGACGGAGCTGAGAAAGATCAAGGCGTGGAAGGCCTCGGGACCGGACGGCATCAGCGCAAAGCTCCTCAAGTCCTGTGCAGATCAGCTGTGTGGGATTGTGGAGCTCATCTTCAACCTGAGTCTGAAGCTGGGGAGGGTACCACAGTTGTGGAAAACATCTTGTGTGGTACCCGTACCAAAGACTTCCCACCCCAAAGACCTGAACAACTACAGACCAGTGGCCCTGACGTCCCAGATGATGAAGATCCTGGAGAGACTGCTCCTTGCTCACCTCCGCCCCCTGGTGGGACCAGCGATGGATCCATTCCAGTTCGCCTACCAGCATGGCATTGGGGTGGAGGATGCAGTGACCTTCCTCCTTCACCGTTCTCTGTCCCACCTGGAGAAGCCCGGGAATGGGGTGAGGATCATGTTCTTTGACTTCTCCAGTGCTTTCAACACCATCCAACCGATGATCCTGAAGGACAAGCTGCTGTGCGCAGGGGTGGACCAGCACCTGTCATCATGAATCCTGGACTACCTCACTAACTGGCCACAGTTTGTGAGAACCCGGGACTGTGTGTCCGACACAATCATCGGTAGCACGGGGGCCCCCCAGGGAACGGTTTTGGCTCCCTTCCTGTTCACCCTTTATACCGCGGACTTCTCACACAACACGACACACTGCCATCTACAGAAGTTCTCTGACGACTCTGTGATCGTCAGCCTCATCTCCAACGGAGATGAAGTTGAGTACAGAGGACTTATCCAGGACTCCGTGGACTGGTGCCATTGGAACTGCCTCCAGATCAACGCAAGGAAAACTAAGGAGCTGGTGGTGGACTGCCACAGGCAAGGACAACCCCTCACAGTACCAGTAAACATACAGGGAACAGACATTGAGATGGTGACATCCTACAAGTACCTGGGTGTTCATTTGAACAATAAACTAGACTGGTCACACAACGCCGACGCACTCTACAAGAAGGGACAGCGCAGGCTGTTCCTACTGAGGAGACTCAGGTCTTTTGGTGTACAAGGGGCGCTGCTGAAGACACTCTACGACACGGTGGTGGCATCAGCCATCACTTTTGGAGTGGTCTGCTGGGGCAGTGGCATTACAGCAGCCGATAGGAAGAGACTGAACAAACTGATCAAGAATGCTAGCTCTCTCCTGGAGCAGCGCCCTGACCCAGTGGAGGAGATAGGAGAGAGAAGAATGGTGGCTAAACTGTCATCTCTGCTGGAGTCCGAGTCCCACCCTATGCAGGACATACTGAACGCACTGAGGAGCTCATTTAGCAGCAGACTACATCATCCTAGGTGCGCAACCGAGAGGTTTCGCAGGTCCTTCCTTCCTACGGCTGTCAGACTGTATAACCTAAGCAGGGCTGCTCGCAGAGATAGCAAGAACACGTGACAACCTAATAGTATTGAATGCAAAAGACACAATAGACTTACACAATAGTCCCCTCCAGTATACTACTAGGACAATATCAGTCACTACGGAGGGTGACAATATGTATGGGTACATATTCATACTATGTAGGATAACTAAGTAGACGGTTATGCTGTTTATTCCATCTTGCTACAATGCTCCGCTCTTTGTATATATGTTTATATATTTATGTGTATGTATGTATCCACTGCTGTTATTTATATCTTCCGTATCTTCTTAATTATTGCTCTGAGTGTTGCTATCCCTGTGTTGTTGCAATCCTGGAATTTCTCCATTGTGGGACTAATAAAGGCTTATCTTATCTTATATTTACAATATTTACCATACAATACATCAAGCTGCATGGCAGCATTCCTCCTAACTCAGTCTTTTTGTTGTTCCTTGACAGGAAGGCAAAAAAAAATGAGATGAGGCACTAGCTGGCCTTATTGTGAAGGACTCACAACCTTTTTTAATTGTGGAAGATGAGGGTTTCAGGCACTTTGTCAACAAACTTGACCCCAATTACATCCTTCCATCCAGAAACACACTGAAAACAATGCTGAAGTCCAGATATACAGAGAGCAAGGACAAAGCAATGGCTGAAGTGAAAAAGGCCAAAGCTGTGAGTTTGACTTCAGATATGTGGACTTCAGTCAACATGGATGCCTACCTAGCAGTTACATGCCACTTCATTGATGAAAACAACAAGCTTTCCACCACTGTCCTTGGGTCACTAAATTAGACATACACAGCTGAACACCTGAAGGAGGCCAATAGTGTTCTTTTGCGTTCATGGGGAATAGAGAAGAACATCACATGTTTAGTCATTGATAATGCAGCCAATATGATTGCCTGTGCACAACTTTTACAAGTACGACATGTGCCTTGTTTTGCTCACACCTTGAATTTGTTGGTGAAAAAAGCCACAGAGCAAATCACTGAACTGCATGCGCTGCGTCTAGACTCAAGGCAGATAGTTGGCCCCTTTAGATCTAGTGCCACCGCTAAGCAGAAGCTCTCAGACATCCAGCAGCAAATGAGAAAACCAGTGATAAAACTCATACAGGAAATTGAGACAAGATGGAACAGCACACATTCAAGATTTCAGCATCTGCTGGAGCAGCGTGAAGCAGTGGCAGCAGCTTTGCCCTCTCTGAACACAGCTTTGACTCCTTTCAACAGTGCTGACCAAAAAAACCGTGAGTGAGTGCCTTCAGCTTCTTGCTGTCTTCAATGAAGCAACTGTGGAGTTGCCATCTGAAAAGAGAGTTTCTGCCTCAAAAATAATTCCATTAGTTAGGCAAATCCATCACAAGGTTCATGAACAACGTGAGTTTAACAAGGCCAGCTGCCCTTCAGTTAAGCAGCAATCTTCAGAAGAACTTGAGGGAGTGATGTGGGGTGGAGGTTGTGAGGGTCCTTGCAGTGTCAACTGTCTTAGATCCTCGATTCAAAGTTCTAGCTTTTAGATGTCCAGAGAATGGAGGCAAAGCTGTGAAGGCTTTGACAGCTGAGCGCTATGCAGTCATTCGAGCAGCTTCTCAATCACAAGCAAACACTTGTGTGCCATCAACATCAGCCACAACAGGACCACAGGCCAGTGAACACAAAGAGGAGAGCCTCTGGGATGCTTTTGACAGCATGGTAGGGGAAACCACCCAAAGACAGAGTGCCACTGCTGATACTACTGTTGAAGTAGGCAACCTCCAGACACCCACTATGCTCAGAATGATTGAATGCAGTGGTAACTGTATTTGATTCTCATTTATTTTTATGTAACTTGTCTGTCTGTTTATCTATCAATCTAGGTTCAGCCCCATCTCTCGGCCCCATACTTGCCCAGGCAAGATGGCCCTCTAGATTACTGGAAACAACATGCCGCTATATTTCCTCATCTGTTCCAGCTGGCCCAGACATATCTCTCCATTCCAGCCACATCAGTCCTTTGCGAGAGAATATTCTCAAAAGCAGGAGAGATTTTAAACAAGAGGAGAAACCGTCTAAATCCGAGCACTGTTGAACGGATTGTTTTTCTGAATACAAATACTTGAATGTACACAAGCACCCCGTACAAATACTGACTGATGTCTGTTTTGTACACAAGCACCCCCTACAAATATTAATTGAAAAAAATATATATATTTTCACATACAAATAATACTATAAACCCAAACAAAACACGAAAGGTTAAGAGATAAAACACACACGAAAACACTCGACTGTTTCAGTGTAGTATTATAACATTTGGCCACCAGATGTCGCTCTGGGGAGATGTTTCAAATGTTCCAAAACTGATTCTTTTTCTGAATCAGTTGTTCCAAATGATTGGATCTCTCGAACGTTCCATTTCTGCCATCACTACTGGGTACTTACAGAGAGATAATTCACCAGGGCAGAACGTGCTCTGGTGGAGGAAAGACAACACAAAGTAGCCGCAAGGCAGGGTGAAACTAACAGAACTTAAATACACAACAGAGATGAGCTGCAGGTGTGAGAGCTGAGACTGGCAGAGTGACCCATACCTGTCAAGTGAAACGGTTTCGCCGTATTTTAATACGGGGAAAATGCAATTTTAGCAAATACGGGCGTATTGCCATTTCTGTACACCAAAAAGAAAAATATACAGCGAAAAAAAAAATTATTGAGAGAACCTAAAATCAACTGAACAGTAATTCGATGCCTGGCGACAGTGAACGCACCTAAGCAGTCTTTTTGTGATTTTCAAAATGGCTTCATGCAGTGCGCCGCCGGCGAAGAAAACAAAGCTTGAAGAAAAGGGAAATCAAGGGACTGGACGTCACCGAAAAGAATGGGAGAGTCCGAGCTTTGGCTTTGAAATTGGCATAGACAGACTCAAACCCGCCTTTGTAGCGGCGGACGAGCATACGCAAACGCTCATCTGCATCAGATCGTACCTGACAGCCAGACCCACACTGCAGGTCGGCGCCTTTTTAGTCCTTCATGTTTCCTAGACACACTGGATATAAAGTATCAAACTTCAGCTTTCAGTAGATCAAACCCAATGAAGGTGATGATTTACAGTAGGTGAGAATAGGGAAACACCATCTCTGACTGACAGCGCTGTTCAGATTCAGCAGGGCATATGCTGCTCCATGATAGCTATGGCACTAAAAAACAGGCTTTTCAATTTTATATAATTTAGCTAAAATATAGAAATGTTACACATTTATGAGGGCTGTTCATAAGAGATTTCCCCTGAGTCATCTTCCATGGACTGAGAAGACTCAGCCTTGGCACATTTATTAGTCTTTCTCTGCATAGTTACCACCAAGGGTTACACATTTCTCCTATCGCTTTATGCAGCTGCGGAGACCTCACCTGTAGAAGTCTGCAGGCTGTGCCAGAAGCCACAACTTGACCATGGAAATCAGCATTTCATTGTCTTGGAAGGGCTTGCCCTTCAAAAATGACTTCATTGTTGAAAAAAGATGGAAGTCAATGGTGTAAGGTAGGGAGGGGAAGTGGGGTGAGGAAGGATTAAATAGCCGCAGGACTGTGCTTCCCTATGGGCAACGTGTAAGTTGTGAACCCGGCATTATCTTGCAAGAAGCGGACACCTTTGGTCAGCATGATGATTGCTTTTGATGACCTTCTGCAATTTCTGCAGCAGTGAAGTGTAGTAAGTCCCGGTAATTGGTGGCCCCGCTTCCCCCAGCTACTCAAAGTGTACTCAGCACTGCTTTGCCTTCCTCACAGCAATGCTGACAGTGAGTGGGCTTTCAGCATGGTCAGGAAAATTCCCACCGACTTCAGAAAAAGTATGCTCCCAGAAACTCTGACTTCTTTCATGCAAGTGAAAATGAATTGTGACACTCCATGCTTCAAGGTCAAGCCTTCAAAAGAAATGCTACAGTCAGCAAAGGCTGCTACTTGGAACTATAACAAGCAGCATCAGTGAACATTTTCTTGTTTCAAGTTCATCCAAGTGCATTAGTGTAACAAAGCTGACAATTAAAAACTCTTTAATTCCAAGTGTATATATCTAGCTTCTAATCTTCCGGCGGTACTTCCGGTGCTGCACTTGTAATGCTTGATATGAGCCGAGAATTTTAAGCAAAACCATCAAAATAAGGACTTCTGTTGGCTACCAACAAACGTGGGGAATACCCTTACGACCCAGTGCTGACCTGGTGAAGGTTCTGGTAGATCTGGCTCCGTTTCGCCCCGTTTCCGACCTCTAAAGGCTCGCCTCTGATGCTAACCCAGATGCTAACCCAGAGTAACTGCAGCAGTGAGAAGATATTCTTTACATCTGGCCATCTGGAGCCGAGGAGAGAAGGATTTAAAAGGAGGACGAACCAACCGAGGCGGCGATTGGGAGCTCGGGCGCGGCGTTGGTGAGAGACGGGGGCCACCTGGATCCAGCAGGACAGTGGTCTGAACCGGTGCTCAATTGCGAGGCCCAGCCGAGGAACGACCAGACTGACGGCGGTCGGTGACGGGGCCTAGACGGGGCCCAGCGGAGGAGCCGCCTAGCCAGACGGCGACGAGTGGCTGTGATCGGTGGATTCCGGCTGCGCCGGCGGTGCACGACACAACTGGCCAGGTAGACGGAGGCAGGCGCCGGCGATAGACGGCGGTGATCTGCGGAGCTGAGCAGCGTCACTCGGCGGAGAAGCTGCGCAGGAGCGGCGGGTCCAGTAGTGACCGAGCTAGTTGAGGCCTAGCCGGATTCTCTGCTTATTTCTATCCACAGGTCAGTAAAATGCCACCCAAAAAAGAGGAAATGGAAGAAATTAAAAAAAACTCTGAACTTTGTGTTAGATGAACTGGCCAAAGTGACTAGCCAGCAGGACAAAATATTAGACCTAATACAGGAGGTACAAGCCCTACATTCAATAATAAAAGAAAAAGACAAAAAAATTATGGACCTGGAGCAACACGGGCGTCTTTTGGAGCAACGTGTTGAGGATCTTGAACAAGGTTCTCGCATTGATGACATAGTTATAAGTGGACTAGACATCAGATATCAGTCGTACGCCCATGCCGCTACAGGACTGAGTGGTGAACATGCTTCCATAAGTGAATCAATGTCCTTAGAAAACCAAGTGCTTCAGTTCCTTAACGATAAAGACATTAAGGTAGAAGCCAATGCGATCTCAGCCTGTTATGCTTTACCGAAGAAAGATAACAAAACAAAGAAATCAATTGTGATGCGCTTTGTGAACAGGAGGGTGAAAAATGACATACTGAGGCAGGCCAAAAAACTAAAGGAAACTCAAGTTTACCTAAATGAACACCTGACAAAAAAAAACGCTGAATTAGCACGGCAGGCACGGATGCTAAAGAAACATAATAAGATACAGTCAACCTGGACAAGAAATTGTAGAATTTGGATTAAACTAAATGGAACACCTGAGCAAGCAAAAAGTATAATGATCAGAGATGCTACTGACTTAGATAAATACAGATGAACACTGACTATGAAACACAGAGTGAGGAAACTCAAACTCTAAAAATATGCCACTATGCTGAACATAAACCACAAGAGATGGAGAATGATATTGATCCTGATAACCACTTTTTCAATAATATTCATAACCACTGTGAATATTACACTGAAAAGCAATTCAAAAGTCAAGTGCAATTAGATGGTAAACTGTCAATAATACACTTCAATAGCAGAAGTCTTAACAAAAACTTCTCACAGATTCAGGACTATTTAAAACAGCTAAACAGAAAATTCACAGCTATAGCAGTCTCTGAAACCTGGCTTAATGCAGACCAGGCTCCCCTGATGGCAATAGAGGGATATCAGATGTTTAACATTAACAGATCTCAAAAAAAGGGTGGTGGTGTTGCACTGTATATTGATGACCTATATAGATGTAAGCTTGTAAATGAAATGTCCTTAGCACTACCAGGGATTCTGGAATGTGTTACTGTTGAGATTGACCTAGACAAAACAAAAAATCTAATCATAAGATAAGATAAGATAAGCCTTTATTAGTCCCACAACGGGGAAATTCCAGGATTGCAACAGCACAGGGATAGCAACACTCAGAGCAACAATCAGAAGGCAAAAAAAGCAAGCAAGAGCAGCTAATATACATATGTACATATTACTATAAAATATATATATACACCCACACACACACAGACACACAGTGCAGAGCATTGTAGCTGGATGGAATAAATATATGAATATATGAACACACAGTGCAGAGCATTGTAGCTAGATGGAATAAATATGTAAATATATAAACACCCACAGTATGGAGCATTGCAGCTAGGTGGAATAAATATGCAAGTATATAAACACACACAGTGCGGAGCAATGTAGCTAGATGGAATAATATGTAGATATATAAAAACACAGTGCGGAGCATTGTAGCTAGATGGAATAAATATATAGATATATAAATATAAACACACCCAGTGCAGAGCATTGTAGCTAGATGGAATAAGTATGTAAATATATAAACACACACAGTGCAGAGCATTGTTGCTAGGTGGGATGAAACCGCATAACCGTCTATTTAGTTATCCTACATGGTATGATTATGTGCCCATACATATTCTCACCCTCCATAGCGACCGGTATGTTCCTAGTTGTATGCCGGAGAGGACCATTGTGTAAGTCTATTGCATCTTTTGCATTCAAAAACTATTAGTTTGTTACGTCTTTTTGCTATCTCTGCGAGCAGCCCTGCTTAGGTTGTACAGTCTGACAGCCGTTGGTAGGAAGGACCTACGAAACCTCTCGGTTGTGCACCTGGGATGATGTAGTCTGCTGCTAAATGAGCTCCTCAGTGCATCCAGTATGTCCTGCATAGGGTGGAACTCGGACTCCAGCAGAGATGACAGTTTAGCCACCGTCCTTCTCTCTCCTATCTCCTCCATCGGATCAAGGCGTTGCCCCAGGACAGAGCTAGCTTTCTTAATCAGTTTGTTCAGTCTCTTCCTATCGGCTGCAGTAATGCCACTGCCCCAGCAGACCACTCCAAAAGTGATGGCTGATGCCACCACCGTGTCATAGAATGACTTCAGCAGCGCCCCTTGTACACCAAAAGACCTGAGTCTCCTCAGCAGGAACAGCCTGCGCTGTCCCTTCTTGTAGAGTGCGTCAGTATTGTGTGACCAGTCTAGTTTATTGTTCAGATGAATACCCAGGTACTTGTAGGATGTCACCATCTCGATGTCTGTTCCCTGTATATTTACTGGTGCTGTGAGGGGCTGCCCATGCCTGCGGCAGTCCACCACCAGCTCCTTAGTTTTCCTCGCGTTGATCTGGAGGCAGTTCCGATGGCACCAATCCACAAAGTCCTGGATAAGCCCTCTGTACTCAGCTTCATCTCCGCTGGAGATGAGACCAACGATCGCAGAGTCATCAGAGAACTTCTGTAGATGGCAATGTGTTGTGTTGTGTGAGAAGTCCGCAGTATAAAGAGTGAACAAGAAGGGAGCCAGCACCGTTCCCTGGGGGGCCCCCGTGCTACTGATGATCGTGTCGGAAACACAGTCCCGGGTTCTCACAAACTGAGGCCGGTTCGTGAGGTAGTCCAGGATCCATGATGACAGGTGCTGGTCCACCCCTGCGCGCAGCAGCTTGTCCTTCAGGATCATCGGTTGGATGGTGTTGAAAGCACTGGAGAAGTCAAAGAACATGATCCTCACCATATTCCCGGGCTTCTCCAGGTGGGACAGAGAACGATGAAGGAGGAAGATCACCGCATCCTCCACCCCAATGCCATGCTGGTAGGCGAACTGGAGTGGATCCATCGCTGGTTCCACCAGGGGGCGGAGATGAGCAAGGAGCAGTCTCTCCAGGGTCTTCATCAAGTGCATATACAGAACGCCGGGAACTTGCATTGAGACATTCAGAGATAAATTAGTCGAGCTGTACAATAATATTACTAGTAAGAAAATGGTAGCAATTTGTGGAGATTTCAATATTGACCTACTTAATCCACATCAACAAAATGTAGTTACAGAGTTCATGAACTCTATGTACAGCATGAGTCTATATCCCACAATAACACATCCCAGTAGAATCACAGCTCACTCTGCTACACTTATTGACAACCTGTTTGTCAATGTTCTCGACAAGAAAATAGAAAGTGGATTATTGATAAATGATATAAGCGACCACTTGCCAATCTTTGCACTTATCCATGGCCACACGGGGCCCAACCCAGAAAAAATCTCAAAATCGTTCAGACACAAATCACCAAACGCAATCAGTTCTTTTAAAGAGGACTTGCTGAAGCAAGACTGGACAGAAGTCTATGTATCAGATGTAAATGAAGCCTATGACACATTTACAAACATTGTAACCACTCTTTATGAAAAAAACTGCCCATTAGTTAAAAAAAAGCTTAAACACAAATTTACTGACAAACCATGGCTAACCAAAGGACTACAAAAGGCGTGTAAAAAGAAAAATTTATTATATAAAGCTTTCATAAAGAAAAGGACAAAAGAAGCAGAGCAGCGGTATAAAACATACAAAAATAAGTTAACATATATAATAAGATGTAGTAAAAGAGACTATTACAGTAAAGAACTGGAAAAAAACAAAGACAATATTAAAAATACATGGACAATAATCAACAGTATCCTTGGAAATAAAAGCAGAAATACCAGCTACCCAACTAACACTCCAAAAAATAATAAATCGACTCCGAATGTGAATATAGCTTCACCTGCAGATGAATTTAATAATTTTTTTGTTAACATTGGACCTAAACTGGCCCGAGAAATACCCACTACGGTGCCAACAGGTGATTCAATATGCAATAACACTGCTGTAAAAGACACCATCTTCATAAAGAACACAGACGAAAGAGAGGTCATTGAAATTGTTAAATCATTCAAAAGTAAAACATCTACTGACTGCGATGGTATTGATATGCTACTAGTCAAAACTGTTATTGAATGCATAGTGAAACCACTGACGTATATCTGTAACCTGTCTCTCCAATCAGGTATATTTCCCAATGCAATGAAAATAGCTAAAGTAATTCCGATTTACAAGACAGGCGACAGAGAGGAACTCTCCAACTACAGACCAATTTCACTATTACCGCAATTTTCCAAGATACTTGAAAAAATATTCTATGAGAGAATTGACAACTTCATACTGAAGAATGATTTATTGTGTGAGCAGCAATATGGGTTCAGACACAAAAGGACAACAGCATATGCCTTAATGGAATTTACAGAAAAAATATCAACAGCCATTGAAAATAAAGAGTATTCAGTTGGAGTATTCCTGGATCTTAAAAAAGCATTTGATACAGTAGATCACAATCTATTATTAAAGAAACTACAAAATTGTGGTATCAGAGGGGTAGCACTGTCCTGGTTAAGAAGTTACTTAAAGAATAGATATCAGTTTGTATGTGTTAACAACAAAAACTCAGAGCTACTGAAGGTCACCTGTGGAGTCCCTCAGGGTTCAGTTTTGGGACCATTATTATTCAATATGTATATAAATGATATTTGTAAAGTTTCAGAAAAAATGGACTTAATATTGTTTGCTGATGACACTAACCTGCTATGCAGTGGAAACAACTTGGAACAACTTCTGGATACACTCGGAAAGGAATTAGGAAAGCTGAAACTGTGGTTTGATTCAAACAAATTAACGCTCAATTTAAGCAAGACAAAATTTATAGTCTTTAACAACCATCACAACTACCCAGTACCCAAACTCAGTGTAAATGGTGTAGAGATTGAAAGGGTATCCGAAACTAAATTCCTTGGAGTAATAATTGATGACAAACTGTGTTGGAAGCCACATATTAATTATATAAAAGGTAAAGTATCCAAATCAATTGCAATATTACACAGAGTGAAAAATTTGCTGAATCAACCCACACTATACACCTTGTATCATTCATTAATACTCCCATACATGACATATTGTAATGAAGTATGGGGAAATACATATAAAACAAACATATATCCACTCTTTATGCTTCAAAAGAGAGCTATTAGAATAATCAACAAAGCAGCTTACAGGGAACCAACAAACCCACTTTTTCTTAAACAAAAAACTCTCAAGTTGAAAGATCTGATCGACTTTAAAACCGCAATAATAATGTTCAAAGTGAAGAATCTATCACTGCCCGCAAATATCCAAAAGTTGTTCCAAACAAGGGAGAAACGATATCACTTCAGAGGAACATGTATATTTCAAAAGCCTACAGTGAGAACAACTACCAAGCAACACTGTATTTCAGTGCAAGGTGTCAGATTATGGAACGATTTTGGACCTGAATTAAAATCATGTACAAAGCTTGGACAATTTAAACAAAAACTAAAGGAAGAAATACTCCAAACATATTTACAAGACGACATGTAAACTCACATAAGGATTGACATTTCCAGCCTGTGTTGTGTTATAGCTTAGTTTTTCTTTTTTCTCTGTGACACTATGTCTTAGATTTGTTTTTGAATAGTAACCGCTTAACTTAGACTAGCTCAGTTTTCTTTTTCTCTCAGTCATATTTTGTCTTAGCCTTGTTTTAAATTGTAATCGCTCTTGTCTTGTTTTCTCTTTTTCTCCTTTGAATTCTTGGATGGAATATGGGTGGGCAATATAAGCTGCGGCTTCAGCCATCACCCATATCGGATAACTCACGTGGAATTGTATAGTAGAAGGAGTCTTTGTCTAATTTGACCTTGTTGTTATATTATACAGTTTCTTTTAACCTGTAATGTACTATCCGAAAATAAAATTCATTCATTCATTCAAATTCATTCATTCATTCATTCATTCTAGCTGACAATTAAGAACTATATTCAGAATTAATCTTATTGTGTACTTTCAAATTAAGCAATCTACCTTGTGCTAATGTAAATTTGAAAAATATTGTTTTTTTTTACTTATTTTTATTTATTATTAATATTATCATTTATTTTTTTAATTTATTTATTTTTTTATTTATTTATTTTTTGTGCTACTTGGCTTATTATTTTCACATTACCAAAAAGTTATGGCTCAAGACTGTGTCCATATAAGTGTACATTTGAATAAATATGTTTGAAATAGTTCATGTTGCAATTGTTGTTGTTTGTTTGTTTTTTGTTTGGGTTTTTTTGCTTCAGTTTTTTTTTCATCTGCCGACAAATACAGTTTTTAAGTACTCAGTACAGGTGTGAAAGCCCCCCCAATAAGGGAGGCATGAGGTATGCCTTGACAGGTATGGTGACCTAATTAGGCAATCACCCACAGCTGGAACTGGAGGATGGCTGTGGGTGAAAGGTGAGTGACTGGGAACCGAGGAAGGAGACTCTGAAGGGACAACTCAAAATACAGCGAACAACAGGCATGAAATGCTTAAAAAGTGCATGACAAATGTTCAACTTTTTTTTTTCATTAAATTTGTAACTTTTTTCCTGTAAATTTTGAACTTTTTTCTCCTAAATATGGAGCTTTTTTCTTGAAATTTTCAACTTTTTGACCCATGAATTTAAAAAAAATAATAATTTTGTAAATTTTCAACTTTTTTAATTTGCATTTTTTCCTTTTAAATATGCAATTTTTTCTCCTAAATGTGGAACTTTTTTCCTTTAAATTTTTAATCTTTTCTCATAATTTTTTTACATCATTCCTGTAAATTTTCAACTTTTTTTCTCATTTCTTTTTCTAAACATGTAACTTTTTCCTCAGAAATTTGCAGCTTTTTTCTAAAAATTGAAACCTTTTTCTTGTAAATTTTATTCTTTGCAAATAAAGTTTAATTTGTGACTTTTTCCTTTTTAACTTGGCAAATTATCATATCTTTGCACCTTTATCTATCTATAAAATCAAGGTATGTCTGTCTGTCTGTGTGTTCCTCAGATATCTCACAAACAGTTCGTCACATTGACTTACGATTTTAAGCGTGCTTTGCTGAAGCTACGAGGGTGTGCATCCCCGAATATGGAGTTACTTGGTCAAAATATGTAATTTTTATCAATAAAAGTTTAGCCATTGCTGTGTGACTACTCCGTCTTCACCCCCTGGCTTCAAGAAGTGTAGGCGGGGTTTCGGATTGACTCCACACTCATTGGAGAATACGCTGCATCACGACCATGCTGATTGGTTAACATAGCATCATGACCTGTCAGTCACCACAACGCTTCGCAAAGATTTTAGAAGTGTTTTGCTGCAGAGGTGTGCAGGTGAGACGCTCAGTCAAAATATATATCATAAAGTTGCTGTGATTGTGTAGGTCTAATGCATATATTCACTGTAGAGAACATGAGGTGCAGGTTGGGGGGCTGCTGGGGACCTGTGGTTCTGTAAACCTGTCAGTCACCACAGTGTTCTCTGGACAAAACAAGGAAGTGGAAAATGACTAATTTAACTAGAAAAAGATAATACTGAAGTTGCGTAGGCCTCAAGGATAATTCAGCATATGTGGAGAACATAAGGTGCGCGGGCAGACTGGGCGGAGCGTCAGTGGGGACCTGGGTCTGACAAAGAGTACCGGTATATCAACACAGAGCACGCCGGGAGAAGCAGTAGCCTAACCGGACAGACCACGGTCCTTCGCGGGGAGGCACGCCCATCCTGCCCAGTCAGTAGTAGATGGGAGTCCCTCCTTCAGCTTCACCTGTGTGGTACCACTGTACTTTGCAGCTCCGCCATCATGGCTCTGCAGGAGGCCAGCGAGGCTTACATGGTGAGTCTGTTCAAGGACAACAACTTGTGCGCCATCCCTGCCAAGAGGACACCATCATGACCAAAGACATCCAGCTGGCCCGCCAGATCTGTGGAGAGATAGCTTAAAGTCACTGCCTTACACCCAAACACAAAGGCTCTTTTAAGTCTCTGAAGAACTTAAATACAATTGATATAAAATATCCCTTGGTGACCCCCTTGGGTCACCAAGGGGTTAATAAATGCATGTAAAAAGAAGAATACATTATATAAACAATTCATTAAATGCAGAACGATGGAAGCTGAGATCAAATATAAAAGATACAAAAATAAGCTTACTACTATAATGAGGACCTGTAAGAAAGAATATTACAACAGAATACTAGAGGATAACAAAAATAACATAAAAGGAATATGGCAAGTACTCAATGGGATTATTAGTAATTGTCCTAAGAATGCAAGTTATCCAGAATATTTTATCGAAAATGCAATTTGATAAATAATATGGAAGATGTGGTCAGTGGTTTCAATAAATTTTTTGTAAACGTTGGTCCTGAATTAGCAAAATCAATAGTGACACCAGAAACAAACTACAGTGGTTCTGTGAATGAAATAGAAGATAGAAATCCAAACACAATCTTTTTGGGTGCAGTTACTGAAAAGGAAATTATCGAGACTGTGAGTAAATTTAAGAACAAAAAATCAACGGACTGGAATGAAATTGACATGACAATAGTGAAAAAGTAATTGAGGGAATTGTTAAGCCACTCACCCACATCTGTAACCTGTCATTTCAAACTGGTAAATTTCCAAACAAAATGAAAATAGCAAAAGTAATACCTCTATACAAAACAGGAGACAGACATTGTTTCACAAATTACAGGCCAGTCTCTTTACTCTCACAATTCTCCAAAATACTTGAAAAAATCTTCACTAAGAGACTGGATGATTTCACTGAAAAACACAACCTCCTTACAGATAGCCAGTATGGTTTTAGAGCAGATAAATCTACATCTTTGGCACTGATCGAACTTATAGAAGAAATTACTAGTTGTATAGATAAAAAAAAGGTTGCTGTAGAGTATTTATAGATCTAAAGAAAGCTTTTGACACCATTGACCACAGAATACTACTAAGGAAACTGGAAAGGTATGGGATAAGAGGGGTTGGACTGAGTTGGGTGGAAAGTTATTTAAGTAACAGACAACAATTTGTACAAATTGGAGAGCACAAATCACCCTTCATGGACATCACTTGTGGTGTGCCCCAGGGGTCAGTTTTGGGACCCAAACTCTTTATTTTGTATATAAATGACATATGCCAAGTATCAAAAATTCTGAAATTTATTTTGTTTGCGGATGACGAAAATATCCTTTGCACTGGTGAGAATTTGCAGCAGGTTTTAGAGATGGTCACAACTGAAATGGAAAAATTAACGCAGTGGTTCAACAAAATTAAATTATCTCTAAATCTAAAAAAAAACAAAGATTATGTTGTTTGGAAATTATAAAATAAATCATGAAATAATGGTAATGATAGATGATACCAGAATAGAAACAGTACAGGAAAATAAGTTTCTGGGGGTGACGCTAGACAATAAAATCTGCTGGAAACCTCACATCAGTCACATCCGGGCCAAATTAGCAATATGTATAGGCATACTGGGGAAGACAAGACACTTCTTGGACTATAAATCATTGGTCTTATTGTACAATTCACTGTTTTTACCTTATCTTAACTACTGTGTAGAAGTCTGGGGAAACACCTACAAGACCAACCTACAGTCAATATGAACATTACAAAAAAGAGCTATAAGGATAATAAACAATGCAGGATATAGAGACCATACCAATGTGTTGTTCTTAAAGTCACATGTCATAAAGTTCATCAATTTAGTTAAATTTAAGACAGCACAAGTAATGTACAGGGCAATTAATAATCAACTACCAACTAATATACAAAAAATATTTAAAAAAGAGACAATGATCATAATTTGAGGGGAGACTTAAACTTTACAAAACCCAAGATACGTACAACCAAGAAAAGTATGTGCATATCTGTCTGTGGGGTGGATTTGTGGAACAGTCTGGAGCCAGAACTGAAACTATGTACAAACAGAAATCAATTCAAAAAGAGGTATAAGCACCATTTGCTGAAGGGTATATGTTAGAAGGGTAGTAGTTATATGCACGATTCATTATGTTCACTCTAGGATATTATGGGACACTATGGAATGGTGGGTGGGACAGCACAGTGTATATCTGTGTTGTTTGAGGCTGGTTTTGATGTATGGACATCATTGTGTGTTAGAATGGATGGGTGTTAATGTTGATTTGTAAAAAATACAGTAAATTGTTTACTTGGGGTCTTAAAGGTGGTAATTTGTATAAAATTCACATGGGTGTATCTATGGAAAAGAGGAGATGGAATTAATAAGTGTTCACTTCTTCCTTCTCCCTTTTGAACAGTGTATACTGTTACTTTATTGCATTTGCCATTTGCTTGTATTTGTTATATTTTTGTGTTCGAAATAAACTATCTATCTATCTATCTATCTATCTATCTATCTACACACGACTGTTCAAATGCCAGGTTTATGTGATACAACAAAAATGAGACCAAGATAAATCATTTCAAAAAACTTTTTCCACCACTAATGTGACCTATAACCTGTACAACCCAAATGAAAAACAAACTGAAATCTTTTAAGGGGAAAAATAAAAAAATAAAACTTAGAATAACCCGTTTGCATAAATATGCACACCCTTAAACTAATACTTTGGTGCAGCACCTTTGGCTTTTATTACACCACTCAGTCTTTTTGGGTAGGAGTCTATCAGCATGGCACATCTTGATGTGGCAATATTTGCCCACTCTTCTTTTAAAAAAATGCTCCAAATCTGACAGATTGCGAGGGCACCTTCTGTGCACAGCCCCTCTTCAGATCACCCCACAGATGTTCAATCAGATTCAGGTCTGGACTCTGGCTGGGCCATTCCAAAACCTTAATCTTCATCTGATGAGCAGTGTTGTGTTTGCGAGAAATATACCTTTTGGAAATTATGGCCAAAAAGTTCAACCTTGCTTTCATCGGACCATAACACAATTTCCCACATGCGTTTGGAGATTTCAAATGCATTTCTGCAAAATTTAGCTTGGCTTGGATGCTTTTTCTTCATAAGATACAGTAAGGTTTCCGTCCTTGCCACCCTAGACAGGAGATTGTTGTCACATGTACTAAACAGCCAGTGCTTGCCAGAAATTCCTGCAGCTCCTTCAATGTTGCTGGCAGCCTTTCTGACCAGTTTTCTTCTTGTGTTTTCATTAATTTGGAAGAACGTCCAGTTCTTGGTAATGTCACTGTTGTCATATTTTCTCCACTTGATGAGGACTGTGTTCACTGTGTTCCATGGTATATTTAATGCCTTAGAAAATCTTTTGTACCCTTCTCCTGACTGATACCTTGGAACAATGAGATCCCTCCGATGCTTTGGAAGCTTTCTGCAAACCACGGCTTGTGCTGTAAGATGTGACGACAAAAATGTCAGGAAAAGCCTACTACAACAGCTGAACTTTATTTAGGGTTAATCAGAGGCACTTTAAATGGTGGCAGGTGTGGGCTGACTCCTTTGTAACATGAGTTTGAATGTGATTGGTTAATTCTGAACACACCCATGTCCCCAGTTATAAGTGGGTGTGCATATTTTATGCAAACAGGTTATTGTATGTTATTTATTTTTTATTTTTCCCCTTAAAAGATTTCAGTTTCTTTTTCATTTGGGTTGTACAGGTTATAGGTCACATTAATAGTGGAAAAAGTTTTGAAATTATATATCTTGGTCTAATTTTTTTACATCACAAAAACCTGGCATTTGAACAGGGGTGTGTAGATTTTTTACATCCACTGTAGTCTGTGGTTGTACTGGGCAGCTTCCAGGTGTGAATATGTATCTGTGTGGACAGGGCGTCCTTGAAAAAGAGACACTGCCTTTCAATGGACATTTCTTGTATAAAGGTTAAAACAAATAGCCTGTCATATTAAAGGACTCTGTAAATAGTTTCACAGATGATACCAAAATTCTAATGCTTTTGCTGGAACCAGTTCATCTTTGCATGTTCCTAGGAATTTACCGTCTGTAATCTAAATCGTGCTCATAGGAATGAGCTGTTGGCCATCACAGCAAACAGAAACATCTGATAGACACGAGAGGTGTAATGTTCATGAATGATTCTTTTAAATGTACTAGTTCTTTTGGGTGAATGAACTCTACTGAATCACTTACCATAGCTGAATGAATTACTTATGAAATAACTGCCATTTCATCCCCCGCTTCCCTATCATATACACGTCATTGACTGGTAGCTCTCCTAGCCTTCTGCAGCCTATTACAACCTCACAAACCTGGAGCTCCGAAAGGAGCTGCATTTATTGGACGAATCATTCACGAAAGCCTCTATTATGTTCACAAACCTGACGATGACGACCGATGAGGATGTTGCCGTTTACTGAACTTTATTACAAGTAAAGTATGAAAGTACAAGCAAGTGTGTAATGGGGCCGGCTGCCAACAACCTCTCATACCCATACCACATCTATCATACAACTGGCCTGAGATGGCGGGCCCTCCTGTATATTTACTGCGTGGTGATGTCATCCCACTCCCCGATATGCCTAATATTACTACACCACAGTTTCCCCCCTTTGCAAAAATTGAAAATATATTAACCTGAGCAGATGTGCCTCCCCAATTTAGTAACCGAATTCCCACTATTCAATTATGTAATATTACTTATCACTATTACTCAAACACACACATTTCTTGAACATTTGTATATATGAAATATATTAAACTTTTCTGTTTAATATAAACAGATCGCACAATTAGATTTAATGTTCAGGTATTATGATTACTTATTACTATATTTCAACACACTCATTTATATGCATATTAAT